>CAEMYA010000384.1:775283-805648 GCA_903131615.1 Diplodus sargus | reverse complement strand
AAACGGTAAAAATGGGCTTTTGTCACGAAAGTGTTCAAGCAGCAAGTTTGGTTGTAGAGCAACAGGAAGTTGTGGGAGGGACTTCGGCGGATGATTGACAGGCAACGACGGCCGGTGTACAGACAGTGATATTGACATTTAGCATGCTTGGAGTGTATAGTAGTGTGTTATGTAGTGTTTGGTGTCATGTGTTTAGTGTGTAGTGGAGTCGTTTTTTTGTTTAATGAGTCAAAACAGAAGAAGCTGAATTTGGAGCAGGCAGTGCAGTTCTTCATTCAGCTGGAAGGAGCTCATGCAGACCTGAGCATTGCCTGAATTTAAATGTAAATAGTTAAACCGAACTTTGCACATATTCAGCAAACAACAATTTATATTTGCATTATAAGTAATAAAAAATGGTTTGTTAAACATATTTGTGGTTTTCACAGTAAAAAATAACTTTTTCAGATTTTATGTTTTTTTTGTGATTTTAGGTCTATTGTGTTAATACAATATGTCAAAATGAAAAAATAACTGTACAGTCACACATGTGAGGTTGTGCTGAAAATAATCACACCAAGTAAATAGTTTTTAAGGTGAAATATAATGGCAAAATCAAAAATAGTCAAAAACGAACAATTATACACTGGAATATCGGATTTCATAACAAACCTAAATATCCCCGACGTTCTACCTTCAAACAGCCTCATTTGGCCATCAGTGAAAGTGCATCTTAACCTCCCACTTTTCTATAGGAACACATATGTCCTACGGGCACTGCACTAGTTTTCAAAACGCACTGTTATCCATTTGTCTTGCATATGTGAGAAGTGAACTAATGTTACAGAACCTGTGGAGAAGAAAGAACTTTTTGTGAGGAGCGACAGAGGTGATGTGTTAGCATGTTGGACATAGCACAGTAACTTAGAGGTTTTTTTAAATATCCCCGTTTAAAAGGCAAAATCGCATTTACATCCATTATAGTGCCACCTTTTGGCCAATTTGCACCAAATTTGGCAGAGAGCCTCTGGATGAGTTCAGGAACAATTGATTTATTGAAGTTGAAAGCATTTAGTTTGACCGAAATATTAAACAATAGGCTATGTGTTTTTTAGCTCTCAAAAAAGATTGTTTGGTTATCACTAGCAGATTTTTTGGAGCGCCAAAATTGTTTTGCAACTTTTCATCAGACACATCTGGAGATTCTATGTGCATAGTTTCAGGCAGATATCGTTTAATTTATAGGAGGTGTTCGAAAAAGTAGGTTTTGCATATGTGGCGATTTAGCGAAGGACATGTGCAGCAGAAGTGGGCATGTCCTATGTCAGAAATCCCAGCTCTATTCAGGGAACATATGGATATAAGGTTGTGTTATTTAAAATGTGAAAGTTACAGGCAAAAACACGATTGCATCCATTGTAGCGCCATCTAATGGAGTACATGTGCAATTTTTGATATGGAAGAACTGTGTCCTTTTTTGTGAACAACTGTTTTATAGAAATTAATATTTCCCATGACAGGGTCAAACAGTGCAGACATTTTTAACATATCCCTCCCTTCCTCCCTCCCTCCCTTCCTCTCCCTGGCGGCATCCCCCCTCCCTCCCACCTCCCCTTTCGGTCTAGTGTCTTACAATTCCACTGAGTGGATTTATTCTGAACTGAGCAGGTCCATTATAGCCGAAGCGGCTCCCTTCCATGAGTCCAGTGTAGAACCTTTGACTTTGTTTACCCGTGCTGTTGACAGTTCCAGCATGACCACATCCTGAAAGTATTCCAGCCATTTCCTAGTGTACAGTTTGTGAGGGGGTAGCCAGCGTTGTACTATCATTTTTTATTGCAGCCATCAAGCCGGCCAACCATATCTTTCGTTGTTTCTCATTCAGCCCCAAATCATCATTGAGCAAAAGAAGAGTCGGCTCGAGGGGTATAGGTTTATCAATCATATTAAATTAGAGTCATTGTTACCCTCCTCCAAAAACCATAAGCCTCTGGGCAGTCCCATACTATATGCTTAAATGTTCCCAGTGTGTTCAGAGAGCACAAGTCACAGTTCGGGCTGGTTGACAGCTTCATACGAAATCTCAAAAGTGGTGTCAGATAAGCCTTCTGACATAACTTGTAGTGAATCAGCTGGTGGCTTGGATTCTTAGACGCTTGAAATGTGTTCTCCCAGACATTTTCCCAGTTTATATCCTCTAGGGCTGTAACGATACGCGTATCGAAGCTGAAATCGCGACACTCAGATCCACAAACCTGTCTTGCACTGTGAGAAGGCAGATTTGCGACACAACTTCCAGCCCTATGAGCTGTAATTAATTAGCTGTATTTTCCCTTGTTGCCAAAGACAGTTACAGTTACTACCTTACCTTCGTTTGGTTCTGTAATGTTGCTTTGTGGGACAAACTGTTGAGTGAGGGATCTGTGCAGTTAACAGACCATCCGATTGGCACGCCCTCCACAATACTGCCACGACTACTAATACTACTACTAATACTGCTGCAGGTTTGTATCGAACCGTGGGTCAAAGATCGTGATACATTCGAATCCTGAGTTTGGTGTATCGTTACAGCCCTAATATCCTCCGCAGCAACAGCCAAGTCTCTAGACCATGCCTTGGCCAGGGGTAGCTCTTTCTGCATCTGTGTTTGAGGTCGTGAATACACAACTGATACAAGTCCTCTGGTGTTTGTTGTGGATAGCCAGTCTATGACAGGGGGTGTCCGTAGCTCAGAGTTCGTCTGCACACCACAGGTGCGAAGGGCCGACCGTAGTCAGAGGTACAGAAAATGAGATGTTGTTGGCAGGTTAAAAAATAGAACACAGTGTCTGAAAGCTAAGCATGCCCCTTGGGTCAAATACATCTCTGAGATTGTACACTCCCTTTGCAGACCATGATGCTGATTCAAATGGCTTATTCCCTGAGATAAAGTTCTTGTTCCCCCATAGCGGTGTATTCAGATGCCATTTCCAATTCCCCAGACTCTTCTCAACCACCTTGAAATTTCGTATCGAATTTGTAATAATAGGCCCGAAGCGTAGCATGCATTGGTTGATAGATAGTCCAGAAAATAAAACCCCTTTCGAGTTTGGACGGGAACACTAGCGCCTCTTCTATATCTCTCCAGGCTACCTGAGAGGAGCGGTCAAGCCATGTCTGAAGCGGGCGTAGCTGAAAGGCCTGATGGTACCTCAAAAAATTTGGGAAGGCCAGTCCACCCTCTCGCTTTGATCGCTGTAAGGTGGAGAGTTTAATTTTGGGGTGTCCACTATTCCTGATATATTTTTGTAGCAGGGAGTCAATTCTTTTCCAATGTCCTGCCGGAGGGGGGAGCGGAATCATCATGCTAACAAAGTTGAGGCGAGGCTACACGTTCATCTTAATGGAGGCAATCCTAGTTTGCAGTGAGGCTGGTAATTTAGTCCATACAACTTTGTCACGTTCCACCTCTTTAAAGATGTTTTCATAATTTGTTTTTACTATATTATGCAGTTAAGGCCGGATCTGGATGTCCAAGTACATGATCTCTGTTTTAATGGGAATATCATAAGGCAAAACTACAGTTTTTGCGGGTTCATTCAGGGGCATCAGAGCTGACTACATCCAGTTGATCTTACAGCCGGACAACATTCTGAACTCTTCAACAGTGGCTAACAAAGAGGGTATTGACTTTTCGATATCCGATAAGTAGATAAGTACATCGTTTGAAGGCCGATATGGCATGCAGCGACTTTTTAATTCGAATAGGAGCAATGACTTGGTTCTCCCTCAGATGTTGGGCTAGCGGTTCTAACGAGAGAATAAATAAACTTGGCGAGGGACCGCATCCCTGTCGAGTCCCACGAAAAATGGGAAAGGGGTTCGAGTGTAAGCCGTTTGTGGCTACCGTGGCAGTGGGGTTAGCATATAAAATGCGAATCATGTCGACAAACCCCTTTCCCAGCCCAAATCTCTCAAGGACCGCCCACAGATACTGCCATTCGAGCCTATCACGAGCCTAACCCTATCAAAGGCCTTTTCAGCGTCGAGTGACAATATCGCACATGGAGTCTTTAATTGTTGAGTTTCATGAATTACATGTACTAGGCGTCGGATATTGTCTGCTGCCTCATGAAGCCAGTCTGATCCTTATAAATGAGTTTGTCCATGTATTTCTCCAAACGTAACACCAGCACCTTAGAGTACAACTTTTTCAATTAACGAAATCGGTCTGTAATTGGAGCACACAGTCTTGTCTTTTCCTTTTTTAGGGATTAGCGAAATCAGGGCAGCGTTAGTGTGAGCAGGGAAAGATCCTTTTTCAACTGCTGATTGGATCAACCCCAACAACACTGGCCCCAAAATATCCCAGAAGTGTAGCAAGAGCTCTGCTGGTATGCCGTCTGGACCTGGCGATTTCCCTTTATTTGTCATCGTAAGCGCAGTCTCCAGCTCCTTCAAGGATATGGGACGACCCAGATCTGTTGCTTCCTGCTCACCTAACATGGACAAATCTAGACTGCTCAGAAATTGCTTGCATTTCACTGAGTCAAAAGTCGTTTTGTTTAAGCTTCAGCGCCAATAACCTGCTTGGTTTGCTTCCGTTAAAATAATAGCTCTGCTTTGTGCATGATGAATTCCGCTTGCCTTGTCAACAGATCATTAAGCTCCATCCTGACTCCCCTCAGGCTACGAATCCTTTTCCTAAATTGTACAACAAATACCTCATCCTGCAGAAGCGTTGTATTAAAGTGCCATCTAGGTGTTTTATTGAATCTGTGACTAAGATCTATCGTCATTAACAGCGGGTATGGTCAGATAGTGTCGCGGGCAGCACCTGTATCAAGTCTACTCCGGTTCTCAAGCTAGAAGAAAGCAGAAAGTAGTCAATTCTGGAATGTGATTTATAATAAGCGGAAAAGCATATATAGTCTCTAATTCCCTGGTTCTGAATGCGCCACACATCAACTAGGTTGATATTCTCTATCATGGCGTTAAGAGCAGCTGACGCTGACCGTTGGGTGTGGGGAAACCGACCGGGTGGATCTGTCTAAATTGAGATCGCACACTGCGTTCATATCCCCTCCCACAATCAACTCATAATCTGATAAAGACAGCAGCTCTTTGATAAGTTCAGGAAAAAGAGGGGGTCAAAAACTGCTGGTGCGTATACGGATATAAATGCTACTTTCTTTCCATATATGGATACATAAATATGCTACGTGACCTGATGTCCCTTCATTAATCTTTTCCACCTCTAAGGCCAAGCTCCTCTTTGTCAAGATGACTGTCCCCCTAGAGTTAGAGCTCCCACAATCTGAAGCTACAACTTTATATTGCTTATTTTGAAAGCGTGATACCTCCTCCGCCCTAAGGTGCGTTTCTTGAATAAATGCTACATCCACATTCTTGCGACGGAGTAAGTCTAAGCATTTTACTCTTTTAACGTTTGCATTCAGACCCCGGACATTATAGCTCAACATGGATAGCTTAACCATTATCGAAATTGGTACCTATTGCTCCAGGTGTAACACTTAAAGGTCTAAGCCTGGTATAAGAGTCATAACCGAGATACCCCCCCTTCCTAAACTCCTATCTATCCCTTCCTTGTAACAGTTAACTCCCTCCCGTCAGGTTAACTTACCAGTAAAAGATACACCTGGTTGGAAATCCCTTATTCATCCTAAAATAGTCAGATTAAAGTGCAGGTGCAAACAAAATTAGACATATAAATGTAAGTATTGTGACCTCTGTCATCGAATCTGGCCACAAATCAAAATGATATTTGGCAAATATAATATCCCCTCTTAAGAATATTTATCTGAGAATCATAAATAAACATTCTCATAACTAAGGCATCCTAAAATAACAAAATAACAGTACAGTCAGATGGGGGCAGGTCTTATTAGTAATCAGTGGTAATATTACAAATATTCTGGCAAATATAGTTCTCCCACCTCAATTTGTAACAAGGTCCGGGGATGTTGCGAACATATCACACCCTATGCAGCCTCTGACTTTCATCGGTTTTCCAAGGAGTGCTCTCCGTGTGATCCTCCCTGTCCTCACAAGCTGAGGTGAAGGTGCATTGTTCCCCGTTGATCGTCATCCTCAGGGTGCCCGGGTAGATTAGAAAAGCCATGACCCCTCTCTCATACAGCTCCTTCATCACCTCTCCATACGCCTTCCTCCTCTCGCTTGTGAATGCACTGTAATCCGCATAGAACCGTATTGTCCTCCCCGCGTCTTGTATGGGAGCCTTCTTTCTCGCCTCGCGGGCCCCTTGCAAGATGGTGTTGCGGTCCTGGTACCTGAGCACTCTGAATATCATGGTAGCCTGGTCGTTGATTTTGTTGCTGCGGATCCTATGGGCACGCTCTATTTGGATCTTGGCGTTGTCGAGTGAGGGGATCCATTTTGGTAGCATGTCTTGTAGGAAAGAGATTGCATCCCCTCCCTCTCTGCCGGCCGCGAGCCCCGTAATTCTCACGTTGTTCCGCCGGTCCTGGTCCTCTAGCGAGGCAACTTTCAACTGCATCTTTTCCAGATCAGAGGTGTTGTTACTCACTTCCCTTTTCATGGCTCTTGTCTCGGCTCGTCCACTTTCCCGACCAGTCCTTTGACCGTTTCCATGTGGGCTTCCACCTTCCTCTCCAAGCTTTCTACGGAGTTTCTCATTCCCTCGATAGCTCCCTGAACAGCCCGTGACACTGCTGCTTCCAAGCTATCTTGTTGTCTGGCTAGCGCTAGTTCAATGGCCGCGCTTACACTACTAGCAATGTTAGCATCCACACTGACTGTTTGCGTTTTGCTGAAGGGATTTTGCCTTGCGAACTGCCCGTTTTCTTGCACTCCGACATGTTCGGCAACTTTACCGATTCAGTATATAACTTTTAGCAAATGTGTGACCTGACTAAATATCAAAATTGAGGGATAGTTAGTAGGAGCTCTAGTGCCCTCTGAACATTGCGCCTGCAGGTCACTTCCGCCCCCAGAAGAACTGTGTCCTATTCTATATGTACCATATACATTTCAAAGCTCTCAGCATAATAGTTTGGCTGAAATTAATGTTTGTTGTTTATCGTAATAAGCTACGCCCACATTGACCAGTCATGACCACCTTCAAGATATGGTCTCAGGATTGGCCCTACATCATACCGACCAAATTTCGTAAAAATCGGTGTAGCTGATATTTTTAGCGCCCCCATATTCGGCTCATCCCTTCCCAGTGTTATGGCAACCAAGGATATCATATTTGGTGTTAGTAGCATTTAGTTTGACCGAGATAGCAAACAGTTTACATTTTTATAGCTAGCTACAGAAATGTGTTCGTTAATAATTTGCGCGTTTCTGACCAAGCAAAATTCTTTTGATAACTTTAGATCAGGTTCAGCTGAAGAGTGTACATGCCAAGTTTCACGCAGATTGGACAAAATCCCTAGGAGGAGTTCGAAAAAGTACGTTTTCCAGTTTTTGCGATTCTGCAAAAAAACTCTCTAGGCGTAAGTGGGCATGGCCAATTGCTCCATTCAGGGAATTTGGGGATGCAAGGTTTTTGAATGTGCGACATACGATGTGGGAGTTATAGGCAAAAAATGCGTTGGCCTAAGTCATAGCGCCCCCTGCAGGTGGATATATGTATTGTTTTTGTTTTTGTTTCGTATTTGTTTCCTGAATATATCCTTACGTGTGTGCTTGTGTAAATGAGAGGCATTAACTTATGGCACTTTGTAGAAGTGAGCTTTACAAAGTTCACTTCATTGACTCGTATTAGTTCACGGGGCTGAGCTGCCTCCTCCAATATGGTGGCGACGTTGACATACGGTCCAGCGCTCAATTAGGGGTCTATGTATATATGTCTATGGTGCGACCCACAGCCAGGAAGTTTTAAAACCAAGAAACAGCTGATCACAGCAGTCAGTCAAGATGGGCAACTGTACAGCCGCTGAGATCCAGGCGATGCTAGCGTCTCCTCGGTCTCTGGAGCTGTCTTCCCTGTCCGCTTGTGTCGTAGCGGCAAGCTACTACCGGTTGCTACTTTCAAATTAAAAGCCTCTCGCTAAGAACCAGTTCTAAACTCCAATGGGTGCAATGTAAAGCTCTTATTTTGAAGACAAATTTGTTGTCTTTCCGACAGAGAATGCAACGTACTTTACGTTAAGTCCATGTCCTGTCCAAGCGACTTCCGCTCTTACTGACGCCGGTGAAGGTGTGTTCAGGTACCGAAATGTGGTATCGATTGAATTCACGTGAATCGATACTCGGTACTTGGGGGGGAATTCGGTCGGTACCAATAAAAGTACCGAATTCGGTACCCATCCCTACTTGCAACCCAAAATCAAAAATGTTTTAGTTGAAATTATGGATTTTCTTTTACTGGCCCAAGCCGCCTGATGCACTACTTTATCTTCAAGCATCAGTTTGAAACATGGTAAACTACAGACTCTTATTTTGCTTCTCTGTGCATTCATGAGAGGATATTGAGGGGTGTGCCAGTTCCTTAAATGTAGGAGAGAGAAGGCTTGCCAGAAGAGCTATGAGGATGCACAGGTATTGTGCAGCTATAGCTCAGGAGGTAGAGAAGGTCATCCATTTTAAACCGCCCAGAACATCACTGATGAAGTGAGATGTCTGCACAGAGCCCAAAGGATACTAAAAGACAACACCCACCCAGCCACAGTCTGTCTACCCTGCTGTCATCTTGCAAAAGATGCAGAAGTATCCACTGCCATACCAACAGACTACAGAGCAACTTCATTCTCCAGGCTGTGAGACTCCTGGACTCATCCTCAACAACAAGACCCACCACCATAAAATGCATATTGCATGACTCAAGGATTCTAACATTTAAAAAAAGTTAACCTTGTCCCTTTTAAGACGGAAAGTAGTAGGAGTACTGCAGCATTGACATTCTGGCCTGAAAAATTATGATTGTAAATAAAGGGATTATATTGTTTTTTATTGTCATGCATAACAAAATGTAAATCACTTAACTTCTCCTGAGTCAAGAAGCTTGGTGATTAAGAAGAGTGAGGGTACAACACACCACTTCTTTCCTGCTCTATCTCTGTGTTGTCTGCCATCAGTCAGCCACAGATAATGTGGTAGCCCCACGTGAAGGTCGCTCCAATCCCATGAAGACAGTATGGTCAGAGAAATGGCCAAATAAAGTAACTCATGAAAAGTGTCTTATGTCAAATGACTTTTAGGCTATTGCTGCAATGTTTCATCATAAATTGCATAAGACGTGTGTTCACTTTCACTTTTGACCTGAAGAAACCAACTGTGGTTTAACCATGTAAGTCAGTACCACAATAATAATCCATCATGACCTGCTCATGACTAATTGGTGACATGTGATCATATTTCATGTATCAATACTTTTAGCTGTCTGAGTATTTATTTATGTATTTATTTGTTCATTTATTTATTTTCATATATTGTCTAGTCTAGTATGGTTAAGGTTGCTTCTGGAGATAGAGACATTTGTAATGACACATGTGAATGCGTATACGCACATTGCAGTTTTCTTTCCAAGCTGCAGTTCATAAATACTGCTGTCTGTGGGCATTTACTAAACGTAGAAAATAACATGAGTTGTATTTCAGTTTCATGTTTTTCACGCACAGAATCACACAGCAGTGCTCGAACATGTTTTTAAATAAAACAGACAGAAAGATGTTGGCTATGTACTACCAAGCTAAATTAACAAAACAGACAAACAGACTTGTAAAATATTGACTACAAGCTAGCAGGGCTGTAACCAGGGTTATGAAACTAGTGGGGTACAAACCATGCGAGCGCGCAAAGCGTGCAAGCCAAAACATTTTGAGCACTTATTTATGAATAAAAAGTCAAATAAATAGTGTTTTAAACTTTGCAATTATACAAATACACAATCACATAATGTTGTTGACTGGGTTTGTATTAACTTTTGGCACTCTCAGATACTGTATATATTATTGACCTATTGGAGGGCTGGCTGGATCCTGTCTCCAGAGGGTTCAACTCACTGAAAGTACATAAAAAGGACAGACAGGCAGACAGACTTATGATTAGTTAATGCAAATGTGCAAAATAATACAGCTTTTTTTTTCATCTCAATTTTAACCAGGTAAGCATTTGAGAACAAATTCTTATTTACAAAGGCTGTCTGATCTTCACAGACTCGAGCGCAGCGGGGAGAGAAAAAAGTGTATTTCTTTTACTCTGTGAAGTGGAGATCTCCCCCAACAGAGTGGGGGAAACAGCGGTGTTTCGGATTGGGGGGGGTTTCGGAACAGCGGGGTGTCGGAATAGAGGTGTTTCAGAATGGAGAGCTGTCCCCCTCCTTCTCGTTACATTACACTAGCTAACGTTAGCTAGTGAGATCAGATGATGATGAGATGAGAAAAACTTTATCGTATAGTATTTGTTTCAACAAAACTATTATCATGACAGATGCTCGAACTCGCTATGTTGTAGTATGTTCGTTCCTTATCTCTTGTTTAGGTCTAATCACACGCGGAGAATCTCTTCTTCTTCACCCCAAAACCAAAACATGTCCAGTCAGTGTCGGTACACGTGACGCACTGTGGCGCGACGTGTAAGGCTAAAGGTTACGAGACCTCATGTGTTTTTTTAGAAACACAACTCCTGATTCTCGGCTGTAACGGTTAATATAATTTGTGATCTGTCTATGAATTAGATTTTCATATTTTTTTGTAAAATGTATATTTTTATAAAAAATCCGAGGAAATAGTAACCGAGGTATTTACCTCAGGTACCTCATAGCTAGTTACGGCCATGCAAGCTCGCCCATGGGGCCTGCAACAGAGTGATAATATCACAGGTCTTCAGTGCTATTATAAGAGCTGAAAAACATTTTTGGATCAATATTAGACTATGGTGCAGCAAATTAGACTATTGTGGGCTGCCAGAAACTAATTTATGGGAAATACTGAATCGAGTTTTTCTCCAGTGTCAGTGTGTTGAATTACAAGTTGATCTTCTCCCATCCTAAACTGGAGATAATAATTGGGAAACAAAACTTCATGTCTTTGTTTATCATCTTCTTCAGTTTGAGGCAGAATATCGTCGCTTTGCTTTAAAGAGGAATGGTCCGGGTGGCTTTCGGGAGTTCTACCGCCTCCTCCAAACCATCCATCGCATCCCTGGTGTCGATGTACTGCTGGGATACGCTGATATCCATGGAGACCTCCTTCCAATCAACAACGATGACAATTTCCACAAAGCTGTCTCATCAGCCAATCCTCTGCTTCGCATTATCATAACCAAGAAAGGTAAGAGCAAGTTTCAGAAGAAGTTTCTGAAACAGTGTGAGTCCCTGTTTCTCTTAACCACTCACTAGAACACATCGAACTGCTTGGAGTGAAGATAGACTCTTCTCTGTGGTTAGGGTTTTGCTTTACCTGCTGGTTGTCCTTCCTTGCTTTTAAGCATGGGGCTGAGCACAAAAGCAGGAAAACTTCTTGTTCTACTTATCAAACATAGTTTATTCTTCATACACAACACCACCTGATTATCATCTGCCGTCTCTGATAATGTTTTCACACACTTCTCCCTTTGGTTATGCTGTGTTGTGAATTTCTTTTTCTGGGGCATGTCTACTTCACCAGATACTGCTCTCTAGGTAGGCAAAGAAAGATTCATTAGAGACACTTTTAGAGCTTGAAAACCATTGACTTCATAGGTTGCCAACAGAACACTGTCAACTAAAGACATTTGTGAATAAAACACAGTCTTTATTAAGTGGAGTTTGCTGTTCATGTTGCTGTAGATGTTAACACATTCCATTATCCAGAGAACTTAAGAAGTAGGTTATCTGCTGACGCACATATGACATGGTTGAAATTCTTGTGAGAAAAAGTTACATTCATAAAGCTGAGGTTTGTCAACTTATTTCTCTTGTTTGGGTTCTTGGCATGGCCCTCTAAAAACAGCAGATTGTTGGAGGCTCCTTTATTATTTTATTTATTGATTTATATTGTTTTGAGGACTTGTTTATTTGTAGTGTAGGCAGTGTTAGGAAGACCAACCTATTTACATTTTGATATATTCTTATTATTGGGCAGACATAGCCTACTGTCAGTGCTGCATTGATTCTCCTAGCCGAACAATTGACTTGTATGTCTTCCTTTGGGCTGGGCTCGTTATCACGATATGAGACCTTATTACGGATTTCATTGTATTGTGATATGGCATAAGTGTTGTCTATTACAGTACAGTAAAGTGATTTCACTTTCTGATCCGACCAGACTGTTTAATTGTTTGAATATATCTACCTTTTTCCATTTAGTCATTTCATCCCTGTTTCTGATGGGTACATCAACAATCTCAGTGTTCCTATTTTGTGATAGTATCAGTAGTTATCCTTACAATATTGTCACAGTATCAAAGTATTTGGTCAGATCTTTTGTAATATTTAATTTTGTTACACAGTCCTAGCATTTGTAAATAGCTTTTGAGAAGATTTTAAAATAATGAGATATACATTGTGTAACGCGATTTAACCTGAAAGTAATGCAATGCTTTTTTAAGACCATATTGCTCGGCCCTAGTGCCCTCCTAGGAAGGGATTTGTGCTGATATGTAAGCAAGATTTAAGGTTATATTGTAAAAAGGTAATTACATGACAATGAATCTCAGATGATGTTGTGGAGTAATGTAACAAATAGTGTAACAAACAACTTTATGTAGGGAGTAAATTGGTAATGCATACATCTTTATAAAAAGTAACAAATAGTTTTACTTTTTTTGAGTAACCAGCCCAATGCTATTCGAAACTAACAGAAGTACAAACGAGTTCTGCCGTGAATGAAGGATATTTCTTTTGACTGGCATTAAAAACAAACTTCCTCTGTCCAACCATTCATCGTTGATTAGTTCCTCCATCATGTATTATTTAACTGATTATTGCATACTATACTGCTGTCTCTCAGCACCTTCTCTTGCTGTGTGTCTCTCTGTCTTGCATAATTCATGATGGAATGATGCTAATATTCTGCTGAGTTGGCTGCTATTGTCGTTTGGAATCACAGACAGCTGTTAGTTAATCAGATTAATTAAGTGGTCTGGAAGAGACAGGGAGAGGGAAAGATCTTTAAAAAACAAGGTCTCTATGTCAGAGAGACTCTGGACAAGAAGGATGAAAGGAAACCAACACATACGCTTGTTTGATCACCCTCTTTAGCAGTGCAAGCTCAGCAGAAAAAACATGAAGAAATAACCCATAAATCCATCCAGTCCAACACAGTAATACCTTAAACACACAAACACCCTCACACAAGCATACACACACATTCACACATTCACACACGCACACCTTGCATTAGGAATAATGGTGTAATTCAATCTCCAGTGTGTACTTCATTAGCAAGGATTAGGCCAACTAAAAATCTAATGACCAAATCACTTAATCTTTCATTCCTGAAGTGTAATCCTGTTTTTATACATCAACCACATGAATGGAAAGACTCATTCAACTGAAGCCTGTATGAGATTGATATGGTAAGAAGATTTGTAAATTTATCTGGACTTTCAGATGAAGCAATAGAAAAATTTACTTCCTGTGCTTACAATTACCATGACCTGGATGACTGAAAACCTTCATCAACATACTTTGTTGTTTTGACACAGTTTTGTGTCCTTGCACTCACTGAAATGGTTCCTTATTAAGTTGGAGAGCTTAGAAATGTACCTACTGCACATATATTTATCGGTCCAGAGAAGGCACCTGCCAAATGCCCAGTCTAATTATCATCTGAAAGAATAAGAGCATCGCCATGGCCTGTTCAGTTTCCCTCAGTAAGTGAATGCTTGCTATGACTGACAGAAACAACCCAACATGCTCCCCTGACTTCTTACAGTAGCCCTCTACCTCCAAGATGTACTGATTGGCAACTGGTGTAAGTCTATGATGTGAGAGCTCATCTTTTCAGTGTAAGGTGATTAAGGGCAGCGCAATATTGAAGCTATTTAATGCCTAAAATGTGATAATATCAGTTGTATAGAGTGTAATTTGGAGTGTATTTTCAAATAAGAAATTACTTGAGGCAGTATTTGTATTTGGTAACAAAATACATTTGATGTATTTGTGCCTGTGTATTTGTGTGTGTGTGTGTGTGTGTGTGTGTGTGTGTGTGTGTTACAGAGAGAGAGAGAGAGAGAGAGATAGCAGCCCATCTGGTGTTATAAGCCATTAGCCACTGAGTAGGATTATCTTACTCTAAAAGACTTCATCAATCATATCAGCTCCACTCACTGACACTACTTAATGTGCGTTCTGTGCTTTGTGTGCAGTGTGTCTGTGAGCGAGAAAGGGACCGAGCGAGAGAGTGTATGTATGTTTCTGATGTGTACAATGTAAAAATGGTCTAAAAGGATTACATAGGGGAGGTTGCTACATTATACAGTGTATGAATTACGCCCATCTGCATCAGTACTGCAGGGTTAGCCTGGCTAATACCCTCATCCTGCAGTGTTAGCCATGGCAACAGTTCAGCACAAATATATACAACGGTGGTGTTTTATCACTACAGCTGCATGGTAATGGAACAGTTTGTCTTCAAGTGATTCTGATGTCATATGAAATTGTTACTTATCATTGTTCATTTATGGGGGTACCCACTTCCTGCCCTCTATCTGCAGTTTGTGCCATATCAGCAGAATTATGTGACATCATGTGCAAACCATTGATTGAATGAAGTAGTGGACAGAGTCACACCATGATGTCCCCAATATGTTTCTGAGGAGCCAGAATGAATCCTAATATGGATTGTTCTGGCCATCGTCATCTTAGCAATGCCTGACTCAGCCTTACTTCCAGCTAATCAAAAATTGGGCAAAGAGGTGGAGTGTAGGTGGAGCTGAAGAGAGCATAGTCAAACAAGTTGATGTAGCTGGAAGCTACCAAGATAGCTAAGGCTTACAGATTGCTTTTCCTTCAGAGAACGCTATTACCTCAGCATATCCTCCTTGGATATTAGTGTGTTACTCATGATTAGAGTTCTCAGCGGGCCTGAAAATTACAACCCGACCCGACCCGGCCCGCGGGTTTTAAGCCCGAACCCGACGCAGCCCGACACACCAGCACCCGCTGCAAAGAAGACACCGCGCTTCAACCAGTGGGAAAATATATCCGGAGAGACAGAAACAGATGATTTTCCCATTCCTCGAAAAGCAAGGGTGGATTCGCTTGTGGCAAGTTTAATTTTAGCCAATTCCAATTACTCTTTACCACACGTGAACAGCGATGATTCACAACAAACAATGTATAATTTACAACCTGCAAGAAATGTGTTTTATGAAATGTGTTTTATAAAAAAGGCAGCCCGAGGCCCGACCCGACCCGGCTCATTTGCGTATCTTTTCGGCCCGAACCTGCGGGTCCGGTCGGGTTTGTTGGGCCGGCCCGACCCGTTGAGAACTCTACTCATGATTATCTAAATTAAAGTTAGCTTATTGCACATAATGTGTAATCATGCATGGACTCCATGCCAAGCTGGCGCCGGACAAACCTATATTGTGTTAGCTTACAAACTAGATCTTGGTGTTGTAAATAGTATAGGCTATAAACAGTAAGCAACATCTAAAATTATCCTCACTTATAATAAATAAGGAATATTATGTAGCCTAATAAGCTTAACAGTGCTACCACCAGAGGTGCCTACTGCAGCTGCTGTCCAGCCAGTCGTAAAACACAGGTCTCTGCAAGAGCTCTCCCATTCTCTCCAGGTAGAACAATTATTGTAAAACACTAGCTGTAAGCCTATTTTAATCTTATGTCAAATGCAAACAGAGACAGACAATGAACAAGGCTCCAAGCCAGTGTGCAAATAATCAATGTGGTAAATAATGAATCACTGGACAACACTGAATAAAACTATGTGTTAACCCTTTGACATTTTTCCATGGTCAGACTCTGGCTCTTTATCTTTTTTAAAAATAAATGTGCACAGTCAGCGAATAGCCTTCTGTATATGATTAGTGTATGGTTTTTGCTAAAAAACTAAAAACAAAGAAAAAACAGATGTTTTAGAAATTTTATACGAGATAAAACAAGACAAATATGAAATGACAACATGCTGTTGCAATGGCAGTTCAGTTTAAAATAATCGACTCGTCGGGCTTCCCCACAACAGGAAGCTGCTGGAGGAGAGTGGTGAGTTTGGTTCACTTTACAATAGAAATCCGGCTAAGCTAGCAGACGTTTGATGCCTCGAACTATGTGCTGGGACCCTATTTGTACTGTTGCTGAAGTTTGGTGCTGTTCTGACCATTATTTGTGGCTTTTTGATGACGGTTTCTTGTTGGAGGCATATACTGCAATGTATTGTTATCGTGCTGTTTTTTCTGAGGATGTTGAAACTACGTAAGCTAGCGGTATGCAAACTTGAGGGGGGAGGTCTTACTTGGTGTCACGGTGTGTTAGACCATGGATTAAGCTTACACCGGAATATCCCTTTAAGGGAGTATTGGGATATTGCAGATACCAGTTAAACAGTGTGTTCATAAGTATCTCCTGATACACCTGATTAGCATTGAAGTGGACCTTTTTGTTCACTTAATGGGCCATCGTCTTCCAGTCCCCACAAGTTGCACACTGAGAGCAAGAACCTTTACACAGTAACACTACAAATGTGCAAACAGCAACTGTCTAGCAACTGTGTCAGCATCTAAGGAAAATTGATATTGAAGGATAACATGGATATTGATGACCTTAAAATTACATTTACAAACATGTTTCGCCTATTCATTTATATTCAAATGATATTTTAGTAGTTTGTTTTTTATCAGTTAACTATAATAATGACTCCTGAAGACAGCCTCAACATTGAGGTGTACAGAAAACCTACACACACAGATCAATACATTGACTCTCATCACCAACACAAGCTCAGAACCCTAAACCATCAGACTGAAGCCGTTTTTAGACAGAACAAATAGCCGTCCGCAGTTTTAGACAGAGGCCGGCAAATTGGGGGTCTGTTGTGGTCCACTGATTTTCCGCCTCGGAGGGTACACTTATTTCCGCCTCGACTGCTAAAGCCGATTCGGAAATGTGCCGGCCTCTGCGTGAGGTGGGCGGAGGTGTCAATGACCTGCACTGTTGTGCGACCTGGAGTTTTAAAATCAGGAAATAGCTGCTCACAGCAGTCAGTCCATCACGTCATCAGCGGACATTAAGATGAGCAACTGGACAGCCGCTGAGATCCTGGAGATGCTAGTGTCTCCTGGATCTCAGTGGCTGTTTGGTTGTGTTAGCTTGTTGTTGTAGCGCAAGCTAGGAACGGTCGCTACTTTCAAATTAAAAGACCCCCGCTAAGAACCCAGCTCTAAATTCCAATGGGGTGCAATGTAAAGCTCTTATTTTGAAGACAAATTATGTGTCAGCCAACTTCGAGCTTCACGTCACATCACATGTTAACGCCTACCTTAGAGGCGGCTTTTGGAAAAGGAGGAATATTACGCCTCGGTTTTAGAAAGACAGGCCGGCACATTGCCGCTTTTACCTTGGAGCAAATGTGCCGCCTTTTCTATCTAAAAATGGCTTGAGAATGTGCCCACAAAGACATAGGGGAAGGAGAAGGAACAGAAGCACATCAGGAGAGCACTTAAAACCTGTGGCTACTCAAACTGGACCTTTGTCAAAACCTCTAAAAGATCCAGAGCAGACAGAGAGAAAGAGACGGAAAAACGTAACAACATTGTCAGTCGTTAGTCACGGAAATATCTGAGACACTTCAGAGGATCTTCAAAAAACCGCCAGTGAAGGCTGGTTGGGTCAATGAGACAAGAGAAACACTTAACTACTAAGACACTCCCACACAGAGTTTAAAAGCCTGCAACTCCCCTCAGGTTAGTTAGAACTAAATAAGCCTCTTGGATGAGAGGTGCAACATCTTCAAGAAACTGAAACAAGTCCAGTTGCCTACAATACAGCTCTTAGAATTAGCATGACCTGGATCACTGAAAACCTTCGTCAACATAAAATAACGACAGAAATAAAAAGATAAAGAAATTGGCAATAATATATGGCAACAACCACAGTATTTGATAGCCTGATTCTGCACTCTACAGTATCCACATTCCATCAGCCCATAACGTTACGTGATGTTTACTGTTGCTATGGCAACAAGTGGCTACTGCCGCCAGCACATATGAGCTAGTTTAACAATAAAACAATACATAACCCATAAAATTACAATTGGGCGTATTTGAACAAAATCAACAACAGTTACCAATAGCCATAGTCCTTACAACCTTAGCTAATGTGTTGTCTTGGGTTAGTTTTAAAAATAACAGCTTAACTTAATTCAATGAGGAGCTACATTAGCAATGGTGACAGTGACATCCACAAGTATAATCACATACATATGCACCACTGGTTAAAGTTACACTCTGCCACAGCTAATTAACAGCGATCTCCACACTGCCTCTGAGTTTACATAACATATATGTCAGACTGTAAGTTTCACTTATAGGCTTATGTAAGGACAAACAATAACTCACCGTCACACGTCTTTAATTAATCTAAGAGCTGTTGAGGTTAAATATCAGCCAAAGCAGTCATATTGAAATAGCGGTAGAGTACATACACCAGCCGAAACACAGAGAGCAGGATTTAAGCACTCAGCGTCCACAGTTATCAAGTGCTGCCCCCCTTTTACTGCCACAGCGTAACCAGAGAGACATCTGTACAAGCTATCAATGCGCACAAATAAAGAGAAGCAAATTTTCCCTCACGTTACTGGCATGAGTTTGATTTTGGCTTAATTTGCTTCAGAGTACTTGTAATAACTCTTTTTGACTTTTTGTGTTTTTGCATTTTTTCGTTCCTCCTTTAATTCACCTTTGATTAGACTTTCTCTTGATATGAATGCATTCTATTCATTTATCATGCGAGAATCCTACCTGGTAAACTTTCAGTGTAATATAAGCAACTGTGAATTGTAACTGTTATTTATTTATATAATTATTATTCATATTTATAGTTATGGCCTGAATTTTTGTTTAAAAACATTCAAATAGTATCAACAGAATGTGCAGAAACAACAATCCTGACATTATGTCAAATACGTTGGTGTACTGTTTTGCCTACTGAAGTTAGCATGCTAACCAGCTAGCCTCAGCTTGTCCTGTTATAAAATACAATTTCTTACCTCAAGGTAATATAATGATCTCTGCCGTAGTTTCAACTGGCAGATATATGCCAGCTTTTAGTGTAGTAAATTGTCAAGAAATGAAATACTGTTTTCTACTGTTATTTCCCTCACCAAATAGTAAAATACTGTACACCCTCTGAATTCAGTTTTTCTCTTTTACTGATGAGCTCAAATGTCTCGTTAACTGATTGTAAAACACACTTAATTCAAACTGAATATAAACGAAATAAAGATCACCAGCAAAGGGTTGGTCTGACTTTCCACAATCACCTCTGGTCTGGTCTAAGTAAATCCTGAATTCCTTTTGAAATCCTCAAGGATGTGAAAATATATTGGCTCCTTATTTTTTCACCTGCTGATGATGCCAACACTCCCAATCTGCGCACTTAACCTGTCACTGTCTCCGCTGTCCCGCTCCTGCAATGAGGAAAATTGAGAGTGAAAGAGATGCAGATTCAGAATATAATGGAAAACTACCACAAAAAAAATGACGACGCAGCCACAACAGAGATCGAGATGACTCTCACTGAGTTTTTTGTAAACTTTGCCAGAGTTATTTGACCTGAAGCGACACAGTATGCGAGTCTCATAAGAAACATGTGGCTCAGAAAGATACCAACCAGTCTATGAAAACATTCCTCCTAAAACATCAAAAATGACTGACAGACAGATAAGGTAACATCAGCTGAAACAACCAGCAGTTACCACACTGTGCAGCACTCCCAATCCCAATCCTGCTCTGGTTAAATTTATGGTTTTGTTATAAAAGCCTGAATAACTAAAGGTATGGTGTTTGAAAGGCACAACCATTTGTTCATATCTGTTAGACAAAATATAAACAGGGCTGCTTAAAATATAATAATTGTTAAATCCTTCACATCCTTCTGTGCTACTAAATCAACCAGAAGGTGACATATAGATGTTATGAGTTACCAGACACAATAGAAATCTTTATTTTTGTAAAGTGAGATAGACAATACATCAACATTTCAGACATAAATTGTTTACATGTCCCACATTGTCCCACACAAATATACCCTTTGTCCCACATTTAGCTTATTGTGACCTGGACACCTTGTAGGCTGTTTTTTAGTCCAGCCATATTCATTCTTGGGCTGCTCCCCATGTTTCTGAAGCTACCTTCAAATTCTGGCCATATATGACTAGTTACACGTTCAACACCTTGCCTCCTTACTTAATTTATTCCCTGTTTTACCTGGTCTAGCTACCTACAATGTAAACATAATGATTATGTGAACCAGTGGGTAGAAAATATCGCATCTTAAAGGAAAGCATAATTGTTTTCCAGTTGTAGTTGGAAGTAGGTGGTTAGGGTAATGCCATACCCTCACAGCAGGAATTGTGCTCTTTGAGTCACTCTTTACTGTAAGCAGAAGCCTATTGTAGACCTTCACTGGATTCAGCCATGTGGCAGCCCTTAGGGCTCCAGATGGTGGGCACTAAAGAGTGAGGTCACTGTTCTAAACACACGTGCACATACACACGCGGACACTATGGAGGTTTGAAACTGGGCTGCCCATAAGGTGGATAAAATGGGAAAGCTTTCTCAGGCGCAGCTGCTATAGGAGGGCCTGTGGAGGTCAGCAATAATCATCAAAGTGTAAGGCAAGTATGTCTGTTTGCCTTTGGTGAAATTTGGACACATGAGAAATTCAATATTGATACATTTTGAATAAACAGCGAACCCCACACTGTGCAGCAGCAGGGGTGGGGTTTAGGTAGGACTGGGCAGTATGGCCAAAATTATCATGATATCTTTTTTTATATTGATCGATGACAATAATTATCACAATATATATTTAACAGTAATAATAATGTTGAATTTACAGTTTTAAGAGTATTCTCCTTACGACAGAACCCAAAACAAACCAGAAGGTTGATTATGGTTTATGAAATACAATTATTTATTGTCAGATACTAGATGACAAACATTAAACAGAACTAACCGGCCAAATGACTTTATGTTGAACACTGAAAAAATAAAATGATAAATATGTACAACAAATTTCTTGTTTTAAACATGTCTCAACCATTTTAGAAGTAGTATACTGGACTGAACATTGATTAAAGAAAATATTAGAAAGTTAAATGTTGAGGATGATTAGGGGTGTCACGATTCTCCAAATCCTAGATTCGATAACATTTTCGATTCTAAGGTCACGGTTCAGTTCGATTTGATTCTCGATTTTTACATTCATCTTTTTTTAAAGCACAGGTTGCTATGCCATTTTTAGACTAGACTTTTATGCAGAATGATATCTGACCTGTGTAAGTTGTGATTGGGCGAGCGAGAGTGAGGGAGCGTGCGTACTTGCGGACAGTGATTGAATGGGAGAGGAAGGAGAAGCGAAAGGAGTAGCAGTAGTAGTGACAGCAATAAAGTGTACAATACAGGCTACAGTTTGGCTGTGAATAAAACCAACGGCTAGTGCAGCAAAGCTCCCTGGTATTATCTCCCGACCAGCTTAACGCATTAAAGTGGGTTCATCCCAAAGGTAAACACTAACTTCGGCCCTGGAGAGGAAATCATCTCCTCTGTGCTTCCCATCCACCTGTCAGGGAGCCGAACAGGAATGGTGTAACACCATGCTATCGTTTGGCTGGCTGTAGCTAATAGCTACCGACTTAGCTAGTAGCTAAGTTAGAGGAGGTTGACTAGCAGCACTTCAACACGTGTGTTTTTTTCTGCTTGGCATGCTTACCGGACGTGACATGGGGGTGTGGCAGCACAAACGGTTCCATTTTTTAATTCAAAGTTCAAGATTGTGACTTAATTTCGGTCGATTTCAATTTAGAATTGAAATCGTGACGTGTGACCAGACCACATATGAACTCTGAGCTGCTCCTCGGCCTTGACCCTCCACTCTGCATACAGCTGAGTGACTGATGTTTGGCAGAGTGCACTTATCATCCATGACCGTCATTAACTTCTTGACGATTTGTTATTAAACTGTGCTTATAGGCATCATATCTTTAGTGGTACAATACGTAGGGTTGGGCGATATGGCCTAAAAATTGAATCTCCAATTTGCTAACACCAAATTTGATTTACGATTTTAAACAACTTTTTTCCTTCTTTTTTTTTTACGAAAAAGTAGGATTTCCAGTTTTTGCGATTTAGCGAAAAAACGTTTTAGGTGGAATTGGGCAAGGAGAATTTCCACTACAGGTCCCTGATTCCAGGGTAGTGCTCCGTGGAAATTACTAATAGCTCATATCCAAACCTGTCCTACCTGTGTACCCAACAACATCAACAAAGACAAAAACCTTTTGGAGGAAAACTCTGTGGTCAGGAAAACAATTTGAGTTGTTTTGCCACAATGAGCAGCAATATGTTTAGATGAGAGAATGTGACCCTTTAACCCCAATAACACCATACCTTCTATTAAGCATGGTGGTGTAGTAGTGTTATGCAGTGGGACCGTTTGCCATCATTGGTGCTGGTGATCTAAAGAAAATAAACTCAAGACTGCCATGATATATAGGGTGTTTACGATATTAACTTTTGACCATGACTGTATGCATACTTGCTCCACTTGTCAGATAGGGATAGAATCATTGGCAGTCGACCAATTTAATTGTTTAGGTATTAGGACATGTTGCTCCCACAGTTCAATTTCTTTTGTGCTCCACCCTCTAAATGGCTTTACTATTGGTTTGCTCTCCACAAGGCTCAGAAAGAATGATACATTCCCTGCCCAGACAGGGTGTAGAACCCTGCTCAGAGTGTCAGAGAAAGTATATTTTTTATTCTCTATCATGTCCTCCTACCCCTGTACCTGTGTTGTGCAGTGGGAAGTTGTTGCTATCAACACTGCCTCCTTTAGTTTTGGTGTTCTCTGGCTCTGCACATATTTTCAATATGTGTGGGCAGAAGAGTGAAACCAGTTGATTGGTTGATTCATGTTGCTTCCAGGAAAGAGATGATAACTCACTCAGTGTTTGGTCTTTAAAGAAGAGCCCTCTATGTAAATGTCTTCTCTCTATAAAAGCAAGGAATCTCTCTCTGTCTGTCTGTCTGTCTGTGTGTGCCTCAAATATCTCTGCGGATCAGGATCAGACTGACCTGAGAGTTTCAACATGGCTGCCGTTTGGTTCAATGGTGTGCGACTTCGCATTTGTTTGGACTGCAATGATACCGTGAATAAATTATTTCATAAATGCTTTACAAATTCGGGAGCATAGTCTACCGAGCCAGCACAGTGACATGCGCATTAGAGCCAATCACTGCAGAGCTCAAGCCCACGACATACGTTAAGAAACAAGTGGATGTATACCTGCGGCAGCCCGAGCTGGACCCATTCTGTTCTGTGCATCTAAACTGACTGTTGTGGATTAATGCGACCAAACGAGACCGGACCGTGTCTGTTCGGGTCTGAGGAGAGCGGATTTATACCTGCAGCAGCGCGAGCTGGGCCGGGAGTTAGCCGGCGGTTCGGTCCCGTTCTGTTCTGTGCATGATCTAAACTGACTGTTGTGGATTAATGTGACTAAACAAGACCGGACCGGTCTGTTCGGGTCTGAGGAGATGCGGAGACGCGCGGACAACAAAGTGGATTCGTAATCTGTGGATGTTCGTGTGTAGCTAGCCGCGGGTTAGGGTTAGGGGTAGGGGACCGGACGCACTGACCTGTCCAAAACCGGACTTGGGGTAAATAATGTCCGCCACGCTTTTTCGTGAACATTGCCGTCACGTTTGCTTTGTGTCTGGTGCAGAAGAAACGGTAAAAACGGGCTTTTGTCATGAAAGTGTTCAAGCAGCAACTTTGGTTGTAGAGATACAGGAAGTTGTGGGAGGGACGTTGGCGGATGATTGACAGGCAACGACAGTCGGTGTAGAGACAGTGATATTGGGAATTGAGAGATTTGTGACATTTAGCGTGTTTGGAGTGTATAGTAAGTGTGTTATGTAGTGTTTTGTGTCGTGTGTTTAGTGTGTAGTGGAGTCGTTTTTTTGTTTAATGAGTCAAAAGAGAAGAAGCTGAATGTGGAGCAGGCAGTGCAGCTCTTCATTCAGCTGGAAGGAGTTCAGGCAGACCTGAGCATTGCCTGCATTTAAATGTAAATAGTTAAACAGAACTTTGTACATTTTTAAAATGTATGCACATATTCAGCAAACAACAATTTATATTTGTATAAGTAATTAAAAAATGGTTTGTTAAACATATTTGTGGTTTTCACAGTAAAAAATAACTTTTTCTACTCAGATTTTATGTTTTTTTGTGATTTTAGGTCTATTGTGTTAACACATTATGTCAAAATGAAAAAATAACTGTACAGTCACACATGTGAGGTTGTGCTGAAAATAATCACACCAAGTAAATAGTTTTTAAGGTGAAATATAATGGCAAAATCAAAAATAGTCAAAAACGACCAGTTATACCCTGGAATATCGGATTTCATAACACACCTAAATATCCCTGACGTTCCACCTTCAAACAGCCTCATTTGGCCATCAGTGAAAATGCTTCTTAACCTCCCACTTTTCTATAGGAACACATAATTCCTACGGGACTGCACTAGTGCATAAAACACAACACAGAAATATCAGTGATATACTCTTCTAGTTGGGCATTCTTGGTGGTGGAGAGTTAATCATTTTGATGCTTGACATACAGCATCAACAAAAGTCTGTCATCTCATTTCAGCTCCTACAGACTTACCTTGACAAGACTTATTCTAGTCCTTTTTACTTTGTAGTGCAGTGGTGTGTTTTTTGATAGAGAGAACGTTCCGATGCTGACATAGCAGGTTTCTTGTAGGTTTTACAATTTATATGTATATTGCAACAATTAACCAATTAATTGATTAGTTGTTAACTATTAAATTGATTGCCAACTAATGTGATAACCAATTAAGTGATTTGAGTAATTTATAAAGAAAAGTACAAATTCTCTGATTCCAGCTTTTTACATGTGAAGAGTTTCTCTACCCCTCTCTGACAGTGAACTGAATATTTTCATTTGAGGAGGTCAGTTTGGGCTTAGGCAGGAAACACTCCACCTTTGACATATGTTTTCTGACACTCAATCGATAAACCGCTAATTGAATAGTCAAGAAAAATGATTCACAGATTAATCAATGATAAAAAGAAAAATTAGGTGCTGTCCCAATGTAAATATTTGGTAAAAATCTGCTTTTTAACATGAGTCTAATGTTATTGCTTTTACTCTATATACAGACAGACAGAAATCCGTGTGATCAGTGTCAGATATCAGCATGACATCTGGAGTGGGATAACCCTTTAAACCTTTTAATCTGACCCATGTCATCCAGCCTATTGAACACACACCAGTGATAAAAGAAGCTATATCACTCATATGGTTCCCTGGTATTTTATCTACAGTGTGTATGTGTGTGTATGTACACATGTACACTGTTAAAGGCAGCTAATAACTCAAGAAAGTAGACAAAAAGAATCATCTGCTGCTGAACAACAACAATGGGATTATAGATTCAGATTAAACCTGTCTTTGTTTAATCCGTTTAAATCTCAACCAGAGACCCTGACCCTCCACAATTTGCTCTGACACAGAGTCTTCTACAATCCTTTGGTATTACTCTTTAACCAATCAGGGATATTAGTGAGGGCTGCAGTCTTAGGGAAAGTGTCAGCATCGGGAAGGATGGTAGTTCAGTGGGATACACAAATTCTGATGGGACAAAATATAGATCACACTCTAATATTGTTGTGAAAATTAGATAAAAAGCTCTTACATGCATTAATTACTATATATCACTAACATATGAGGGTTTGATTTGTTTTTATCATATCATACATTAAATCATTTAACATACCTCAAAAACCTCTACAAACTATTGCAGGCATGTATAAAATACCGTGGGACCAGAAAGCCATCATACAGACCAGGAAGGCTATTACTGTCGTAATGTAGTAAACTTTGTAGCACTCCACAAAATAGATGTGGAAAGACAATTACATAATGTGAATATATTATAGCAACATCTCCAGACATCTGCCAGGACGTTCAAACTTGGTTGCAAATGGACAATGGCCTCGAGAATACTTCTCTGGGTTACCGCTACCACATTAGCAGTAGAATCTTTGGCACGCCGTCGTCATGGCAGACAAAAAGTGTCAATCCCTGAGTGCGACCAAACAGGTAGGAGGTCCACCATTACTCTCCTTCTTGTCAGGTCACACTCTCGGACCGACACTTTTTGTCAGCCATGACGGCGGCGCACCAGAGATGCTACCGCTAACGTGAGTTGTCCAAAAACCTTATTTTTAGTAAACTCTGTGTACACAAACAATGTTCTCAATGCTTGTGTTCATGTGTAGAGACCCTGGTGATACTACAAGCAAAGTTTCACGTTGTGTTGAGCCTTTTTAGTGTTTTAAAAAATAGCGATTTTTATGCAAGCGTGAGAGTGCCCCTGCACTTCATTGGAAATTAGCTTGCCCGAAAACGAAACTTTCTTTGAATCATATACATTCACAAATAAAGCCTAGGTTGCTTTTTGGTGAGAGCTTCACTTTAAGGGCAGAGGTCATTGGGTCTTTGTGTGTCTCTGAACAGTCCAACACAGGTACAGAGAGCCTTTCAAATAAACCATCAAAATGTTTATGAAAGAATTTAGTTTCTTCACATTTTCCTGTGTTTGGTCTGCTACCCAGGGTAAGAAGAGGAAAGGGAAAGAGACGTATGACCATGGTGAAGTGTGAAATTGCAATATTATATGAATATTGTAATCCAAATATTTATACATTTCTCTTGCGCATGCAGACAGAGTAATTGATACAGATTTACTCAGAGAATAATATTTTTGGACAGCATTGTAATAGTGGTCCTCCAAACAAAAATGAAGAAAAAATATTCAGATGTCCTGTTCCACTTGATTAGATTATGTAGATAAAACTGTGATGGGGTTTTGCAAGTATGTGAATGACCCTATCTTTTGCCTTTAGCATCTCTCCCATACCCTATGTGGGTCATGCAAGTGACAAGTAGTTCTTGTAAAGCTTTGAGGTGCTCATTATCCTGCTGCAAGATAAAGTCAGGTCAAGTCATGGCTAGACTAACGGTTTCTCAGGGGATAGTGAATGGAACTCTAAAATGCTTTCCAGTAACTGGATCAAGTTGCATCTAAAGTACAATCAGGAAGACCCAAAGTGACCTCAGTAACATATCAAGCTAGGTTCTGTGAGAGATAGAAAAGCAACTAATTAAACAACACAAGGCTACAATCAGAGTCTTCAAGCATGCTGTATTCCCACAACCTACTTGGTTAATTATGATCAGTTCTGTAAAATCAAGCTCTCAGTGAAGGTCTGGAAAGTGCACTGCCAGTGTTTCCTTCAATTCCTCTAATTGTTTTCTCCAATATCTACATGTTTAAACTACTGTATGTATGGTGGGTTTAGGCAGCTTAAATCATGGTGGTTATCATGACTTGGTATGCATCCAAGACAGACAAGGTACCTGGCCTTCTACTGTCAGAGATTTTGTCTTTGAACTTCGTTTATATGCTGCATTTATCAATATGTGCATGTTCAATTTCAGTGAGACTAGGCTGGTTTCCAGAGCTCCATGTTCCCTCAATACAAATAGGGCAATTTTCATACCTCTGGTATACATGTATATGAAGAGCAGCTTTCAAACATAGTCTTAAAACACATGTCAGTTTTAATATGAAATACATGTAAAAAGTGGAGTACTATCACTAAGCTATTAGTATTAGCATTTTTCCTACTATCATTACACGTACATACTATGTTGACGTTTTTCTGTGGGGGTGCAGGCCAAAGTATTGAATTCAGTCATCAGGGCAGTTTCCCAGACCATTATAATGTTTTAATAAATTTAATGCAAAAAAAGATTCCCATGTCTGTGAATGTTAATTTTTTCAAAAGACATTGCAACATAAATAATGAACTGTTCTCTCCATCCCTCTGTGTGTCTTCTTTAAGAGGATGAACCTATAGTTTTTGTAACCAACTCCCTCCAGAGGCGTAAAAAGGGGCTAGGCTTAACCGCACTGCGCACCACCGGCTCAGGCTCCACCCACTCAAGGAACAAAGCAGGCCTTATGATTGGCCTGCCACAGAACTTCAGACAGATCTCATCCATTATTGATGTGGACATCCTACCTGAGACACACCGGCGTGTACGTCTCCACAAGCACGGTACACACAAACCACTGGGCTTCTACATCCGTGATGGGGTGAGCGTGCGGGTGACACCACAGGGTGTGGAGAAGGTGAGATAAATGATTTCATTTGACCCACTTACTAGTCTAGATTACATTACACCTTTAAATATTTACAAAATTAATGGTAAATTGATAAATTATATTGATAAATAACATACAATAAACCCACCTATTATCAACCAATGAGATGACTTATTGGAGATATTTTCAGAAAATAGTCACTCTTTAAGAAAAGACCAAATATGCAGAGAGAAAAGGAGGGTCATCATATTTAATGTCCATCTGTCATCTTTTGAAAAATTATGTGTCAGCTTAATGTGGAGAATTAAGCATTTGATGGCAGTTTATGGATCTAATTGGGGAAAAAAAGTCTCTCTGTAGCATAATAATGATTTTGAAGTTGCTGTTTTAGGGTAAAATATCTACTGTTGCCCTAATACTGTTTCCTCAAGTCAGTTCACAGTGGATCGTTATATTCCCTAGACGTTAGATGAAACATACCTGGTACGATCTGAATGCTTGGCTTTCTCAGGCTTCAAGTGCCCCCATAAATGTTCAGTCGGGTTGAGGTCTCGTGATTGTGGAGGAGTACATGACACTCAGGTCTCCTTGGTCTTCTTTGGTCATCAAATAATTCTTCTAAAGCTTCGAAGTGTGTTTGGTCTCATTATGCTGCTGCAATATAAAGTCAGGTCAACTCATGCTTAGATGTAAGGGTTCTCAGGGGATAGTGAATGGACCTCCAAAGTACAATCAAACAACTTCATTGACTAAATGCAAAATATTACATATCAATATTAAAAACACATCTATACCCAGTCAGGTTAAACAACACTGCATATTTTTTGTGTATATTTAATAGACCAATCATTGACTGCCAGTCTTGTGTAGTTGAGTTAAGCTCTTCATGTACGCAGGAACATTTTTGTCTTCAAGCTATTATAATAATTTATTTATAATTTATAATAATTTATAAATTATTACTGTTCATAATTTATGAGAGGGGTGCTGCAAAACAGGACACACTTCAATTTATTTTTAGTACTGGGTGGGATTGTCAATTTTTTTGGCTTAGGGGAAGGACACAACTTTTAATGGTTCATATTTTGAATTTATTTTCTTTTTGAAAAGCTTGATTTAACTCTGTACGACCCCGACATGATGTGCGTAATCACCACTACGACCTATCCCCCAATATGTCCAACATGGATATTTGCAATGCACCTCGTTTGGCAGCAGTGTATGTTGCACTTGAGAAAGCCAAGCATTCTATGACATCACAAGAAGCTTTGTGGAACACTGTCAAATCATTCTGGGATAACATGAGTTTTTAGGTTTTGCACAAACTTTTGGAGTCCATGCCACTTAAATGCTTGCTGTCATCAAAAAATTAGGGTGACATACCAAATACTAAGATACAGTTTATTCTTAGTGTGTATGTTAGGGGTGTCACAATTTTAAATCACAAAATCAGTCAAAATGAGCCGTTAGTTTAGACAATCAAATCAAATGCAATATTGACAAGTATCGCAGGGGAACAAACTGCAGGTAATTTCTATTGATCAATAAATTAACTATATTGAATATACAGTATACAGCTCTAGAACATTTAGAGTTATCCTATCCCAGATGAATGTGGTTTTAATGTGGCTTATTTCCCTCTCGTTGACGTTGTGGTGATGTTAACTGCTGGAGAGAGAGTGTTGTGCGTTGTTGCTGTTGAATTCATGCCCTTTACAGTGGAGATTTTGCAGTCACCTCTTTAGTCACAGACACGTAATACTTTCTACACTACACAATCTCTTTATCTACTGTAAATTTAGTAGTAACAGTATGTTTAAGTCAGAAACTGAGTGTCAAATGTGAGCATAATTTCCATTTGGCTTGTACAGCTGTGACGATTTGCACAGAAAGTAATTTAAAAAGAACTCTGCAGAGCATTTTGGTGTTGTTTATCTCTATAAATGTATTTATGTTTCTCTCCACTGCTGTCTGTCTGTCCCTGAGGTGAACATACCCTGAGGGCCTTCTTGGTGTATATATATA
>CAEMYA010000384.1:763430-775229 GCA_903131615.1 Diplodus sargus | reverse complement strand
ATGTATATATGTACACATACATATATATTATGGCTGTCAATATACACTATAAATTGTTTTCAATCATTTTAAGGTACATTTACAACAGATTAAAAGTACCGAGGCAGTTAGTTATTATAACTACCGGTATATTGTAATTGTAATTATCTGCATGACAATCATAATAAGTGAATATGTATGTCTATAGGACATTATTATGCCAAAGTGGTAGGAAATTAAAACATGCAGAAGCATACAACAAGCTTTTGAATAAGGTGTCATAATTGTAATGATAATACAGATATGTAGTAAACAATGCAACATTGTGTTTTATTGAAGTAACTAAAAAGTATGGACATAAATGCTAGCCATACATGAAAAACATGTGTCAGTCTGCCTCAATTAAAGCACAGCCTCAATGAAAGACACACTGTACATGCAGGAACTGAAGGACAGATAGGGGACCTAAAAGGCATTTGCCACTTCCCACATAAATGTTGTGATCTAGCAAAACAAGCTTGACCTTTATGCACCTCTACGTAAACAATGAGTCATGTGTTTGAACATTTGGAGACCTGGAAATTGTAGACACAGATGGTGAGGTATTTAACTTAAGCCAGATTGTATATTGATTCCTCACACATTTAAGTTAATTAAACATATCAAACGTTCTGCAGTCAACCAATACTAGACAACAAATAAAGAAAGACTACGGTAATAATGTGAACATAAATATTTGGGCACGCTGACTTCTGTGTGTGTCAGAGATTTGTTTACATAAAATTTAGGTTCTCAGGTTGTAAAGCATGTTGCAGAGAGATGTTACATTTGTGTCTTTTTTTCCCCCCTTTTTCCTTCTGTAGGTTCCAGGAGTGTTTATATCTCGTTTGGTACGTGGTGGGCTAGCAGAAAGCACAGGACTGCTGGGAGTTAATGACGAGATCCTTGAGGTCAACGGCATTGATGTAGCAGGAAAAACTTTGGATCAGGTAGTGTCCAGCATTAACCTTCATGGCGATCTGTCAAGCAATGGCAAAAGTTTCAATATGTCTCCATAATGGTTTTCAGTTTGTGTGTTTAATCAGGTACTATATGAGGCATTAAATAAAGGTGGAAAAAACATGTTTACAACATTCATTAAAATCTTGCTTAACCTACTTTGTATACAGTTTTCATTGTAATCTTTGTTTTTATTAGAGAAGCTAAAATATTCTATGTGCTGTTCCGTATTAAAATTATTAACCACATTCGTTAACCTGTCAAAATCTTACCTGCACAGTTGATCATTGGTATCTTAAGTTTTGCAGTAACAACTGATTTAATGTTACTGTTTTAATGCAAGGCTTTTCTCACTTTTCTTACATAATGGTAAATCAGTGCAGTGACTTTAAAATTAACTAAGGCAGGTAGAAACCAGTAGAAGATTGAACATGGCATAAAGTGGTGATATAAGCACAGCTAGGCTACCTGCTTTAGGTGCGGGTTTTAAATTTCATATTTTTCAAATCTGAAGGAGCAGAAATTGTGATTCATGTGTATGACTTTCACTTTGTTGGGCAATAAATCCATCCATTCTGTCCAAAGCTAAGATCTATCTATGTATCTGTCATTTCAGGTTACAGACATGATGGTGGCCAACAGTCACAACCTCATTGTGACTGTCAAACCAGCTAACCAGAGGAATAATGTGGTGCATCGTGGGAGTAAAACCTCAATGGGGAACTCTGGCTCTGTGGGCTCAGCTGGATCTACCAGCTCTGCTCCATCGCATGATTCACCAAGCCCTGCCTCTCAAAGCAACCCAATTACTGCAAGGTATGACAGGGATAGGACACAGAGAATGTTTTTTTTACTTAAACTACTGATAAAACATGTAGTGTACTGTAGTGTATGTTGTGCCAACTTTTTGTAAAATATACATGCAAAACAAGAAATTAATGTTTTCTAGGAGTGTTACGTATACCCAGTAAAACCACATTTAGAAATAAGCAGACAGCTCAAAGATTCAGTAAACAAATGAAAGTGTCAGAAGTCAAAATGTTATTCTAAGCAAAGAGGGGTTTGATCAGGCAGACCCAAAGTGCCCACACCATCAGATTCACAATCAGTCAATCAACTTTATTTGTGTGACTGTTCATACAGCACAAAGAAACACAAAGGGCTTCACACAATGAAGAAGCAGTGTATTCAGTAAAACACATAAATAAAACACAGTCATTAATGAAATACTGGGGCAAAAGATTGTCATTAATGAAATACTTGATAAAAACAGTATAATTAATACAAATAATTACAGTACAGTGGGGTCAAAAAGACTTGCGCAACACAATGACACAGGCTCAACAATCCAAGTGAGAAGTCGAATCCCAGAAAAAGTGCACAAGAATCTAACGGTATCCAAGCTCCTGGCACAACAGCACGCACCTAGATAGACACAAAACCCACAAGTCTGCACTAACCCCAACGACCCATACCACCCCAGCATGACCCTGCCTCCTGATGAAGACCAAAGAAGACCATGCAGCCTCGACCGCCACAACTCCCCCCGCTGAACACAAACACGGTCATATTGTCTAGGAATACATTCCCTGCCAGAAGGCCTGAGATCTACAAGGTTCATTGGCAAAAAGCAAATCTGTTGAATTGGTAGGACAAAGACAATAAAGAGCTTTATAAACAAGTAAAAGCATCTTGTAATAGATTGTGAATCTCACAGGTAGCAAGCACAGTGTTGGTGTAATGTATGCTCTCTTTCCGATCCTCATCAACACATGTAGCTGAGTTTTTAAGTAATTGAAGTTGAGTGATTTTCTTTTTAGGGCGAACAAAAAGTAGATCATTACAATAGGCAGTTCTGAGTGTAATTAAAGCATGCATTAATATCTCTGTGTTGGCTTAAGAGAGAAATGACCACATACTGAGGAATGTTCTTAAGATGATAAAAAGCATTCTTGGTTATGTTTCTTTTGTGAGGCTCATAGCTCAGATCTGAATCAAAGATAACTTCCTAGTTTTTAACTTTTTAGAGGGGTTTACTGCTAGTGCATGCAGTTTTACATTGAGTTTGTCTCTCTGGGTCCATCTCCATCTCCCATTGTCTGAGAGCACACCTGATGGCGTTGTTAGTTTCCTCGTGCAACCGGATAAGCAGGGAAGATAAAAACAGCTGCACACCAGTTTTAAACCAGTCCCTTTGTCACGTGTTGCTGGAAGCATCAGCTTTTGCCTGTGCAGCTATTACTAAAAGAGTGCAAAAAACGTTTTTACTCGTCTTGGTTTAACCTCTAACCTCGCAGGTCAAGCCAAAACTACCTGTTTTTATCAAACACGTTCTGGGTCCAGAGGAGAGCTGTGCAATCCCAGCCTCTCATTCCTGCAGAAGGAGAACGTCCCCTCAAAGCAATCGGCTTTTACCCGTTTTCTTCACCCATGTCGACTCTGCTTTTTTAGCATCGGCCGTCTGCCCCACAAGACACTGCAAACGTCCTTTTATCTGATGAAGCAAGCTGGATAAAATAGCATGGACACATGCCAAAGCCACCAACATTGCGGCCACAAGTTATGCTTATTTAGAGTCTGGGCAGATACTAGAATGTGGCACGCATTGTATGCTGCATTGTTTGTGACTTTGTGGATCTATTTACTGCTAGTTTTACACTGTAAAAAACAGTTTGTTGCTTGCTGTTCTTGTGCTAATTACAATCTGATTCGAGCCCCTCCACTCTGTAACTAAAGTGTTAACTTTGCCACCATGTGAGCATACAATAAGCTACGTTCCTATCAAGGATCAGCCGAAGGTGAATCGAGCCTGTATTCATTCACCCGCCGCCGAGTGATAGGAAGGCAAGTATTGTGTCTCCACGGCTGTTTTTTTTCCTTCTTGCTGCGCTCCCAGCAATAGCTCTCTTTGTGTGTGTGTGTCTCTCTCTCTCTACCAACCCACACATACACACACACGCGCATTAAGGTTAATTGATGCGAATAGTCTCATGAGTGGCTTGTTGAAAACTAATCCTTAACGACCCCTCTGTAATGTCAGACACCTGTGTCACGCTAGCGCCTACACGTGCTTCGGAGCATCAGAGTCCATCTCTGTCCAAACCACACTCATTCACGGCCCAAGTTAGGTTGACAGACATATCTGGAGGTCTACTGTATCAGCCGGCTGCATGCTTTGCATCTGTAACGCGCTCGTGGGATATGCAGTCAAGTGGTGAACGGAGTAAAATAGCGTTGCACATAATGTTAAAGACACACACCCAATGGAAACCAGGGATTAGAGATGTTGTAAACATAGTGGAGCATTTAGAAGCTAATGAGCCAGATATTTTTCTCAAGAATTAGTACAGAGCAAAATTTTGGACTGAAATTTATCAGGTGGACAAAAAGAGGGCAAAGGAACAGATTGAATCAGCTTTAACCGATTGTATCATAAGCCATATCAATGTGTTAAGCTTCTGTATAATATTGTCATTTCTAAATTAATTCTATTATCATTATTTGTGCTTTTGTTCCTACAGCAACAGCATTGCAGAGGGTGACAGTGATGATGAAGATGATGATGGCGACCTTATTCTGGAGAATGACTGCCTGGCACTCTTTGACTCCCAACGGGTTACCAACAGCAACAACACTAACCTCAACAGAGACTCGCCTAGCAATAGACCACACAACATCACTGTGGTTAGGCCCCTCCCACAGAGTTTGTCATTGCCTAATAGCATTGGAACAACCCTGAGTGACAGCTCCATGATGATGTCCAATCAAAACGGAAATCCCACCCACACATCTAGTAGCAGTCAAGAGAGCATGAGAGAGGATGGCAACATAATAACACTGTAACCATTACAACACCACAGCTATGCTGTAACAGTGATGTAACCATGACAAATACAGAAAGCTGTGCTCCCGTCAGTCAGATAATGGAATGGATGGACCTTCTGACAGCACCTTCTACTAGCTTCCTGCCCCTTGGATCATGGGTGTTCATCATCCATAGGACTGACAAGTAAATGTCAGCAAGATATGGCTGAGGTAATGTGTATAACTGAACTGTCATGGTTTGTACACAAAACAAATCACAAACACCAATGGAAATTGTTTAAATGCTGTAATGTATTAACGGATCAGTTTGGACTAACAGGGATGAACAAGGGTGGGAAAAATTGCAAATGCTCCTGTAAAAGCCAAACGACAGTTTGCTGTCAACATGGTTGATTAATCATGTTTGCACTGAAATTGTTTGTGAAGCACTACAAAACTGGCAAACCTACAGTTGCACCAATCAGAAAAATCAACTTCTTATTGCAGAATAGCTGATTTGTTGACTCTAACAAGACAATGGAAGAATGATATCACTTAAAACATTAATGGATCTGCTTTCATGGCAGTATAACAGCCGGCACAACAGCGCTCTAGCAGTTCTGTATTTTCCTGACTTTAAAATTGTCTTTGCCCGTTGGTGTGGTATTTTGGTGTCAAGCACAGAGAACACAGTGTAGGCAGGAGAATGCACAAGGCAGTACAAAGTGAATGTTTAATATTTTGGCGGAACTTGGTCCTTCAACTTTGCGCTGTGAATAAACATCTGAGAACTATGTCTGTTTATAGAGAAAAGTCACTCTGCTAGCGATCTGATGATTATAAATAAAAACATTTAATGAACTACTATTTACTATTTAATCAGTTGATTATTTTAAATTGCCATGAAAAAAGCTACAGAGAAGCTGCAGAAGCACTGGCAGTGTCTGCCAAAATGAAAGCCAATGGCTCAAGTGTATCTGGTGATATAGGAATATGGCAAGGTGTAATGTGTTTGTAGTTTAGCGAGAGAGAACAACAGTAGCTTTGCTCAGAGCAGACAGGTGTTGGTGATCAGAACAGAGATAAAGTTCTGCAGTTATCTACTGGCAGTAAATGTTCATTACAGGTTACAGCTTGACCACAAATAAACTTTACAGCTCCCCTACACCGAAGACTAACCCATTTTAGTGAAGTTATTATTTTTAATGGTTCTCACACTACATGAAAGAATCTTAAAAGCAGAGATATCAGTCCCCCTTCCCTCCTCAGCCACACAAATGACTGCAGCAATGAATTAATTTCCTGTCAAGGAAATAAAGAACCCAATCCAATCCAATCCAAACTGACATACATACTGCATACACATGTCTATACGCACAAAAACACTATTAACCATCATGGAGAGCCAATATAGGAAATAAGAAATTCCTGTCATGTTTGAATAGTGTGTGTGTGTGTGTGTGTGTGTGTGTGTGTGTGTGTGTGTGAGGCCAGGTCTTTGTTGTTGTTGGAGCTCGGGGGATATTGCCTTACAGTCAGAAATGTCAACTGACTGCACTCTTTCATGACTGTCCTCACATCCACCTCCAATTACACCAAAATAATTTTGGTCTGACTGTCAAATCACAAGCATTTTTAAGTTTATTTTTTGGTTACATGATTAATATGACAATTTATCAATTTGACAGCACATAGCAGGATGTAAACATGGGAAATCAAAACGGTATAATGTAGGTAAAGCATGTGCTGTTGTGGTAAAAACAGGGTAACTGAAAAAATGAAGACCAATATGGTAGCAGTAAACCTCAATTAGTACAGTCATGTTAATGTTCATTTCCACAATAAATACAGTGATATAAAACTGGTACGATCAGAATGAATCTGCGCTATGGTGTGTGTAAAGTAAAAGTAAAGATTCTATGTACAAACTTGTAATGAATCAACTGCTGCGCAGGATTCTTAAAAGACAAAATAATTTAATTTCATATTTAAGGCCAGACCAATACGAATCCAATTCGAACAATTTCTCTTTCCCAGCCTGAAGTAATTGGTAGGTGGTTGATGTATTGTTGGGAAATGTGTCATAAATCAAGGTTACAAACCCAGAATTTGAAGCACACTGAAACAGTTTCATAAGGTGATGAAAAACTTTGGGTGAGTCCAAGAGTACTTCATATGTTTTAAGAGCAGTATGAAGTCTCAGGTAGAAGAACCACAGGGTGCCTGGTAGAGAGAAAGACTTCTTAAGGTCTTGGAAATGCAATGTATGGAGTCAGACAAAGCAAAGTTATATTCCAAACACGGGGCAAGTTGTGAAACTGAGATGTGAATTGTAAGTATGTTTCTGTTTGATACCATGCAGACAGGGAATTTAATAAAACAGACATTCTGAAGCAACTGACAGTGAGGGTAGAGTTCACTTTCTGGCCAAGTTTTGGTCCAGTTAATTGTGTAGCCATTGGGTGAATGACCCCAAATGTTCAAAGTGACTTAATACATGAGGAATAGAGTTGGTCAAGTTCAATAGGAACAGTAAAATGTCATCAGCATAAACAGATATAGAGTGAGAATTTTACTTTAATTGAGATACTGCAGATTTTAATACGCTGATGTTTTCTAACAGCTTGTGCTAAAGGTTCTAAAGAAAGTGCATATTGACCAGTTGAGACCAGTTCACTGCACCCACTATGTTAACGAAGGTGAGACCGAAGCCAAAGCGCTCTAAAACTGCCCATAAATAGTCCCAATCCACATGGTCAAAGGCTTTGTCTGTATTCAGAGAAATGATGACAAAGGTCTGTTTTTACATGATGCTATTTTCCAAAATATGTAACAGTATTAGGATGTTATCTGAAGCCAAGCGGCATGTCATATAACCAGCCTGGTCTGGGTGCGTAAGGGATGATACAAGTCTCCAGTTGTCTTCATAAGACTTTTGCACATAGTTTGAAGTCACAGTTTTAAATTTATATGGGCCTATATAGTCTACTGGAAATTTCTTGGACCCAGAAATCGTGTTTCCTATAAACTCTTATGATTGAAATGTAATTTATAGGCCTAGCGGATGTAATTCAACTTGGTTGCTAAAAGTAGCATGTTGGGCAATTTGAGTAATTAGCATAATTAGTTAATAAAAGGGAGACACTACAGGTGAAGAATTGGGACATTTTTTTAACTAATGTATATCACAATGAAACTTCCCCAGTTGATTACTTACATTAAGACAATCATTTTTTGTATTATGAGTTTTCTGAAATTGTGTGTTTGAATATGCAAATGCATACAAATATGCAAATGCATACAATTCCAGAACATAAATCTAAACATTGGATAAAGCCAGGATCAAAAGTCCTGTTTCATTTTGTTGACATATTATAGCCAAAGGTTTTTATCGAGGGATTTTGGATTTCTCTTTTTGTCACTCAATAATTCAGAAAATACTGTCAAATACCATAAAAAAAAACAATTTTCCCCCTGTTTTTAGGAAGAAAATGTCAGGCTCTATACAATACAATACAATACATATCGTTAAAGGCTGTTTTCTCAAAATGAGTTTTTTCTCATACTCTGAGCCAAAAATCTCCACTTCAGTAGCACTTATATACACCAAACTTTCAGGTTTTATTCCTATCTATATTCTGAAGGTTTTGACAGAGGGGTTTGTTCATATTGCATTCATGGCCTGATTTATATAAACATTTTATTCCTAAAAACATTCCAATGTTTAGATTTATGTTCTGGAAATGTACGCAAATTAGCACATATTTAATCAGATAATGCCTCATTTGCATATTTAAACATACAATTTCAAAAAACTCATAATAGAAAAATTATTGTCTTAATGTAAGTAATCAACTGGGGAAGTTTCATGGTGATATATATTAGTTAAACAAATGTCCCTATTCCTCACCTGTAGTGTCTCCCCATAATTTCCTCATTATGCTAATTATGCAAATTGCCAAACATGCAACTTTTAGCAACCAAGCTTAATCTCATCCGCTAAACCTATAGATGACATTTTAATAATAAAAGTTCATAGGAAACAACATTTCTGGGTTAAGTATGGGCCATATAGGGGTTTCCAGTAGACTAATAGCTGAAACATTCCATCAGGGTTTTTACCCTTTTTTGAGAGAAGGAAAGTAAGCTCAGTGGAATATTCAAACCAAAAGTGAAAAGTTGACCAGGCCAGCTAATTCCTGTAGGACCATGACCAACTCTGGAAGAATACCTTAGAATTCTGGAGATTTTGCTTTTGGCATTGAGTCCATGGCAAAAAAAGAAGAAAAAAAAAAGTGTTATTTTGTGAACGTGCAGTAATCACTATCAGCATTTCTGATCATGTTTATGGATTGATGTTGTATGGATCGATGTTGTTTGGATTGCTTGAGTCTCCATGCCAAAAGTTTACTTGTTTTTTCTGCATTTTGATTGATATTTTGGCACGTTCTGAGATCTAAGAACTCAGCTTTGGATGTTGTTAATGATCTAAGCCCCTTTCACATTATGCATTGTTACTCTGGATTTAGCTGGATTTAGAGTTAACACAGAGTAGCTATATGAGTAAACACAAATGTCTCATTATTTGCCCCAGACCCTGCCAGCTCCCTCATCCTGGGTGTCCGGTTGAGCCCAAATATGTTTAGAAATTAAAACATGAACATGAACCTGGCAAACAGCTGGATGAAATTTAAGGAAAACCTGAAGAGTGCTTGATTTATCATCCCCGAGCTAGGAAAGACCATTCAAGTGCACTTGACCTAAAGCTATAGCTTATCAAAGTCCAGTTTATACAACACCGTTTAATGCACACTCACACACACACATATTCAAACATTACATTTTACGATTTAATGTATGTCACCGTCAAATATAAATGTAAAATTATAAAAAAAAAATAAAAAGGAGAAGTTCATTCTCAAGGTGGAAGGTTGTTTGTTGCCCACCATGGCTTTTTTTTTTTATTTGCCCCTTGCTGGCTTATCTGTTGTGTACACCAAAATGGAGGAATGGTACAATATTCTTATCCAGTGTGAGATGACAAGGTCATTTATCTAAGTACACAGGTCTGGGGCAAAGTATTGAACAGGACAAAACTGTTAGCCTTGCCATTATTCAGTCTAACTCCCAGACTATGATATTTATGCAGATTTTGTTTGCTGAATAATTGTAGGTATAGACAAAACAAGAAATTATATGTTCAAAAGCTGATAGCATTTGCGGTATATCTTAACTGACCACTGAGTTGCCAGATATAAAATGATAATAATAATAATAATGCATACATATATATACATATATGTTAATACATACTGCATACGTTGTATGTTTTGTGGGCACGACCAACTGGGAGGAACCGGCATAGACCCAGAACTTGCTGGAGGGATTATATGTCATTGTGTCTACTTTTCCGCGCTGGCGCGCCAATAGTTATGTGGACGATGATTACCAGAGCTGAAGTGGGGGCAACCTGCTCCAGCAACTAGAAGCATGGTCACATCGAGTGTTTGTGTAATTCCCTTCAATGCAAGGTGGGGTAGGCAGATATTTCACACTGCAGGTTAAACACATCTCTGTGTTGGACATCAAAGACTCAAATTAATAGTGACGTTCTCATCTGACTCTGGATAAGACCACAAACAGGCACGCATTTCACAAACAAACATCAGCCGCGGCCTCGATCTCATTTTACTGAATCAGATTAATACTAGTTACTTTGATGAATTGCATGTCAAAAAGCACAAAGAAACGGTTTAACTATTGAAATGGTAGATAAACTGAGTTCACACTGGTTCTCCCCCCACTATGCACATTCTGTGGATGCAAGACAGATAGATTTAAGTCTGGAGCTCAAGCGAATGTAACATCTCCCTCAAAACCACATAACTGATTACTGATGTTAGTAAAAACTAAACAGAAAACCAAAATGCGTCTGTGATAATTCATTACAAACCCCTCAATGTCATATGTCAATGTCTTCACTTTCTATATGAAGCCTGCTTATATTATGTTGGCCGGTCAGTTTGGACACACTCTGGATGGTTGTGTGGTTAAACTGAAACTGAGTTCTCCCTTGATTTTACACAGTTTTAGAAAACAGAGGAAGTGCCTTTTTGAGTAAGTATACCTGTGTTTCATTGGATGTCATTCCTGTGTGATGGTCAGTACACATCTGAAGCACCTCAGTGCAGCAGGTTGTGTCAGAAGAAGGTTTATATTAAACGTGTGACACATGTGACCTGCAGTGAACACACAGCTGGTTTCTGTAGGAATCTGTAACTAAACTGTGAATGTCTTTTTGAGCTGAAGTCAATTGATTATCAAAAATAAAGTATAATGAAAAGTGTATTTATGTATATTTGTGTCATCATTGTCAACCAGACTCACTTTTTTGCTTCATCCTTCCTTGCAGTGTTTCCCCTAGATTATTTTGTTGCAGAGATGCTCTGAGTCTATAACCTAGCAACAGTAGGGGGGTCCATGGGCATGCCCCCCCCCCCCGGAAGAACATTTTGAAAAATATCCCTTTAAATGGTGACTACTGGTGAGATTTTTGGGGAAAAATGGACAGATTGAGACTTAGAAAATGAGTCTCATTCTTACAAATGACGTAACAATTAACAGATTCAAGGCATCTGCTGAGACCAGATCATTGTACAAATGTGCCTTGAACTGGGTTCATAATTTGTGTTACTTTTCAGCTTAATTTTCTTTGATATTTATCATAAATAAGTGGCACAAAGCAGAAACGTATTTGTTAAATCTAATTTATTTTAAATATCACTGCTTATAAACTGCTGGTTTGGAGTCAGTGGGCCACATGACATGGAAGCTATTGAGAACAAAAATAATTTCTGCATATTAATATTCAGTGGCGTCATTAGGCCTATTTTAGGGGGGCTGAAGCCCCCTAAAATATTCTTAAGCCCCCCTAAATAATTTGGTGTCTTTATTTTTTTTTTCTTTTACAAAAAAGTGCAGACGAATTCAATATAGAGTGGCCAGATTATGAGTTTA
>CAEMYA010000384.1:731724-757776 GCA_903131615.1 Diplodus sargus | reverse complement strand
TCCCAGGTGACAACAAACTGGGGCTGCTCTGGCCCGTCCTGGACTACTGTCTCATGAAGTGTGTCCAGAAAGTGAATAATGAGGGCTGTGTTGTAGGACCGAGGATGGAGTGGTGATGCAGTGTCACTGTTGCCTGCTCCTCTTCTTCGTCCTCTTCCTCGTCCTGCTGCTGCTCTTACTCTCCCTCTTCCTCTTTCTGCCTCCATGTTTCCAAAGTTGGCACAAAGGAGCTGAGCTCACATCAGGTGTATTTGTAGTGCTATGGCTTAGAATGATTGGTCTACATTTAGATTTTAAATGTTTTCGTGTGTGAGTCTGTGTGCTTTTCCAATTTTAGTTGTGTTTTGTATTTTAAATAGATGTGTTTTCCCAACGATTGCATGAGCTTTCCTTTTTGAACAATATGTCTTATGTAAAAAAACTGTGTTGTGTTTTGCAAGAGTGTTGGAGAATTTCAAACAGTGCAAAGCATATATTGTGTTTGCAGGGTTGGTGCTTTTGTTTAGGGCATGGTCACCAAAGTTAGAGGTTGTGATGCTTTGGGCATAGCAACCAATTTTAGTGTTTAAGCATTAGGCAAAAACTGTAATTTGTTTTAACCAGCAGAGAGCAGCACAGAGGCAAATATCGACTCATAAAATGTCTTAAGGCTCTCAGTGGCAAACCCTCTTCAAGGTTCACACATCACTCTTTCCCAGCCTTCCTGGTGAATAAAACAGGAAGAATGTCTAAACTGATCCCAGCCACAGTGTGATAATACCTAGCAGAGTTGTGTTGGCCAGAAATATGATCAGTTCAAACTGAGTTCATATCCACTGCAGGGATAGTTAAACCAAGCACTGCTGCTATTTGCTTAACTGAGGCTAATAGAAACTGTATTGCTGGAGGAAATGAGGCTTTAAGAAGTTGAGAGAGAAAAACAGAGAGGTCACATTGCTCAGACTGAGGCTCTACGGCTCTGTTACTTTATACTTCACTTCCTTAGAACAATTATTAGGGCCAAACACTGACCAGTGTAATCTGTAGGAAATATGTTTTTTATTCTCAACATTGATCGCAGTTTTGGAGGCCTGAACATACCCCAAAACTCACCAAACTCGAAATATGCATCAAATCTAGTGAAATATTTGATAATTCAACATCATTGGGTGTGGGCATGGCCGGGGGGCTCTATAGTGCCCTACTGGAATCCCAGATTCATACATGCAAATACATTTATGAAATTCAGTATGCATAAGTATCATGACCAGACGCCAAAAAAGGTCCTTGGACCAAAACTGTCAGTCCAACAGGAAGTCCACATTTTGATTTTCGCCGCCATTTTGACACATTTCCATGCCTCGTACCCACATAGCAAGCAGGTCCGGGCCAGATCCGGCATCAAGCCGGCACTTCTGGTCTATTTCTGACAAGGCAAATAGTATGTTAACCAGATATGGGCCAAGTCTGGCCATGATGATACCGTTTATGTGATGGTACGCGATACATGGGACAATTGTGTTTGAGTTTATTAGACCCTAGAGTGACTTTGACTAGGGTCAAAGGGGTCTATTTAAGGTAAAAAAAAATAAAAAAAGACAGGTTTTACACATTTGAATTTTTTAAAGTATATTTTTGGGGCTTTTATGCCTTTAATTGATAGGACAGTTAAGAGAGTGACAGGAAATGGGAGGCAGAGAGGGGGAATGACAGGCAGGATAGGGCCGCTGAACGCAGGATTCGAACCAGGGCCGCCTGCAGTGAGGACTATAGCCTCAACACATGGGGCGGGTGCTCTACCAACTGAACTAAACACCACCCCAACACATTTGAATTTTAAAAAAGGCAGGACAATCCCTTTTCTGCCTCTGCAGTTTGTAAAGTCCCCAGCCCATATCGTGATCCCCAGTCTTCAAATAAACCCCTTTTTTTTTTTTGAATTTTCACATGTCTAAAAGACTCAAAGAGCATATTGCAGGTAAGACCCCCCCCCCCAAGCCAATGCTTAGAAAAATAATGTTATAAAATTATATTTATAAATACACTATTAAGACTTCTGTTTTTGTGAGAAAATTTTACTTCTGCATCGAAAAACGCTTAACAGGAGGGGAGTAGGCAGAGGGAGAGCGGTCGATTTAAACAATAGGAAAACAATGGATTGTGGTGCTGGTTCTGACCCCGAGGAAACTTGTGTATAATTACACAATAGAGAGCAGAGAGATACCAGGGGGAGAATTAATGGCCAGAGGAGAAAGAAATTGAGCTGTGGTGTCAGGACAGTCATGCAGAGTTGGTCAGAGCATCGTCAGAGGTCACAACATCGGACATTGGGCCACCCTGCTGAAAAAAGTCAGAGAAACCATTAGGCAACCATTAGGCATATTCTATTGGTTTCTAGTGGTTCCTGATGGTTTCTAATGGTTTCTAATGGCTACTTATGTTGTCCTAATGGTTTAGTTTGTTTTTCTAATGGGGTTCTAATATCTCCTACACAAATCTACAGGACTTTAACGGTCCCTACCAACGGTTCCTACAGGAGTCTAATGGTTCCTACAGGAGTCTAATGGGTCCTACCGGAGTCTCCATAGGAGTCTAATGGTTACTACAGGAGTCTCCTATTGAGATTGAGGAGTTGTCGTCATGGTACAGAGCCCCTCCCCTCGATATCACGGTATCTCGGGGATCTTCCCCCTCTTTTAGTTGTCCCATGATGGCAGGATTCCGGTGGCAAAACACGATTGTTTACATGTGTTCTTAACTCAGTAGTAGAGGAGCTTCTTACAATTCCGCACTGTTTTACCATGCCTGGAAGTCACTGCTGCGTTAAAAACTGCTCCAGTACCTCACGCGATACATTTGGAAAACATAGGAACAATGGGATACAGTTTTTTAGGTTGCCGAAATGGACACATGTTTAGTCGCGCCTGGGAAGTTCTGAAGGCATTGCCCCTGACAACCGATAGCGTCTCCTACCGTCATGGCCCACGTAAGTCTTATTGGTTCCTACAGGCGTTTCTATACACTGAAACAAATCAATCTAAGAATAAATAATTGTAACATAATTAAGCCTGTGATAATAACAATACAAAACAAAGTTTGTCTCTAGATATGAATATATCAAGTTGTGAATTATTCTTCATTTGTTCAAAGCACAAGTCATTTTGATTGTTTTCCCTAACAAGCTGTATGTAAGCGGATCAACAAATGTTCTTATGCAGATCCACACTTTGTGTGTCAAACGTCTGAGCAAAGACAGGAGAAATTCGAAAAATGGGAGACTTACCATTAATTAAGTTAATGTTAGTGATATAGTTGGTTAATTACTACAGTCTTTCAGGTTTTACGTTGTTGTAGAAATAAGTAAAATAACTGGAGGCTCTTGATGTAATTTGTAATTAACAAAAGTGGCTTCAAAAGGCTTCTGTGTAACTTGAAACTAATGTTAACAAGTTTTAAAATACTTGCTTCAAATGTAATTTGAACCTGACGTTTGCAAGTGAAAATAATTTAAAGTAAGCAGGGATGTGTTTTTTCTTTCACATTACGTTAATCAGACAGCGCCGGGTGCCGGTTTTCGGCTGCATGCAGAACCAGAGTGATAGAGTAAACTATGTCCTATGCATTTCTATCTATGGCACTGTGTAGAACCCCTCTCTAACGGCTAACACCGTTAGCGAGGCATTAGCCGTTAGCAAGGGGCGCCGCGAACACCCCTCGCTAATGGCTAATACCCCGGTGTACGGAGCTACCCCTCGCTAACGGGGTTAGCCGTTAGCTAACCCCGTTAGCTAACCCCGTTAGCGAGGAGTGCTAGCTGTAAGTTGGCCGTGTGTGTTTGGGTTTTTTTGTGGGGGACAGCTTCTGTTCCGACAGCCCTCCATTGCGAAACCCCTCCATTCCGAAACACCGCTGTTCCGACGCTCCCCCCAAGACACCGCTGTTCCGAAATTAAACACCGCTATCCGTGGTGCTGATGGCCACTTCCAGCCGCACACGCACAGTTCTGAAGTGGGTCAAGGTTAGGGTTAGTTCGGAGTGGGGGGGTTTCGGAATGGAGGGGTTTCCCCAATAGCCTTTTCGGAATAGCGGGGTCTTTGAAAAAAAGGGAAACCCCGCCATTACGATTAATTAAAGTCTATGTTCGGAACAGCAGGGTTTCGGAAAGGCGGGGTGTAACCGGGTTTGTGTGGCTGGTTTTTGGTCGCAGTGGTGGCTGCTAACTAGCAGGTAGCCTGCAACTCGGCTGTTACGTTAGCTCTGCTTGTTAGCCGCGAACCGCAGCAGAGGGCAGAGCGAGCCACGCTGCAGGTGATACACCGCGCCGACTTTATGGGGCGTTCAGACCGAACGCGATAGACGCGAATACAATCGCTTCAGACGCTTCATTCGCGCCGCTTGATCATTTTGGACAATTCGCTTCATTCGCGTCATTCGCTTCATTCGCGCTTGAGAAAAAAAAAGACGACACGCTTGCCCGCTCATTTTGCTAAATTAGCTTCTAACTAAATTAAATATAATTCACAATAAACATTAACACAAACTGGAAGTGGTATCCTGCAAAGGCGGATAATGCTATACAAGTGCTAACTGATGCTAACATTTCATAGAGAAACACGGTCAGTAACGCAGTAAAACAAGCCACAGATAGCTTCAAAACTTACCAGAGAGTCCCACCTCCTCAGCGACTTTCACCCATGCCTCCTCTTTTTTAAATTGTCCCGGTAGAACACCGCAGTGGTGTCATACAGCACCGGGTGCCCACAGACAGCTACTATCAGCTTCTCCTCATGTTGCTATGAGCGACCGTAAACAACCGTACGTGAAGGAAGTGACGTCGTCAGCTTGAACTTGTCGCTGATTGGATGTCGCGCAATGCCGCCTGAAAAGTTGGATATTTTCAACTTTATTTTGCGTCGCTCCAGACGCTTCATTCGCGCCGCGCCAGACGCTCCAGACGCTTCATTCGCGCTGCCGGCGCCTGAATCGCGTGTCATTGCGCCATTTACATTGATTTTCAATGTAGAGTTGACGCTCCATTCGCGTCTATCGCGTTAGGTCTGAACGCCCCATTAGAGTTCTCAAACAGAGAGCCCACTGTACAGGGAGCAGCGTGAGATGCGTGCTGCATAGACGATCTCTTTAGTGGTCAGTTACTATGTCATTGTGTGCTTATCAGGTGATTTATCGTGTCAAGCACACTGGGTGAAGGTATGTAAAAACAATTGTTGTGGGGAAAGTGGACACATGTTAGATTATTTCAGTTTTGGACCAGACAAAAAGTAATTTTGGGGGGCAGAGATTCTGGTCTTTCACTGAAAAAAATGTCGTGACAGCCCAGTCTGAAATGTAGCAAAAGTAAGCCTGATGAGGCTGTCAGAATAAAATGCACGACTCTGTTCTGTTTTTGTTGCTCTGTGTCTCTGTTATTCTTTTTTTCTGTATCTCATGATGTTTCTCCATTTCTCTTCTGACCTCTTTTGCAGATCGAGGGGGAATTATGGAGGATCACACTAAAGCCACTACAGTTCACATTACTGGGGAAGTTGGACCAATACACGCCCAGGCTGCTTCTACGCTGTTGGGAAGAAACTTGATGAGACCCATTACATGGTAAATGAGGCATGTACTTATTGCAGTTAAATAGTTAGTTATGTATTAGCATTCTGATGTTTGTACTTAGCATGATCTCATTTCTTTTTTTATTGGGCAACAGCATTGAGTCCAGAAGAGAGGCTGTGATCAGAGGCCTCATTCTCTACCTTGGTGAAAAGACAGAGGAGCTAATCAATGCATACAAGGTAAAGAAAACTGTTTCAAAGCCCAGCCTGTTTGTGCAATCCAGAATAGCTGATGGCTCAATGGTACATGCTTGTACTGAACGTGGTTATGCATTGCTCCGGTCGAGCACTTATACCGGTATGCCAGTTTACTCTGACACAGGCTACATCCTTATTTTCATTTTCTATGTCGAGATACTGCCTGACCTCGCCGCCACCTTTTACACTAGATGCGGGTAAAACAGTTTAACCGACTAGTATTTCTGGTGACGACAAGCGATGTTTGAAACATTTACATGACCAGTAATTTAATCAGGAACATCCCTAGTGCTTTATATGTGTATTTTAACAACTTAAATTGCAGCAATGTGATTGCATTCATCATCACAACATTTTAATAAAGTAAAAAACTGTTAAATAGTTCCATGAATTTCTTTTCCATTCAATGCATGGGGGGGGGGGGGGTTGCGGTGCATGTTAATGGCCAAACACACTGATGGCTGTTGGAATGTAGTGCCAATCATATTTATTGAGCTAGTCATCAGATGTGTCACGTATGAACTGTACTGTGATATTCATTAATTTGTGTGTTTGTATGTGTGTGTCTGACTTCTGATGCCACAGACCAAGAAATCGAGACCAGGATTACAAAATGGTTGCAGAAAGCATCTGATGGGAACAGCGGAGGAAGTGAGTCAATGAGAAGGATGGACAATGAGAGAAGCTTTCATGCATAATGCATTTTAGACTTTTTGATCTGAACTCTCTTAACCTTTTGTAAGGTGCTACTGCTGGTGGAACACATGGAGACCTGATGTTCCTATGCATGGTGTGAAAGCCTTTGCCAAGTTGTTTTGTCTAAAATGTTCAATGTTGGTTTTTAAACTGAAGATATGGCAGTGAATGTTAAATTCGTAATAATGTTCTGAAGACTCTTGACATGTGTTTGCTGACAGATGATGTTTTAAGAATATGTTAAGGTATTATGCAACATTCCGCTGCATTGTATGTTTTTGAACAGTCAGTGGCCCGGATCTGGTTTGCCAGAGCTGGCTTACACATGGTCCAGTTCTGGACCAACTGTGTGTGTTTGCAGTTGGCCCAGAGCTGGCCAATTTGTGAGCCAGCACTTGCAAACCATATCCGGGCCACTGGGGGGCCGTCATTCTTTGCGGTATGTCGGCCGAGTGCAGGTGCCTTATGTGGGCCAGAGCTGGGCCAGACCAATTTTGCTATGTGAATACTTTAACAAACTCCTCCTACAGATTTAACACCACAGACTTCACATTTAGTCAGTATCATCCTCAGACCTTGAAGATGAAATGTTGTCAGAATCTTTCACCTACGTTATACCTGGTGGGCGTGGTGGTCCATTTGCTTTGCCATAAAGCAGGAAGTCCTTGTAACTTCTACATACAATTTCCAATTTCCGATAAACACATCAATTATTATAAACTAATAATATATTATTCATAAATGCACCATTCTGCGTAATGAGCACTTTTAATTGATGATAGAAGTATAAACTTAAATGCATCACTGCATGTCTCAGAGTATTTCTACACTGGTGTTTTCAGTTAAATGCACTACATGCATCTTTGTTGAACCTCTGTGTATTTCAGGAGGAACTGAGTTCAGAAAATATAGTTTTTTTTTCTCTCTGCAATAACATTGGGCTGCCTCCTCTTCATTACGCTACCTAATATTTCTCCAGCACTGCATATGAACAGAGCAGTGGTAGCTTCTGGGTCGCAGACCAGCCCAGCTGCCAGGTTACAATGTTAGAAGTTAAAATTTCTGCAATCCACAGACACATTTGTATGCATCATAGGCTACATATATTAACTTTTCAACAAATGTGTCATTTCAAGTCCACAGTATATGTTTATGACCTGACTTCCATGGCAGGAAGTGAATGGGATGGTGGTAGAGTTGCAAGTCTTCCAAGGTGTAAATGTGATCATTTTAAGGAGCACACAGGAACATTTCTAGCCTGTGTTCGTGGCACCCAAAAACAGCTATTTAGATGGAAAGTTGGGGCATCTGTAGCTGTGTTTGTGGCGACTAAACATGCATTTTAAGCCAAACATGATATTTTCCAAAACCTACCCAAGTTGTGTTTGTGTCTAAACTTAACCAAACCATATGCACGAGTTCCAATGATTTTTACAGCTATCATTTTTCTTTGATGGAATGAGAGGAACACACACTGCATTGTCACAAAAAACATTCGAGAAGTTTGGTTCAATAATACATTTATTATAGGTCTTCTGAAAATGTGGATCAAAGATGTGGCTGAATTTTTTGGTCTCCTCACACAGACTTGTTTCTTCAGTACAATCCACATGTTCTCAGTGAGGTTCAAGTCAGGACTTTGAGGTCCATTCATACAAACAGTTGTTTGAACAATTGATCTTGGGACCTGTAACTGCTTTGAAATGGCTCTAAGTGACTTTCCTGACTTGTTCAAATCAATGCTGATTTCTTTAGACTTTCCCATTGTGGTGTTTGTGGCTGAGTCTAATCGCTATATCAAACAAGCCCGAAATGGGCCCAGAAAAGTCACCAGCTGTAATCAACCAGAATCACTCCGAAGAAGTTGACTCAAGACTGCCATGATATACAGGTGCATCTAAAAATGTTTTTCACATAATTCAAATCAAATATATATATTCTGGAGTAATTACACATAAAGTGAAATGTTGCAAGGCTTCTTATGTTTTAAAAATGTCACCAAAAGTGCTTGACAGCAGAGATCTTAACGTTGCAATCCATGTGGGTTTTTTTTAACATGTTTCCCCTGCTTCCACCTGTAAATCTAAACATGTATCCAGGTGTTTACAAATGGTCATTATGTAATTATGTATGTATGTATATGTATGTATTTATATAACACCTATTACATGTGACACATATAAGTTGTTGAAGTGAAGGCTTGACTCCAAACCAGACATTTCAGGCAGCAGTATTTTTTGTGGGAGAGAGTAACCCTCTTTCGCTTTTTCGCTTCGCAGACCTTTCACATTCACAAAAATGCTACATAACACAATAAAGGAATGGCAATAACACAAAATGCACTATATGATCTCTTTAAATTCAAGGATTTTTTTCACAGATTAAGCTTTTCATATTACAGTTCTTGCCGAATGCTTACCCACATGTTGCAGACTTTTGCTCACTGTTATAACTTAATACACAGGCCGAGTAAGACACAGCACATGGAGATAAAACCTAACTTATAAGGCAAAATGAAACTCTTGAAACAAAACCTAACAATCCCATTTCAAAACTGTTTTTAACATCTAAACGTTAAACACATGCACCTTTGAATTACTCTTTCCTAGCAGCAACAACACACAGATGTGCTTTATGCAAAACACAGTTGGATTCAGTACTTTGGATAGTTTTTGACTTTAAAAGTTACACTACAGTTGATCTAGACACATGAAAACAAAATGAAAACGCTTTTCCTTTTTTTTTTAGGTTTTTGCAAACGTGAAAAAACTAGAATGTTCTACAAAACATAGTGTGTAAGGGAATGATTGGAAGACATCTATGGATCCTGTCTCCTGTTGGCATTTGGCCACATCACCTCATCCACATCACAGGCAATGTCCTCCCTTGCCAAGCAACAGGGAAAATATTGCCTTGCGTATCCAACCCTGTATGGACCTCACCTCAATGTCGCCACATGCCTCTTCCATGGCTTGTAGAAGAGGCATGTGGCTGACGGTCATAAACTTTTCAGTGCCATGCTGAAAAAAACTCCTCAATTGGATTCAAAAATGGGGTGTATGGTGGCAAGTTGAGTGCCATAAATCTAATATGTTTGGTGAACCAGTCCCGGACTGCCTCCATGTTGAGCTGAGCTCACATCAGGTGTATTTGTAGTGCTATGGCTTAGAATGATTGGTCTACAATTAGATTTTAAATGTTTTCATGTGTGTGAGTGTGTGTGCTTTTCCAATTTTAGTTGTGTTTTGTATTTTAAATAGATGCTTTCCCAACGATTGCGTAAGCTTTCTTTTTTGAACAATGTGTCTCATGTAAAAAACAGTGTGTTGTGTTTTGCAAGAGTGTGTTGAAGAATTTCAAACACAGTGCAAAGCATATATTGTGTTTGCAGGGTTGGTGCTTTTGTTTAGGGCATGGTCACCAAAGTTAGAGGTTGTGATGCTTTGGGCATATCAACCACTTCAACCACTAGTGTTTAAGCATTAGGCAAAAACTGTAATACATTATTGCTTGAATAGTGGCTTCAGTGAGCTCTAATAGTGAAAAGTCATCACCTCTTACAGTTTTTCTTGACTGCTTTGAAGCAGCAGTCAATTCAAACTTCACATTTTCAAAACAGTTAACACACAGGCCAAACAGTGGCACTCATGGTCAAAATGACTCATTTTGTTTGCAAAAGGCTCTGACCATGCCAAAACATTTAAAATATGCAACAAAAGCTAATTTTGCCTTCAAATAACACAACTTGCAAACAAGTGTATGAGCTCTTCCAGTCAACCATTACACAGTGGACAACAAAATACAGCACTCGGTGCGGATCGGTGCACCATTGCTTACAGTCATACCCGTTGCTTAAACACTATAGACCCATGCATAGACTAAAGTAACACAACTTGAAGCTTTTGTTACCATACCTCAAACACATGTACCCATACCTTAAACAAAAGCGCTGCTTTGCACTCTAGTTGCAATTCTGCAACACACTTACTCCTTTATGCAACACACTTGGTCCTGCATACTACACTCTATTTCATACATAAGACACTTTGTTCAAAAATGAAATCTCAGGGTGCCATTTGGAAAACACATGTATCCAAAATACAAAACACATCGGGTAATTGCAACCACTCAAATACACACCTGAAGCCACTTACTTGCTAAACTGAACACCAATCAGCCAGCTACAAAAAGCCCTCAGTTTAGCCATTTCAAGAACTTTGCAAGCATGGATGGAGGGAGAGCGAGAGGAGGAGGAGGAGGAGGAGGAGGAGGAGGAGGAGGAGGAGGAGGAGGAGGACGACGACGACGAGGACGACGACGAGGAGGACAAGGACAAGGTCAAGGTCGAAGAGGCCATGCACGGCCCCCTATTTCTGATGATATAAGAGCAACTCTGGTGGACCATGTCATCAACCATGGCCTGACTATAGGGAAGCTGAGAGAGTCCACCCACATCTAAGCTGCTTCACAGTGGCATCTGTAATAAGAACATTCCAACTGGAAAACAGGTATGTCTTCACCTCTCTACCTTCTACTCTACTCAGATGGTATTACAGTTTTTCTCTATTGTTTACACACAAAAACTGGTACATGAGACACAATGACCACAACATGTAACTCATGCACCAACCCCCTGAACCAATTCTGCTAAACTACAAGCACAATTCCTGCTTTACACTCAAATTGCAGTTCTAAAACACACTTTTTTCAAAACACTACACACAATTCTCTGCATTTGACACAATTTTCATGAAGAAAATCTCTTGTTTTCACCAGGACCACACTGTCATTCAAAATTCTAAATTTAATTGCCCTTCTATGCACACTGACTCATCACATGGACAAACACCTGTCACACAGTTTAACAATTAGCTGTCAGAGCTTCAGCAAAACAGAAGAGAGGATGCAATATAGTTTTTTCTTTTTTTTACTGTATATAGTAAATTCTTCTGTTGTTTTGTATGTAGACCAGTGTATGTGCAACTTTGTGTTAGTTGGGATGTACACTGTAAATTGTTTTTTGTGGGGAAAATAAAACATATTTGTTACCATATATTTGTGTGTTCTGAGTATAATATCAATATTCTCAAATATTTTACAACACACTTATGTACGTACTGTCTGTAGTCAGTGTAACACTGAACAAAAAAAGGCCTATGTCATTATGATGAATGGAGAAGGAGTGTTTTCTATTCATCATAGTGTTTTACATTGAGCACATCAGTGTTCAACTGGTTCTTATAAATGTCTATTCATATGATGGTTTTAGTGTGTCATTTGAAAACAAAGTACCATTTTGAAAAGAAATTACATTGTTTTGAATGTAAAGTTTCATTTTGCTGGAGAAATGAGGGGTTTTGCCCATTGTGTGTGTGTTTTTTGATTTGTGTGTAGAGTTCTGAGAGTAAGAGGTATGCTTTCAGAAAATGTGTGTAAACAATCAAGAAAAACTGTAACAGCACTGTACTACAGTGTATTACATTACCACATCCCGTGTACAGGGTATTGCAGGGTGCTAATGCTCCTTTTGCAGCCAAAGTGGCAGTTTATGTGAAACATACCATGATTACTTATATTGAGATGTTTCGGTACAGTGGATGATGCAGTATATACAGTAAGGTACTGTAAGAAAAAGAAACAAACAATTTGTGGTTGTATTTCTCTAGAATGACTAGAAGACCTTCTGGGAGAGGACGCCATCGCCTGTTCACACAACAGCAGGAACTTGCCGTTGTGGACCTAGTGAGGGCAGACAATGCCATCCGTCTCCACCAGCTACGACAGAAAATACTTGCAGACAGGCAAGTGTTCAACAACATAAACCATGTGAGCATCACCACCATCAGACGCATCTTGGGAAAACACAACATCACCATGAAGCAGCTCTACAGGGTCCCATTTGAGAGGAACAGTGTCAGGGTCAAAGGACTTCGACCTGAATATGTACAGGTAAGCGTAACTGTCCTTTACATTTATAATACAGTATTGGTGAAATCCAGTAGCAGCTGAATATGTGCCATATCAGTACCACATGTATCCTTTCGGAGAGCTACACAGGTACCTGTGTGATGGGGTGGGGGTTCTGTATGTGTAGCACTGTAGTAATATGTTTTTTTTTGTTTTTTTGTTACAGAGAATCTTGGCCATGGATGGAGCTGCACAGCCTCATGAATTCATTTTCATTGATGAAGCTGGATTCGACCTGAGCAAAAACAAGACGATGGGGTCGTAATGTAATTGGCCAAAGGGCAATTGTGCACGCCCCGTGGCAGCGCGGGGGAAATATCACATTGTGTTCCGCCATAAGCCTTCGAGGGCTTCTGCATCATCATGCAATTCAATTCAAAGAACTTTATTTTTCCGTTAGGAACTTCATTTGTAAAAAGCGTCAGTGCAGTGCAAATTTTAGACAAGATAAATAAGCCAATAAATACATACATACAGGTGAATACAAATGTTAAAGAAAAAGTACAACACAAATGTTAAAAAGAGAAGGACACTCATCCACACGCTCACACACACACGAACACACACCCCCACACACAGGCCAGACCGGGTCAGCTGTTCAGTAATCTGAGATGTGATGAGCAAAACTAGGTCCATACAATAGCCAACATATACTCACATTTCTAGATGCTCTCCATAATATAGTTGTACAGAACAGACCAGATCAGCCCAGGTTTGTGGTGGTATGGGATAATGTCAGTTTCCATCGGGCTGCTCTGGTCCAGGCCTGGTTCACCAACCACAATCAATTTGAAGTGCTATACTTGCCCCCTTCTTCACCATTTTTAAACCCTATAGAGGAATTATTTTCGGCTTGGAGATGGCATGTATATGACCGCCAACCACATGCCCGCATGCCTCTTCTGCAGGCAATGGAACAGGCCTGCGGCGACATTCAGGTGACAGCAATCCATGGATGGTTTCGACATGCAAGGGGATATTTTCCCCAGTGCCTAGTGGGAGACGACATTGCTTGCGATGTCGATGAGATCCTGTGGCCAGACCCCAACAGACGGCGGGATCCATGAGCCCACGTGTTTGTTTTTTTTTCTATTATTTTTATTATTATTTTTTGCTTTATCTGAATTCATGTTACTGCAATGTACAGTGCTGTAATGTACAATATTGAGTAGGCCTATTTGCTTTGTTGGTTGTTTGAACATGTGCCTCCAGAAAATGTGCCTTCTGAATAAACAGTGAAAATCAAAGACTGCAGTGTTTTATATAAAGTAGTGTGTTCCCCCTGATCTGAAAGTGTATGCATATGATGCAAGTATGTGTCATTTTGTCATCAGAGTAACATTTTGACAAAGAATTGTTAGGTTTTGATAGCAGAGTTTAGGTTTTGATAGTAGAGTTTCAATTTGACACAGATGTTAATGGTATATTTCCCAGTGTTGTGTCATGTTTACTTGTGTGTAGAGTTTTGCAAAATGTGTTCAAGCAATGGGCAAAAACTGTAACATTGTAGCCTATTACTCAACGTAGCTTTCATACCAGAGCCATTTGTTGTCAAATGTGCCTTCTTGCAAAGAATTGAATCCAGAATCAGAAATGCTTTGATGCATTTTTTGATTCCATTGATTCTTTTTTTCGAACTGTGGCTGAAAACTGAAATACTGTAAATATTACACAAAATACATGGAAACCAAAATAAAATCTATTAGAGTATAAGAAAATAAGAAAGCTGGTAGTCTCATAGTTCACAAAACATTTCTGCAGCTTCACAGCAAGCATTTTCCTGAACAACTGGCCTGTTTTAAAACATAGATAAGAAGTTAAAGATATAAAATATTACAGTAAAGTATGACAATCTATTACTGTAGAGTATAAGAAATAGCCACTATTGATACTCAGTCTCTTCTGTCTTGACGATGGGGCCACATGGCCTCATCCACATCACATTCATTATCCTCTTTTGCAATGAACCAAAGAAAAATCTTCTTGCATGCCATCCAAACTTGACATTCCTCTGCACCTATTTCTCACTCTCATCTGCCTTAGACCTCTTCAATCCATGTTGGCAAAGAACAACACAGCCACTGCACTTTCTTTTTAAGGCCTGCAGACTGATTGCTCATTGAAGATTTGTGTTTAGTGTCAAACAGGTGCTTTAAACAGGTGCTTTAGTGATTTCATACTGATGTAGGTAGTTTCTAATAGTTAGGAACAGATGGTTTCTGTTCGGTTACCACAGATAAAACAATGGAGTTTGGACTGCTTGAATGACATCCGTGTTCACTGTTCTGCAAAAGGGTGGGTAAAATGTGTCAATTCAATGAGAAAGGGTTAACACATTTGCAAGAGGTGTCTGTGATGATGAAAACCGAGTGGATTCCAGTTTGTTTAAACAGGTCAAAGCAATCAAGAAAAACTGTAAAGAGAAGGTGTGAATAAGTGGCTCTACATCACGTATTTGAATTGTATCATTTTAATGTTGGTTTCTGTTTTTAGTTAAAATACTTTGCATAGATTTAAAAACGACCTTATATAGGCACCTTAAGATATATCCACTGTAGTATGATCTAACATTAACAACATGTTTTTATCAGGTTAATAACTGTAATAATTTGTTCCAGTTGATAAAAGTTTTGATACCTCTGTACTATCTCACAACACTGTTTTCCTCTCAAATGCCTTTTATTAGGTGACCTTCTTCAGTGAAATCCAAACATCAGAAATTCTAGTGACTGCTGTACTCTAGTGGTTAAAAAGACACACTGCAGCCAGAAAGTGTTGGACAAAAAGATGTAAACACCATCTTTCAACATTTATTCAGAACATTTTGTCCTTTTCAATTGCTTTATATACAGCAAGCTAGAATCTGTACACATGACAATAATAATTAATGCATGAAAAACACAAATAGGCAAACATAATTCACTTAGGAAATACATTTATATTTCATATTTTAATATTCATATACTATAGCGACTCAAGCAGATCTTTCATGATAATTGCTGATGGTCCGGTTGGGATGCAGCAGCACATGTGTCACATTCAATAGAGACTGGAGCCTGATTGCTGTGATCTTAACTGAAGTCTGTTATTTTGAATATGCTCTCAGTGGAAGGTTAATCACGTTCCTACATGAACACAGTCTGACTCTGAATGCCTCATCTCTCCTGGAGGTAGTTGATTAGGACTTCCTCTGAGCTCATGAAGTGACCAGTCTTGCTGAGCTCCTGCAATTGTAGTCTCTGAATGCCTGTGTGCGCACACACACACACACACACATACACACACACACACACACGCACGCACGCACGCACACACACACACCCGCACACACACACACACACACACACACACACACACACATACATTTGAAATAGAGCACAAAGCTAACATCACAGTGCTATACCCATCAGTTTCAGTACATGTTTGTGGGAAATGCATTGTCCAGTAACTTTTTTTTTTACACAACAGACAAATTATGCAGTTGAAGAAACTTAAAGTAGTATTTAGCGTTAGTTAACGTGTCACCAAATATCCGATGTGCTACTGGAAAACCCTCTCTGCATTGTTCTGCCTGATTGGCCATTGCTTGCCATTGTTTGTCTATTATGTCTCAATACTGACATGATTTGTATGTTGTGCAAGAGATGGCCCAAAGACTGAAACATTGTCACATTTTTTACACATGGTCACTATTTAAGTACGTTTTTTGTTTTTGTTACACACATCACTGAATTTTCACATTAAATTATGCTATTAAATGTTGAATTCCTCCGGAAGAATTGATCCACTGATGACAGTTTGTGCATTTTTCTTAACAGAATTACTTTAAAAAAAGTAGACGTATACAATCTAGCAAACAGCTGTCTGTTCAAACAACCGACAGACACAAAGCAATAATGACTGTCTCTTTAGTTGCTATATGCTCCATTATGTTTGCCAACTAGTCTCCAAATGAACCTGTGTGCTGTTTACTCCTGAGCATGTATTGTACAGTTGGTTTATCTGAGATTTTCACTGAAAACAGCTGCTTGCTGCTGGTGAGAGCAGTTGGACTCAACAGCTGTCAGTGCTGTGACAGGAAAGTTCAGTAGAACTGCAGAGCTTAGTAACTCTCTGTGGGTTTGTCATTACAAGCATCACTCGTAACAGACTGAGAGTAAGTCTTACTGTACCTCTGAGCACTGCATACCAGCCCTGCAGACTCTGCTTCAACACATGTCTGTCATCCTCTGACACAAACCTCCTACCATCTAAAGACAACAACAGAAAACAGGGTTAAACTGATCAGAATTCATCAGTTGATAGTAAATCTTTCATGTTAGAATTTGAGCAGATTACCAGAATTGTCTTTCAGAATCATGTATGCAAGAAAAAGGCCTCTATCTGCACCACACCCTATTACACTGACACATTAGATTTCATGTTCGCATATATGCACATTTACTTAGGATCTAAAGTGGCACCATGTTCTTTTGGCAAACTCAGATTTTTAACATTTACAATAGTAATGAGGTACTAGTACAGGCTCAGAAATATTATTTTTTTCCATAACTGAACTGCTCTCAGAGGACAAAGTAAAACTCTATGAAATTGTGTTGTGTTAATTGACTATATTCACTAAAGAATATGATCTTTCTGAGTGTGTGTGTATGGTGTGCGTGTGTGCGCGCGTGCATGCGTGTGTGTGTGTGTCTGGGTAGATTTTCTGCCATACTGGAGACATGTTTGACAGCCTCATACAACAATGTGGCAGAGAGCCCATAAACATGTGGCTGAAACATGTGAAACAGTGCAGACTACACTGTGGAAATAAATACAAATTAAAAAAGAAGAAAACATAATGGAACAGCCAAAGTACATTTTCAGCCATCAAACAATAAACTAAACTATACTAGTGACTTGGGGAAACACATTATGACTAACGACATACATTAATGCCTTTTCAAATAAACCGTAACTTCAGCTGGTATCAATACTGTTTGCCTGTATGTATGATCATACCCTTTGTCAAATAAGCCAACACTTACAGTGAAAACTTCACTCTGTGACTGTCACTGTGTCGACCTGATGCACCGAGGCTGCTGCTCAGTATAGAATTAATCACTTTCATACTTGTTAAACCTGGTTTAAGTTCACAGAACTTCTTGTGGAGATCACAAAGTTGACAAATTTACTTCAAGCTGAAGTTTGTGGAAAATGTGGATGAAATGACTGACATACATTCACTCAGTTTATGAATCAATGAGCATTAACAAATCTTGAGTACATTCAGTTTGGAAAACAATTATTTTAAAAGGTACATATCAGGTTATGTGATTAGGTCACCTGGTGCCATCCTCTGAAGAAGGCTGTAAGATGGACATGAGAACTCAGGAAAAGCTAATGGACCATTAGATTATTTACATTTCGAAAATGCATTTGGGGAAAAATGTAAGGTCAAGAAGTTAAATCCAAACTAACTATAGCTTAATGCTTCATTTCTTAGTGGTTTAACAACAGTGTCATGTTCAGCTGGTGCAACCAGCAACATAATTGCCCTTCATAATTATACAAACCAATTCATTTACATAAGATTTTGAAATTTGACTGTATGGAGGATGATACATATATGCATGACTAATTGATCCACATTAATTGAGTTCAGTTCTTCTGTTTTTAATGAAAGTGACAGCAGGAGGTCCCTTTTATGATCAAACTCACATTTGCCCTTCAAGTACATCATGGACTGAGGACCCCAGTGGATGTTTAGCTAAAGGGAAAGAGACAACAACAATTTGCTTTGGTAAGTGGTTGTCATACAGGGAATCAATGGAAAAGTGAGTGGTAGTTGTAATTTACCTTCTGTGTTTGATAGGAGTTGGCAAACAGGGAGATGACTAAAGTACATGTCCAGAAAACTGTGACTTTTATCCTCTGAAACAAGAATATGCAAAAACATCAATAATTTACTCTTTGGTTGCTCATTTCACTCATTCTCTGTCCAGGCTTAACGGTGGAGGAATACATGCAGAGTCACTAGCCCTTTTCACACAGAGACACCGCATTATCTCTGCAGCGGAGGTTCGCCAATTATCCGCCTTTGTTTGTTCACACAACACCACACAGCCCCGGCATAGAGATGAATCACTGTGTAATTCACACAGCAAGTCAGTGCTGCGGAGCCAAAAGAGGTGTTATGGTACATGTCACGTCTGTGTGATTTAATGTGTTTCCACAGGTGTCCTCCTGTTAATCTAAACATGTACCTACTGACGGTTTATAATCATATGGATGCTGTTATAATGTGTTGTGATTGAGATACTAACCTACCATGAATCCTGGAAAGTGACAAAGTTATATTTTTCGCTCTAAATTACATAATTAAATGATCACCATCAGTAAACAGGATGCTGTCTGACTCTGAAGTCTCGGTCGCAAGGGCTGACTTGGGCTGATCTTTTTCAAGACCCTTACTACAACAACACAATAGTGGAAGGAACCAAACAGTTTTTTGCCGGGGACAGACCCTACGGAGGTGTAATCAGAGCCAGCCAATCAGAGCCAGCTCAGGATCCCCGCACTCAAAGGGCAGTGTGAATGGGGCTACTGCATTTCTTCTCAACTCTCCTTGTTAGCACTTTGTTTATATCTCATATCAACAAAAAAAAAGAAAAAACTCTAAGCACATCACACAGTGAAAATACTTTAAAGTATGTGTTTAAAAGGGATATATTATCAATTATGGACGATATCTGATATATTGGAAGTCACCTCGGACAAATGTATTGGCAAAATGTATTGAATATTATGTTAAGTGGCTGCATTTTAGCGTCAGACATCCAGTTTATACACACAGACAACATCTTGGGTAACTTTATTGTTAACAAACCTTACTTTATAAATGCTTCATTAAGCAACTATTTATCTTTAAGTTGTAACTGATGTTTTTAACACTTTTGTAAATGGTTCATAAATACTGTGCTGTATGTGTAGTTCATCTTTAAACATTATTTGGAAGGTCATTATAAAGTTGCCACTGATGACTAACCTAACAATGAAAAAATTAATAAATGGTTTGTAAAGATTTAATTGTTAACAGTGAAATAACTGTTAATCAACTATACATTTATACAGTGCAGTTCACTACTTTTGCTGTTTGCCATTTTATTCAAGGGTCGAAATTATGTGCCCAAATATATTCACTACAAAGTGTCTTATTATGAAAACAAATGAAAAAAGTACTTTTTGCTACCACAAGGAAATGTTGCATGTCTGCTATGTGACGACTAGTGGATAAGCCATCAGGGGGGTGATCTCAGACATAGCCCTTGTGTTTCTATGTTTCTGGTATTTCAAAAGTGCAAATAGCTCTGAATCTGAGGACAACACAATTATTAGAGTCTTTTATATGCCTGTTAAAAATTCTACTTTTTAGCCTTGATTTGAGTTTGTATCTGTTATCCTGTCATTTGTTTGAGAGAATATTGATGTCTGTTCAAGTTTAGAAATTTACAGTGTAAAATAATGTTGGTGTTGGTGTTATTATAATGATGGTAGTTGTTGAAGTTTGCATCAGCATCATTAGTATCATTATTTTCAAGTCCTCCTTGTATTTAATATGTTTTTTCTGTAAAGCCCTAATAGCTACACTCTGTGTGTGAAAAGAATTATCTTTAAAGATTGTTATTAGTTGTATTATATGTGAATGATAAATACATATTTGAGTGTAATATCAAAAATGTTTAAGATTTAGTTAATAAAGTAAAATTCAAGTATATGAGTGTAAGCATTTTAGAGAATAAGCATTTGTATACAAGTAAATTAAATTATTTTAAATGTAATTATTGTGTCTTGAGTATTTGAAAAAAAAACATAATCTATATGAACTATATGAAATAAATACATTAGTCGATTTTTCTTCAGTAAATTGGACAATTTTACACAAATTAAATCAAACAAATACAAATACAATTCAAATGTAGATTGTGGAATTATTTAAAAAAAAGCTGGAAAAAGCAGACATATCAAAATGAACACAGTTTTGAAGGAAAAAGCTCAGACTAGATTTAATGTAAAAACAACACTGAAAACATGCATTTGTTTCCACTCACCATATCTACTGCAGTGAGCACAGTCGGTCCAGTCAGCATGTGTGTGTATGATTCAGACCAATGTTCCAGGCTGCTTATATCCCCTATCCGCAGCAGTAACGGGTTCGATCCTGCACCCCGTGAGGCCCGGCAGGACTCCTGTTTACTAGAGGCTAAGAAAACAGCACAAAAACACAGGCAGACGTCACAACCGTGATCTGCAGTGAGGAACATCAATAGTATGGACCTGCTGTGTGGTTCAAGTACAAGTGGTGTGCTTTGTGTTTGTGTGTGTGATGTTGTCCAAGTGGGTAAGAAATAGAGGTATTTTATGTTGCTGCTGTTTGTTTTTTAAATTTCCATTAGTGGTTTGCCAATATAAGGGAAATGACCTCATTTCTGAAAGCACTGAGCATCACTGATTCACCTTCATAAGATTCTACAGCCTTAACTACCATGCATTTTAATGAACTTGATTTGGTGAAACACTGACTATCTATAGATATAAATCAAAAGAAATAGATGTGTCCACATGGATGGATTTAGCTGTTGGTGGGCCCTAGGGGAAAGTTTGCTACTTACCCCCTACTGACACAACTTGCTTTAGCAAATACATTACTTTGGATGATCTCTGGAAAAAAATTAAAACAAGAAAGAAAATGTAAAATCAAAGACAATGTAAGTGGTCCTCTCCCAGTATGACCTTAATTTGCATGGTCCTTCACGTACACCAAGGTTTCTTACCAGAACCCTGTCTCCTGGCTGCAGTGAAAAAATTTTCTGCACACTCTCTAGGTAAGTATGATTCTTTCTCACCAGCTAACCCAAAATGCAACTGGGAGATTCAGTGCAGTTCAACCACTCAGCTGGATTGTCTTGTGGTTAGTATGGTGGTATTCTAGAATGACCTACTCCGGCAATTGCCATGTTTACAGATTGTTCTCAAATTCACCACCCTAGTTATAATGTAGTTTGAACCGATATCCAAATCTGGGTATGAACTCATTGAAAATTAGCTCAAGTTTTACGGCTCTTAATCTTTATGGGATATGACTGAGCAGATCTAGATCATGAAATGATCGACAACCACTAGAATATGTTCATAACTTTGGCCAACCAGATATTTAACCAGAGATAAATAAAACAAGGCTTGAAAATCAAAATAACAATTAAGTCCTTGAGACCTATCATGGACAATGGTGTTTTGAGGATGAGTTCAGGAGCCTGAAGAAAGAACATTCTCTGTAGTCTGGTGGTAAGGCAGTGGATACTTCTCTATATTTTGCCAGATGGCAGCAGGGTGAACAGACTGTGGTTGGGGTGGATGTTGTCTTTCAGTATTCCTTGGGCTTTGTGCAGACATGTGTTGCTGGCTCTTTGGATTTGATGCATGTACACTCAGAATTAGTGCCCTGTATCTGGAAGGGAGGACTTACTTAAATTGCTCATTTGTCTGGCAGTTAAGGTGGTCATTTTCAAGGTATAACCTGCTCTGCCCCTGAAGCAGCTTTTTGGTGGCTCCACATTTGAAAAAACAAAAACAAAAAACAAAACACTGCTTTGACTATTTCATCTGTCAATTTGTTGTCTGACTTCTTTAACTCAACTATCCGGCTTATGGCTTGAACCTCTCTGTGTTCCTTATTATGCAGGCTGAGCAAACATTAAATTGTTCGACTGATTTTACTTTCTTGACCTTCTAACGGCTTCCCTCAATAAACAATCATTGGCTTTTTAACCACAACACAGAGTTCCTCTCAGCTCCCCATATACCATGTTACTCGGGATTTTCATTTTGATTTCAAATTGTACTTAAGAGATTTGACATTACAACAAAAAAGTAACCCTGTAAGTTTGGTTTTAGCACTATTAACAGTTGGTTTCCATGTCCAACATAAATCTTACATATGATCTAAGCTTTCTGTAACCCTTCCTTTGCTGTGGAGATGATAACTGTAGCATCTGCGTACATCAGTGATGTGAGCTAGATATAGGCAAAGGTACAGTATATTGCACAATTGTCAAAGAATTAATAGGCTAACACTCATTCTGTAGTATTGTTTCTAGACCATTGATAAACAACGCATGCAATGATGGCGATACATCTTCATCCTGTCGAACTCCTGCTTGCAAAAAACTCAGATTTACCCCATTAACAAATACACATGATCTGATGTTTTTGTCCATAATTAATACTTCATCCAAAAATGTACTATTAATAAATTTGTACAGTTTATATCAGAGTGCATCCCTCCAAACTGCATCTAACGCTTTATAAAAGTCAATGATGAACAAAACTTTCTGAGTTACTCTCAGGATAGAATTATTCTGCCAGAACTTGCATTAGCTTGCATTCAATGCAATTGCAAACAGTTTACACTCTCTGATGTCACCTTTCCTCTTATATAGTGGCACAAATTAAACCGAGCACCCAGTCTTCAGGGATAACAGTCTAAAATGTTGTTAACAGAGACATATCTCGCTATAAAAGCAAGGAATCTCTGTCCGTCTGTCTGTCTGTCTGTGTGTGCCTCAAATATCTCTGCGGATCAGGATCAGACTGACCTGAGAGTTTCAACATGGCTGCTGCGTGGTTCAATGGTGTGCAACTTCGCATTTGTTTGGACTGCAATGATACCGTGAATAAATTATTTCATAAATGCTTTACAAATTCGGGAGCATTGTCCACCGGAGCTACCACAGTCACGTGCGCACCAGAGCCAATTACTGCACATCATAGCCACATGCGCACCAGAGTCAATGACTGCAGAGCTCAAGCCCACGACATACCTTAAGAAACAAGCGGACTTATACCTGCGATGGTGCGAACTGGACCGGGAGTTCATCATTCGTCATTCTGTTCTGTGCATCTAAACTGACTGTTGTGGATTAATGAGACTAAACGAGACCGGACCGAGTCTGTGGAGAGCGGATTTATACCTGCAGCATTGTGAGCTGGACCGGGATTTTGCCGGCGGTTCGGTCCCGTTCTGTTCTGTGCATCTAAACCGACTTTTGTGGATTAATGAGACTAAACGAGTCCAGACCGAGTCTGTTCGGGTCTGAGGAGATGCGGAGACACGCGGACAACAAAGTGGAATCGGAATCTGTGGATGTTCGTGTGAAGCTAGCTTCTAGCCGCTAGCCGCTTTACCACACAGCCCCCCTCCCGAGGCGATGGACCAGACGCATCGGCATGTCCCAAACTGGACTTAGGGTAAATAATGTCCGCCACGCTTTTTCACGAACATTGCCGTCACGTTTGCTTTGTGTCTGGTGCAGAAGAAACGGTAAAAACGTGCTTTTGTCACGAAAGTGTTCAAGCAGCAAGTTTGGTTGTAGAGGAACAGGAAGTTGTGGGAGGGACGTCGGCGGATGATTGACAGGCAACGACGGTCGGTGTACAGACAGCGATATTGAGAGTTGAGAGATTTGTGACATTTAGCGTGTTTGGAGTGTATAGTTAGTGTGTTATGTAGTGTTTGGTGTCGTGTGTTTAGTGTGTAGTGGAGTTGGTTTTTTGTTTAATGAGTCAAAACAGAAGAAGCTGAATTTGAAGCAGGCAGTGCAGCTCTTCATTTAGCTTGAAGGAGCTCAGGCAGACCTGAGCATTGCCTGCATTTAAATGTAAATAGTTACACAGAACTTTGTACATTTTTAAAATGTATGCACATATTCAGCAAACAACAATTTATATTTGCATTATAAGTAATAAAAATGGTTTTGTTAAACATATTTGTGGTTTTCACAGTAAAAAAATAGTTTTCTACTCGGATTTTATGTTTTTTTGTGATTTTAGGTCCATTATGTTAATCAGTGTTGGGTATAGTTACTTTGGAAAGTAGTTAATTAGGTTACAACGTTATCATCAATTAAAAGTAATCAGTTACGTTACAGCGTTACCTATGAATAAAAGTAACGCGTTAAGCCTGGTTTATGCTTCTGTGTCGCGGCGACGGCGTAGCTACGTCGTCGACCCTACGCCGTCATTGAGCATTCGAAGTTCTGCGTCGAGGGAACGCGTTGGTGTCGGGGGACGTCATCAACGTCAGTGATTCAAGTTTCTCACTTTACTTCGCTGTTAGTTGAATTAAACGGCATTCACGCTGTCTTTAACTGGCCGTGCGAACCAGTCCGCAGCTTTGTGTGTCTGTTTGTGTGTCTCTGATTGTTGCATGTTGACGTTTGCGTGTCGCTTATCCAAGCTGCTGTTTGACAGATTAAGTTTGAATGGACAGAACTTGAGCACACGACAGGTTTTCAAGTGGCTGCCACTCGTACCACAAAAACTTTAAAATCAGCGGTGTTGTTATACTGTTGACCGGAAAAGCAACTGCTGAGCGGACCAATCACAGTCCTTGCCGTTCGCGTCTCGACGCGTCGACTTGACAGTAGTCAGGATTTTTTGGAGGCGCACGTCAGGCTACGGCGTAGGGTCCGCGTAGGGGTCTGCGTCGACGAGGTAGCTACGCTTGAGTACTCATGCGTTACCAAAAATTTAAAGCCGTTTGCAGCGCCTTGCACATGCTGCAACTTAACTGACACACACACAGCCTCCTTTAAATACACCGAGAAGTCGTGACAATGATGAATAACGTCAGTCATCCAACCAAATTAACTCTGCAGGATAACAATAACAGGAAAGACAGTCAGCAATATCCACATAGTGTTTTATTAAATTTTTTTTTGCGGTTGACAGAAGCTTTTCACCGATGCAGAGTGTGCATTTTACCGTTTCGTTGTTCTTGTCCTTATCGCTGGCGAATTAAAAATAATGTGCATACTTCCATGATGCAAAAGCTGTCCTCTCTGCCATCTTGCCGAGGGTTCGAAAACACTCACACACACACACACACACACACACAGGTAACGTAAGTCAGCAGCAGGGCACAGACGCATCACAGCGCTGCGCCTCCGCTGACACATCCGCTGGTGGTTCAGTACTGTCTGACAAAAATCAGGCTGCAGTCGGGATTTTCCTTTCCTTATCCGGAGAAATTCTTAAAATAACGGATTACTTTTTAAAAAAAAAAAACGAAGTTACTGATTGCTTGACGCGCGAAACTAACGCTTTACGTTACACGAAAAAAGTAATTAGAGTACTCTAACGCGTTACTTTGTAATGCGTTACCCACAACTCTGGTGTTAATACAGTAGGTCAAAATGAAACAATAACTGTACAGTCACACATGTGAGGTTGTGCTGAAAATAATGACACCAGGTAAATAGTTTTAAGGTGAAATATAATGGCAAAATCAAAAATAGTAAAAAACGGCCAATTATACCCTGGAATATCGGATTTCACAGCAAACCTAAATATCCCTGATGTCCCACCTTCAAACAGCCTCATTTGGCCATCAATGAAAAAGCTTCTTAACCTTCCACTTTTCTATAGGAACACATATTTTCTTATGGGCACTGCACTAGTAGGGACATAAAAACAAATGCAGGCCTATCATATACTTTATTTATGCTGCTTTCCTCATTTTAGTTTGTGAATAACCTCCTTAGTATTTTGTTCAGTA
>CAEMYA010000384.1:696252-724121 GCA_903131615.1 Diplodus sargus | reverse complement strand
TTTTGACAGGAGGGGTGGTCAACTGATTAAATATGGGCAGCTTGCTAAACGGGAACAGTGAAATCTAAAAATCCAGAGTTTTCTTCCAAAATATAATAAAAGTATAATATGAGCTAATATGGGGAGAAAAGTGAGCTCGCTTAAAAACCGCAAGGTTAAGATAAACAACAGACTAATGTGTTCCAGAACTTTCCACCACATGAACCAAACCCACCTTGTTTTGGGAAATTATGGGTGACATACTGACGCCCCTTTGCTTCTCTCTCCTGAAAAAGCTGCAAAGATTTAAACAGAAGAACTAATTCCTTTTCCCTCTGATATGCGACGCGACTGCCGTAGCCGTGAGGGTCCGGGAGTGGCAATGCGCGATGTGCTCCTAGTGGAGCAGGTGGAGGGAGATGGAGATGAGACTTGAGGCGGTGCGCCTGAGAGGCAGCAGCAACATCGCCAGCCGGTCAAGACGGCCATTAATACCTTGCCGCATCCCGGACAGTGCGGTCCGGTCTGACAATGCTGCCACGGCGTGTAGTGGGTCTGGACCCTCTGCACCTTGGTGTTTGTGCTGCTCCCTCATCAGCTGGCCGTTGCGCACTGCTCGGCCCGTGCACACTGCTCCCGAGGTGCGATGTCATGGGGATGCCACCGTAGAAACAATTGTGGCAATTTCCTCCCACGCCCGTTTAACCAAAGCTACTTTGGATGGATTTCTCCCCATACGACGCCTCTTCTCGGTCTTTTACAGCCCCGACGAGAACGTTGGTCTCCTCGGCTGTGAAGCACTCCTGGTGCGCCTGGCAAATTCGCCATTATAATAGCAATCCACCAAGGAACAAGCGCGCCTGCTTTTAAAGGGAATGTGAGATGACGCTCTGATTGGTTTATTGAACGTTACGCCCAAACCACAGCTATGACTAATGTCGCTACTTCAGACCAACCCATTTTAGATTTGCGCCGGGCGCAAGAGTCATTTATCCCGCCGGCATAATAGCAACAGCGCCTGAGATCCGCCCACAAAGCTACTTGCGCTTTGCGTTTGACACTTGCGTTTCAGATCGTTAAGATAGAGCCCTACAAGTTCCTGCGTGGCTATTGGCAGGGTGTGGACCAGCATAGTGTCTCCTAAACCAGTCTTTAAATGTTGAAGTATATCCTTCAGCCCCCGAGAAATTAACAAAATTTGTAATATTGTTATTCACTCGATTTAGGCATGAAATTGGCAGGGTTACTATGTATTTTGAAATAGAGTTCTCAACGGGCCTGACAACTACAACCCGACCCAGCCCGCGGGTTTTTAAGGCCGAACCCGACCCCCCGCGTGCCTGCATTGTTTTCCTCATACACTTGTTATCATGATCAGACAGACAGCAGACAGAAAGGTGACGCGAGCCAGGAGACAGGTGCTGCGTCACCGTCAGCAGCAGCTCCCGCTGCAAAGAAGACACCGCGCTTCGACCAGTGGGAAAATATATTCGGAGAGACAGAAACAGACGATTTCACCACTCCTCGAAAAGCAAGGGTGGATTCACCTGTAGCAGGTTTACTTTTAGCCAATTCCATCTTCTCCAGCCGGCTATAGGGGCGAGTATACGTCACGCAGCGGCGTCAGTTCTGCGTCTGCTCCTCCTCATGAAGCAGCAGCCAGACTCACTCTTCACCACACGTGAACAGCGATGATTCACAACAAACAATATATAATTTACAACCTGCAAGAAATGTGTTTTATGAAATGTGTTTTATAAAAAACGAAGCCCGAGGCCCGACCCGACCCGACCCGACCCGGCTCATTTGCGTATTTTTTCGGCCCGAACCTGCGAGTCCGGTCGGGTTTGTCGGGCCGGCCCGACCCGTTGAGAACTCTATTTTGAAATACATTCTTTCCGTAATCTAGAGAACCATAGAAACCAACAGATAGACATATAGTATATGTCCTCTGTGTGTTAATAGTTATAGATAACCTAACCATCATCTGCCACTGGGAAACTATTCCTCACACGTGGATATTGGACTTCAATAACGCTGACCATTCTCTGTGGAGAAAAAAACTTTTTTTCCCACAGCTCTGGTAGGCATGTGCCACTACTCAAAAGTGTGCCTGTAAGCAGTTAGCACATAGTTTTATCACACATCAGCGATATCTTTTTCATCGAGCCACAAGTTACATTTCTTTGGCCGTTCCAGCCATTTAACAAGGACCATGCTAATTTCTTTCTGGACAATATTTTTTCTATCTTAAAATCTATCAATAATTGCTAGTTGTAGCTCTGCTTCATAGAATGTACCTTTCCCGGCCTCACCCGCACAATCTATTAGTCTGTATACAGGCAGATCTCTAAATAACTTGTTAAAGACTGTTTTCCTCGTTGTAACAGTCATGTTGTGTTTAGGGCATGCTGACAACCGACCTATCCAGTCGTTGATGTGTGAGGATGTATTGACATGTTTAATTCTTTACCTCCAGTACCCTAAAAGACAGTGGATGGTAGAACACCAGATGTCATCAATAGTACTTTTATTTTGCTTTGAAAACATGTTGCCAAAGGACTGCAGTTGAACATTTTCCAGCTGGCTAATACTAGTACATTTACAGAACCATGTTAATGGATTATGAAAAATAAGTACAATTCAAGGCGCATCGTACTCATGAATAAATAAATGAAATGAACCTGTTCAGCCTTTCAATTATATTTTTAAAGCTTAATCTAATTGTAAATAAATGTACCTTAATAATCCCAAATCGGACAAACAACTGTGACGACAAAAAAACTGAACACAGAGGAGGAAATAAATAAAATAACTTAAAGTTTTAACATGTTTAACATTGATTTAAATATCCAGTCTGTTCAATAAATTCCATTGATATTTCTAAAGAACAGCAATTACTTCTCACAAGCTTTTATAATATTTATACTATACACTGCTGGAACTGTCTATGCACATTTCCTCTGACTGTTGGACACTCAACAGCTTTAAATCAAAACCATTAGAACAGCAACATTGCTCTTGATAAAAATGTACCATTTAAAATGATATACCTCTGAACTCAACTGTATGTGTATCTGGTATTGACAATAAAATAATGATTCACTTTTACTCAGTACAACTACAATTTGGACCTAAGTTTCATATTCACCAGTAAACGTTTGAAGAACATGTTGATGTAGAACATTACACTTTTAGCAGAACATTACATGTAGATGTAGAACATTACACAAAAATCAATAATGTCTATACCTTTCCAAACCCCACTGTATGAATTCAGATATCCCTGTTGGGCCAACTCAAACACAGCTATTTCCTTGGATCCTAACCAGCTCATGTTTTGAAGTATGAAGTATCTCCACAGTGTCAGTTTAGTGGGTCTTGTTCTGAAACATGGCCACAACAATCTGTGTGAGGCAGTGTCCAAACTCATCCAGGACCATGTGCTCAGCCTGGCTAGGGCTCTGGGCCTCCCTCTCAGCCTCCTTGGCCCTGGCCAGCTGACAGCCACACACAGCCTCCACCACAGCAGGACTTATCACTGATACAGGAGATCTGAACACATACAAAGACACACAATCGTATGAGGGGTAAGCCCATTCCTCTTGTGCTAAGGTTACACTGTCCATACTGTACATCAGGGTAAGCAGAAGCAGTGGGACATTACCACATCAAAATCATAATCATAAAATCATAATCAAGTCACCTTCATCCCAAACCTCTTGCTTTTCTTTGAAATTCAAATCAGATTTACTAAACTCTCTCAATTTGACAATCTGTCGAAGTTCCATTCACAAAAAATACTCTCCCACAGTAAAAGCTAAAAACTTTAAACAAAGCTTGTTGCTGTTTGGGATCAGGAGTTTTTAATGTAAAGGTCATGTACACCAAATCATGTAGGACCCCCCAGTTCATGTGATGGACTTTCTTAAAATAAACATGTAAAATCTTCTTCATCTGAGTTCAGGAAATGTGCATGTTACAGTTTGTAATGGCTTGGTTTGTTGCAAACTATATGATGTTGAATTTTTTCCCTCCATGTCTAAACAAAATATGAATATTTACTGCTTAGCTTAATAAACATCACAAGTCTTTCAAACTATTATGAACAAATTTCTGACATTGTCAGCTAGATACATTAGAAAAAAGTAAAGAATTCTGGGTTAATTCCACAAAAACAGTGAGATCATTAAGCCCTGCTTGACTGGAAAACAGCTAGAGGAAAAAGATTAGCCAACAGTTGATTTTCAAGTTTAGCACAGTTGATGATGTCAGACAAGTTTATTTTTTGTAAAATAATGTTCCTATTAACTGCGGGAGCAACATGACATCATCCAGTATCCAAAAAAACAAGCCATTAATAACTGTAGCTTGCGAATTTCAAATATGTTTTAAAAAATGTGTTTTTCCATCCCGGAGATATATTTAGCAAGATCTGTGGCACGCAAGTTTTTAATGCAGGACCAATAACTAAAAGATGTGATAATACTGTTTTAATAACACATAGAATCAAAGTTTGGTTCAGGAAAGTGAAACCAAGAGACTAAGAGAAATTCATTTTTGAAAATGAACTATTTTTTCTTTGTTGAAGTATAAAAAAATGTTTAAACTTTTTAAATCAATATATGTTGTAAATCATCCTTTGGGCGAATCAGCATTAAATGACCTACAACAAATCTAGCGTTGCCAATAGGAGCACAAAGGGATGTGAAAAAATTAGAAAACATTACTACACTGATCAACAGTGTGACAACACATGGCTGAACTATGTCGAGGAATGGTTGATGAAGATGGATGAAAAGGTCTATTTGCAACTGTAAAACACCAAGATAAGAAGACAGCTACATGCAACAAATAAAAACTTGATAACAAATTTGTTCATATGATGCTTGCATGAAGCCCATCTCTTTTACCTCAGACATGGCAGTAGGTTTTAAGACCAACCCAAAAATACTGAAGCTTTCACTGTTACCAAACTCACTGACATACAAATAAGAATTAAAATGCCCATCTAAAGCACTATTTGCTTGGCTATACCTCAAGTAATATCATCCTTGTGCCTCAGGGTGTAACTCAGCACGCATCGGTCTTCTTTATTTCCTGCAACTCTGCATTGAGATTTAGAGAACGCTCCAACACTCAGCTTCTAATATAATAATTCAGGACAGCCCTATTAAGTTTACGTGCATAGACTTATAGTAGTCTTACTATTACAGCTGCCATGTTGACTGCTTTAATATAGCAGCCGCAACAACATAGTAAGGGGGGTCAAACTTAACCTACTCACTTGTTGCCATTGACAAACTTCTCTTTGAGGCCCATTTCTGAGCCGTTGAGAAAGTTGCTACATCCAACACATTTACAGCTGGAGGTACACTTGATGTTAGCCTGCAGACACAAAAAAGTACAAAGTGTCTTAAATAGTCAGTTTTGTAAAAACAGTTACATGTGACTTGTGGGGAGAAATTAGTCACATTTCTCTTTTGACCCCACACTGCCAAAAAGGTGGACAACAAAATAACTATAAGCATGTGTAAAGAGGACTGAAAGGAATACAATTTACAGTCAAAAGTTGACCCCCAAAGTTGTCAATCAGTAGACATCATACTGTATGTAATATCGATAAATATGAAGAATTGTGTGAATTGGGCTGATAAATTACTTGCCCCATGTTGTGAAATATATATTATTGGCTACTTAACACAAAATGCAATCATGCTGTCTTCCTATGAAACTGAAAAAGATACACCAGTGACAACATGTCTGGCTTTACCCAGGTGCAGCAATTTGATGTCATGAGCCTGAAACCAGTGTGCTTTGTTTTTTATTCTTCTGTGGTTATAAGTGAATCATACATATACTGGACATCAAGAACACCTGGATGCCTGCCCATGAGATATAAAACAAAAATAACATAGGTATGAATGGTGAATAATAGGGGTGTCACGATTCTCCAAATCCATGATTCAATTTGACTTTTGATTTTAGTGTCCAGTTGATTCAATTTGCAGTGGTGCATTCAGTGCACCTGAATGCACCATGAATGCACCTGAATGCACCATGAAGTTCCTCTGAGTGTGTCAAACTCAAGCAGAGGAGAGAAGCATGGATACTTCCACAGAGATAAAAGACACCAAAACATGGTAGAGACATTCAGCAGAGTTTTTTATAAGCTAAATGACTTTCGGTACAAACTCTCGGTGTGGTGGAGACTCTTGCAAGATTTACCTGCCAAAAAGGAAATTATGCCCACATTCAGTGCTTAGACGACTCTGTTTCCGACACAGACAGATTCTTACCACCACATTTACAGTAGTTGTAGGAACTGTTTACTCAAGAAAATGAGACACATTATGTACGTGTGACTAAGGAGCTGACTGCAAAGTCTCAGGTGTAATGTGCATGAACTCAGCACTGACAACACAGAACACTCTCCCTTCTCTGTCTAGCAGAGAAGGGAGGGCATTGCCACAATGTCAACGACAGAGAAAAAAGCCACATTACAACTACGTTCATTAGTGGACAGGATGACTGCAAATTATCTGATGCTATACTTTGTATTAGACGTCACCAACAATTTATTTATCAATAGAAAAGACTTGCAGAACTGGAAGTAATGCTTGGTGGATTGTCGAAACTGAAGGCTAATTTCTATCAATTTTCAATTTCAAAATCGTGACACCCCCAATGAAGAATGAATGAAGAAGAAGTAGTATAAATCTACCTTAATGTTCAGTGTTTGTGTGTGTGTGTGTGTGTGTGTGTGTGTGTGCGTGTGTGTGTGTGTGTGTGAGAGAGACAACCTCATAGCACTCGCAGTAGTTCTTAAGGCAGCCAGAGCGTTTACAGTTGCAGCCTTTGTTGTGCCAACCTTTAACCCCTCCTGACTTCCCACCAGCAACCTTAGACCTGAAGGCATCTGGGTTACGACCTAAACATGACTATAGTGACAACACCAGCAATTATTACATGAAGAGAAACAGGGTAATGACTTATTTGATGTGTTAACATCAGTTAATCAATAATTAACTTGTATGTGGCTAATCAGCTTTTAAATACGTAAGCAGAATTATTTTCATCACAATCCTGACAAAAGCCAAATAAGAAATATAACAAAGATTTACTGACATGGTCTCATGTATAGATAAAGATATTAGCCTCCAGCACTATTGTCTGCACAGCTGTGTCTACAACTGGGCCACTCCAGACTTGTTAACGTACAAATCTTAGACATCTTTGTGAATTATTAGCCTGTAACACATCCCAGTATGACTCCTTAAACTAACTATGCTGTTTATGCTTTGTCATATGAAGAAATACTCCTCCAAAGCTGCCCTATTTACAGTGGTGGTCAAAAGGTTACATCCACTTGTAAAGAACATGTATACCACAGCAGTCTTGAGGACCAATGACTTCTTCAGCTCGCATTGTTCTGTGATGTAATGAGCAGAACATATACTACTTTGTCACAAAAGGTTTGCTTAAATAATGAATTTTTGTAGGTCATCTGATAATAATCTAATGTTTGGTTAAATGTCTCTTGGCCATTTTCACCTCAATTAGGTGCTTTTGATACCCATACACCAGCGTCTGGTCGTCATCTGGTTGAACGTTTCACCACTCCTCTTGACAGAATCTATGAAGCTTTCTGGCACGTACTTGTTTCCTCTGCAGTGAGGAGTCCACATGTTCTCTGTCTGGTTCAAGTCAGGACTTTGGGAAGCCCAAAATATCTCAATTCTAGCCTGATTTAGCCATTTCTTTACCATTTCTGATGTGTGTTTGGGATCATTGTCCCATTGGAACACCCAGCTGCAGGTTTTTTCCTTTTTTGGAGATAATTCTCCTCCATTATTCCATTTACTTTCTTTGGAGCACAAGATCCACTGGTAGCAAACTGTCCCACAGCATAATACCACCAACACCATGCATGACAGTAGGTAGAGTGTTCCTGGGGTTAAAGACCTCACCTTCTTGCCTCCTAACATATTGCTGGTCATTGTGACCAAACAATTTTTCTTTGTCCATGTGATAAGTAGCAAACTTCAGTTGAGCTTTAAGTTTGTGCCTGGAGCAAGGGCTTCTTTCTTGCATGGCAGCTTATCAGCTCATGTTGATGTAAAACACACTTCACCGTGGACACTGACACCTCTCTTCCAGCAGCTTTTAATTCATTGAAGACTCGCCTTTTTGGTGGTTTTTTGTTGACTCTTGACCATCCTAACTGGTTTTCTCTCAGCAGGAGGGGACAGTTTGTGTTTTCTGATCGTGGCAGTGACTCAACTTGTGTGACATTATACTTACAGTTTGATCTTGGGACCTGTAACTGCTTTGAAATTGTTCCTCTTTCCTGTCTTGTTCAAAACTAAAATCTCTTTCATATAAATGCTGAGTTCTTTAGATTTTCCCATTGTATTGTTTGTGTCTGAGTCTAGTGGGTGTCTCAAATAAGCCCTATTAAAATGGACCCAGAAAAGTCTTCATCTGTTATCAATCAAAATCAGTCAAATGTTAAGAGGCCATGCTACAATAAAATTTAATTGACACAACTTTCTAGAATCACCAAAATTGGTCTCTCAAATTGCTGGATGTTGACCCAGCAGATTAATTCACATTTTCATAACACCTACAATAAATTCATTATTGAATCAAGTTTAATCTATGGCCAATAAGTCTGTGAGTTGAATAGGAAAAAAAGAAAAAAAAGAAGATATCATGTCACACAAGTTCAGTAATTGCAGGTCTCCTTCCCTGTTTAGAAATTATTGATTATTAACTTCAAAAATAAAAGTATTTTTAGTCCAAAAGTTCCAAAGTTTCCAAACTTAGTCTAGTCACTGATCGCAAGATATTCTTTCTAAGCCCTTTCATCTAGTTTAAAACTTGACACAAGTTCCGCCCTGTGTGGTCAGATTGCCCCATTGTCACTGCAATAGAAAGTGAGCGAAGCCAGACAAGGAATTAACCGAAAAGAAAAAGGCATGTGTCACAGTCGAAGCTGGTGTGATATGCAATTTAAGGCATAACTAGTGAGCAGAATGATGACAAGCAACCCATTAAATAATTTACCCTTTGAGGAACATGGCCTGAAGGGTAGGGGAAACATTCTGCCACCCCTTTTTCCCCTAAAAAATGTTGGCTACATGTTAGAAAAACAACATTGGTAAGATTTTAAAGTCCGTGTAAAGCAGAAATAAATTTGTGTTATGAGTTTGTCATGCCACAGAAACATGTGTCATTGAACACTGAGCCAAATTTGAAAGATTAACAAAATTGCCAAGTATATAAAATTAGTAGGGGTGTCACGATTTCGAAATCGATCGAAATTAAGTCACAATCTCAAACTTCGAATTAAAAAATGGGATTGTCGATGCTCTCACGCCGCCATGTCACGTCCGGTCGGCTTGCCGAGCGGAAAAAAAACACACACTCGGGTTGAAGTGTTGCAAGTCAACCTCCTCTAACTTAGCTACTACCTAAGCCAGTAGCAATAAGCAACAGCCAGCCAAACGATAGCATGGTGTTACACCATTCCTGTTCAGCTCCCGGACCGTGGTCAGGAAGCAGAGGGGAGATGATTTCCTCCAGGGATGAAGTTTGTGTTTACCTTCGGGGTGAACCACTTTCATGTGTTAAGCTGGTCGGGAAATAATACCAGGGAGCTTTGCTGGATCTGGCCGTCGCCTTTATTCACAGCCAAACTGCAAACTATATTGTACACTTTATTGCTGTCGCTACTACTGCTACTCCTTTCGCTTCTCCTTCCTCTCCCATTCATTCACTGACCGCACGTACGCACGCTCCCTCACTCTCGCTCGCCCAATCACACCTTACGCGCCTTACGCACACACACCTGATGCATCGCCCTATTGCTGAAAGGGGCTACGCCATGCAGGAGACCCATCGACAGAATTTGAACCCCCTCCTCTTTCACTGAAGTCAACATTTGCGTTGTCGACAAAAAAGCCACAGCTTGCAAGCTCTGCAGAAACTAGGTGTCAGGTTATTTTGTTTAATTTTTCAACTGACTGAAGATATGTTATTGTTACATTATGTTGTCAATAAATGTTTTAAACTTGGCAATGTAGTGTGGTACATTGCGAACAAATGTCAGAAATTATATTGCATAAAAGTCTAGTCAAAAAATGGCATAGCAACCTGTGCTTTAAAAAAAATAGGGGCGCCGCTTAGCTCAGTCGGTAGAGCCCCATGTTTAGAGGCTCTGTCCTCGCTGCAGCGGATCCCGGCCCGGGTCCCTTTACTGCGTATCACTCCCCGTCTCTCTCACCCTGTTTCCTGTCACCCTCTTCATCTGTACTATCAATAAAAGCCATAAAGGCCAAAAAAAAATAAAAAATCGAGAATCGAATTGAATCGTGACCTTAGAATCAAAAATGTAATCGAATCGAGGATTTGGAGAATCGTGACACCCCTAAAAATTAAGTCTCAAAATCATGGAAAAACAAGCACTTCTCTCTGCTGTGAAACACTGGGGGCGTGTCAGATAGAGGCGCTGGAACCACGCCCACGCGCAGGAGGGGAGCTGCCTCCGTGTACTGCACGAGGACCTACAGTAACAATGGAAGCTAGCAGCATCATCGGATGGACCCAGCCGGACCGTTTGAGCCATCAGAGCCAGAAACTGACTCTGATTCAGACACTGATAGTGCTCAGCCTCGTTCCTCACAGTCCATGTTTTACATTACACACAAACGTAACACCCCAGTCTACATACAATTTCTTGTCATAGCTATATTGGTGCACATAAAATATTACCTGTAGATTATCATTGTACTGTCAGATGGACTCCGCTCAGGGAATGAGGCCAAATCATGTCATGATTAAATGCAATAACATTTGCTAACATTACATGGGCATGACAGGATGCACCATGTAAAATCACTTTCAGGATTTGCACCTTCAGCAAAATGCATTTAATTGCCAAAATGTACAATATTTATAACATACTTAAGCACACACTTACACTTAGAGCTTAGATCTGGCCCGATTTAAACCCAACATTTTTTTAATACGTGGGCTGTAATAACGCACGTTCTCAAGCTCCATGTTGCACTTACACTACACAATCAGTGATGCCGGTAACACGTTACTCTAATCTGACCACTTTTTTTCAGTGAGGAGTAATCTAACGCGGTAATATTTCCAAACCACTAATCAGATTTATTCAAATCACTGTGCATTACTATTATTTTTGCCATTTTCCTTAATAAAAAAATATATTTTTGCTTTCTTCTTGCGTCTCAGGGAGTGACGTCACGTGCGCGAGAAGTCATGAGGACATTCACTCACGTGTAAAACCACACAGCGGCACAAACAACATGGAGGGAGGAGAGATGCGCCTTTTGTAGCTGGAAATACAGTCATTATTTTGAGTTATAACAAAAACACACACACACAAATGCTTGATAAAGGCCTGGCCCGCGGTCCGGTTCGGGTCAGGGTCGGGCTCAGGCAGAGAATCTAAACTCTGGCTGGTGGCGGGATGGGAGCACCTGTTGTCGGCAGGACGGTCGCAGGCAGGCACATAATGCTGGCAGTGGAGATGAGAGCATGCGCTGTCGGCGGGACAGGAGGATGCAAGCTGGGGACGGAGAGGGTCGGTTCGGCCACACTGACCAGAGGCTAATGTGCTGAATGTATTTATACGGCTTCCTCAGCAGGGCCGGGTTTATGCAAATCATCATGGCCGCGTTACGTAACGCCATGATTTCTGTACCCGCCCATTAAATCCTGAACACAGAAATCGTGAAACACAGTTTGTTAGCCTAGCTCCAAAATTAAATTCTAAATGGTTGAATGGCATTTTACATGTTTTAAGGAAATACATTTATGACCTCTTTAATGTGTTTTGAAGAAAATGGCTGAATTTGCTTTACACAGACTTTAAGATAACAATACAAAGTTAATATAAGGGAACTTTTGTCTAATCTACAGTCAATCTTCATGAAACATGTGTCGAATGTTCAACTGTATGCTAGGAACTCCGCGGTAACCTGATTATGTCAACTCAATGATTATAACAACATCGGGTAAATGTCAATACTGAAGCAAGTTGAACATTATCATTATAATCAACAGTGATTATCATTCTTGCAGAAGGAAAAAAAATCACTTAACTGTAAAGTTAACAATAAGAAAATCCGTGCTGCTAAAAGACAGTAGGTATTCCACATGAACCACAATTGTTTTTTTCGTCCTTGGGGCAAGCCTTACTGTGCACATCAAAGACATTTGACATATTCCCAGAGTTTTAAGTTAATCAAGAGTCATTTGGATAGGGCTCCTAAAAGATCTTCATAGGTTTAAGTTATTTTATCAGCAAAGTTGTTAAATTTTAAGTCAATTACACTGTTTCAGAATACAACAAGTTCATTCTAGAAAAAATTAGAGCTAAGAATTAATAATTGGACGAATGAATGACAGCCACTAGCCATCCAGTGGATGTAAACAGTCATCCACAACTAATTGTGACCCTATCACCCTATAAGCTTGGTTGTCAAATCACATAGGCGTAAATTCAACGGGGAACGGGGGCAGGTGGATAAGAGCCACCCAACCCCCCCATCCTGGGAAAATATCTAGATAGCAAAATTGTTGCGGCCCATCCCACACCAGATTTGTTCATCCGGTCCACATGCCAAGTGGATTGATGGCATTTGGGCGGTGCGCTCCTGTTTTCCAGATCTGCTCCATAAGGAGGCATAGCCAGATGTCAGCCCAGCGCAAACTGAATAAACCAGAAGAGGTCCAAGTGTGGGCCACAATTCATCCAGTTCTGATGGGCTGGATCTGGCTCAGACCGAAAGCTGACCAGACACACATATAGGACTACATACAGGCTGCAGGCAGCAGAGAAACCCCTCCTTGCAGATCATCACACAAGTCTATAGTCCTTTTATTTCACTGTTGCAGAATCATGCTTATCCACCAACACATAAAAGCTATACATTATACATTCCTAGGGTTATTTCAAAGATCAGATCTCTGTGTGTGATTAGAAAAGAGTTGAGGAGGTGCAGGATTGACCAGCGCAGTGAAATGTCTTTCTGAACAGCCCTTTCCACACCATCTGTTGAGCAGTGCTGTGCGCAAATTGCAGAGAAAAATACAGAGCAATGCAGCTCCATCACTTGCACTTTGCAAGTTGTCTTGGCAAAATATTGTATACCTCACACAATATTAGTTTATTTAATTTACCGTTAATTTATCAATTTATTTGGCATACTTCCCACCAAACAGATTGACAATTACATACAATACCAGAAAATGCCAGCATATACTTGCTAATGTTAATCTTGCTTTGTAGATGTGTATTGTTCAAACAACTCTGTTGAGGTTGCCAGTATTGCTATATTTAATTTACATACAGTGCATATGAAAAAATAAGGCAATGCTAGCTCTGTTATAATTCTTTTTGATTATTCTACCAGAAAATAACAAGAAGATTTAATAACAGAATCATTAAAGTACCAGATCAATATGTAGTATTGGACAGTTAAGTACAGTTCAGATCTTACTGGTAGAATTGGTAGAATTGACCTTACTGGTAGAATTGACCTTTCTTAATGTTTTTACTGGTCTTAAAATACAATTTCTTAATGTTTTTTAATGCAATTTTTAATGTCTTTTAAATGACATTTTTATGTCTTTTAATGTTATTTGTGTGTGCCTGTAAAGCACTTTGAGTTGCCTTGTGTCTGAATTGTGCTATACAAATAAACTTGCCTTGCCTTGCCTTGCCTTGATACCCATATCTACTCATCAGTGTCAAAAAAAAAAAAACTGTGTTTGAGACACACAACAAAAAGTGAGAGAGAACATGTCTCCCATTCGGTGTTCCAGTAACAGTTCTAATGAATCAGATCCACTAATAACTGAGACCCATCACCCTGGCTGAAGCACCAATTAGACATGATCAATGCCAACAGCCCTACTCACCATGACTTAATGTCTACTGCTGCTCAAAAATCAGCAGTCATCACCAGTTGATGTTGTTTCAGCTGTTAGTGACTAACTAGCAGTTAGCTCACGCAGCAGTAAGCCATTCAGTACCATCCCATAGCTGGATGATGATTTTAAACATCACCAGTATTGGTCACTATCAGCACCCTGATCGCACACTGCAAGCAGTTCAATGTCCTTTTCTTGTCTTTTTCAGTACTTGTCATCATATATGATAATTGTTGTGTTACTGACAAATTAATATTACTAATTTATTTAACCTCAAACTTTTTGCACTGTCGGGACTTTTTCACCCAGAATGTTTCATTTTGTGAGAAACAACGACTTTTGGTGAGTCAATCATTCATCCAATTACCACTTTAGTCATTCACTGACTGTGTATATTCCACTTGATGTATCTCTTATCACAATAACAACGTCCATATAATTGTTTTTCTATTATTAGTAAGTGTGTCGTATTACTTTTACTAATGGTGTCAGTAGTCCATTTAACTTATGGCATCCTACAGAGTAGCCTACAAACATTTCCGTATAGTCATTTGATTATGGTGCAATACATTGTGTGGCTTAATTTAAAATGAATTGACCTGATTTACTGAGCGATCCAGGATAAAAGCCATGCCAATTATCCTGGATTTAAGGCTGCTCCAGGCATTTGTCGGATCACATGTGAATGATATGGATAAAAAAGGACTCAGCTGGCCAAAGGAGAAAAATCAGAGACTGTTGTTCCCACATCTTTAAAGCCATTTCACACCAAGTGTGAATTTCCATGCAGATTATTCCCACGGAAATTTCTAAATAATGATTTCATGGGTTATAATGGGAGCTTGCACAGCAGGGCGGAACTTTCTTGCGGCAAAAAAAGAATCCGGAACTACTTTGTCGTCTGCGGAATTCCATCTGCAAAACTACACGCTTGACCAATGAAATCGTTTGCTTTGTAGGCTGGGAGTGACATCATACAAAGCAAATGATTTATCTGATAAAATGAGCTAACCGTGCATGTTGTGTCCGAGCCCGGCCCGGCCTGACACATTAACTGTAATTATGAGACCGAGCCCGATTTAAACCGACATTTTTCTAATAAGCGGGCTGTTATAACTGACGTTCTAAACTAGAATTCCGAGTTGTTTAAACTACAGAAATCTGTTTAGAATTATCCTAATGAATAATGCAACAAGTGCCACACTTAATGCACTCGACAAAGCCGACACATATGTTGTATATGTATATGTAAATATATATTTTTGCTTTCTTCTTGCGTCTCTGGGAGTGATGTCACGTGTGTGACAAGTCACGTTTTCAACATGAGGAACTCCTGTATACAGTATGCAGCGACACAAACATAGACAACAATGGAGGGAGGAGAGAGATGCACGTTTTCTAGCTGGAAATAGTGTCATTATTTTCAGTTATTAAAAAAAAAACAAAAAAACCCCCACAAATGCTTGATCAAGGGCCCAGCCAATTGCTATTGTTATTAGCCGGCTCTGTTGGTGCTGAGGAGCTTGAGCACTCCTGTCAGATAATGAACTGCGACTTTTTTTAGTTTGGTGCGAAATTAGTACACACAAGAATGAAAATATTTCGCACCGGACTCAGTGTGCATGCTTTACATGCGGAAAATTGCTGCATGGATATTCCGCAAATCCGTGCCGCATTTTCGTAAGGCACCGGTGTGAAACAGCTTTTACAGAGACCTGTCTCCACCACAACATCTGCATCAGGCTATATTATATATGATAACCAATAAATAAAATATGCTACGGACACCGCAGCAGGTGGAAAGAGCAAATAAATAAGAATAAGAAATAAGAAATATGAAAAAAAAAAACTTAAAACAAAACCAAAGCAGATGGCATACAGATGTATGAAGCATATAAAATCCACAGCAGTCAATACTAGAGAGCTGTATAGTTTCTCACACAGCATGAAGTGCACATACACAGCTACATTGCATCGCAGTGGATGTACTAATCTGTCTGAATGTCATTCAGTGGGCATTGTGCACAGCAAATTTCTCAACAATCTGCTCTGGTTTTTGCTGGGGAACACACCTGTTATGCATGAAAATTTTGGGCGCATTAAATCAGTGATTGATAAAGGTAGATGTAGCCTTTTTCTTTTGTTACCATGCTAAGGGTACAATAATGTTAACCTTAACCCATAATGATGTCATCTTCAATTTTAGAGCTTTTGTGTTTTACTCTTAATGGATGTGACCTAAAAAAGTGAAACATATTTTTTTTGCAATTCTGTTTTTTTTGTTGTTGACATTTTATAACAGTAGCAAGAGTAATTGTCATCTGTTACTCCCAACCCTGTTCATCAGTTGCTTCATTAACATGAGCTTTTAAAGGCTTACTGTGAAGCACTTTAGTAAACTGCCATAAAAAAAATGGTTTATCTATTTTTGAAGCTATACCAGTACATGGTTACCAAAAGCATTGCAAACCTCAATTGCCTTTTGACGCTTCATTTCATGCTCTGCATTGTTGTGACAGTTAGAACAGTCGCAGTTGCTGCACATCACTCCATAAGCAAAACACTCACAGTAGCTGAAAGAGAATAAAATACATATTAACCTTAAACAATTCATTTGAAAGATGTAAAGTGTGTGTTTGCACTTCTTCTATTTCTGTTGTGAGTGAATTTGAGAGAAAGAGACAGAGAATTCATGGTTAATATCCCTATTAAGCCAACCAAATCACAGTTTTTTATTAATTTAAATGTTTAGTTAAAGTCGAATATCATCTGGAGTGGCAATTATTCATTTATAACTTTCTAATATTTTTTTTTTTCAACTTGTTGAAATATGCTGAAGTCTAGCATGGGATTACTGGGCACCTAATATACCCTTTAAACCCATGGGTGTTGCAAATAATTTCATGATTTGGTTATAGATTTGGTTATAGGTAGATAGATAGATAGATAGATTTCATCTGTACTCACATGTTAAATATCAGACACAGATGGAGGGTAGAACAAGCCCCCAGGAAGAATGCCTGGTTTCGTAGTGGGAAATCCTGTTATTACAATGTCATGTGATGCACTGTGACCCAAAAAGACTTTTTCCACTGTTTGATAACATTTGCTTCAATTATTTTATCCCCATTCAAAACGCTAAACCGGAAGTCTCTAGTGCGCACGATTTATGGGCCCTACAACATGGAACATGGAAGTCAAGCTTTATTGGTTTCAAAGCGCCCCTAAACAGCTTTCATAGGAATGAATGGGGCTTTGTTTCCAATGTTGTATCCAAGTTTTAATGAAATGTGCTTCGACTAGATTGACAAGCAAACAGTGTTGAAGAATTTCTGACAAAGATTACAGCATAACGATTTCAACTCTGTCTGACTGCACTTGTGCTAATCAAACAAACTCTGCTTGTGTCTGTGTTTCTCTGGCAGCTAGTTTATATTACAAACCAACAGCAGTGGTTGCTGTATCTCTGTGCTATACAGAGAAGTCAGGCCAGGTGTACGCATGGCAGTCTGCCCCTCACATGCACCTCACAGCTTGGATGCAGGAAATGTTTTTGGCAAACAGGTTTTGTCACAGGGCTGCTCATGGAGGGGCATCACGCCCCTTCAGACATCCAGCCTGTCTGTTCCAAGAGACACTCCAGGAGTAAAGAGAAGGAGCGTACCCAGGAAGAGCGGCAGGAGGTTGTTCAGGAGGGAATGCCACAGCCAAAAAAAATCAGACGTATACAGGGGAAACTACAGATCACAGTCCCCCGTATTAGTACTGCTGCTGTTGGTTATTATACAAACCAACCGCAAGCAAAACTACACCTAAGTTACACGTTATACAGTGTCTATGCCCAATCCAAACTGTTAACTCATAAGCTTACCTAAAAACCAATCAGCGCAAAACAGGATGTCCCTAGTTAATGCAATTGACAGTTGGCCTTTTGACAGATTATGAAAAAGCATTTATTTTAAAAGAAAAAGTTGCCCTTTGAAAGTCAAAGTATATATATATATATGAATAAGAGTAAGAATTGTTCTTCGTTTTTGTGGGTAACGACAGTCAGATAGTGAGCTTTAGAATATTAAATCATTTATCTTTACTCACTACAATTTAGCATTTGTTTACCCTCACGTGCACATAAACTACACATTTGCAAATTAAAACTATAAATAAAATGTATGAAATGTAATTAAAAAAAGGAAATAATTAACATGATCTACTCACAGTTTGAGGCACTGGGATCTGGTGCAGTGGCAGGGTTTCCTGGACTTCATCTCACACAAAGTTCCAACAGTTCTATAAGGGAAAAGGCTCAGAATATACTCAACAGTGCATCAATTCCACATAAAAATGATAATGATAATGATAATCAGCTACTTATATACAGCACAGATTAATACTGAATTAAGTACCATATTGCCAGTTTAATTACGCTACGAATTACTTCTGTGCTTAGCCAGGAAGTAAATAAATGTGGGTTGATTACGATTTGGATACAACTGGACTAGTTACAAATCAGGGAAAAATGTCTGACAAAAAGTATGACCTCTGTTCACTGTGTTTCACGAACATAAGTTGTGTGAGAATATTTTGGCAAATATACGATTTGGGATATATTGGCCATATAAACGGAGAACATTTTCTGTGGGTGTGCTTTGAGATGTTTGTAAAGACATTATTGGAAGTGCTTGACAGTTCTTGTATAACTTAGCAAACATTTTTCTAACTGTCAATGAAGTGAAGGAAAAAATCTAATATTTGCTTTAGTTCCATAGTTCTTACTGTGATGGAGGGACTGGAGGCTGCATGTTGGGTTCCTTATCTCTGGACTCATACAACGAACAAGCAGCCTGCTGGTGCTGAGGAAGCCATGCATGAATGAATGATTGAATACATGAGTAACAATCTATTAATTTATAGGGCTGACCTGAATGCGTTACATTTTCAAAGCTTTATCATTTCCATGGTAATCTACCCCCAAATCAGTATTTGAATGCCCTCCCAAAGTATTATCTAATTAGTTACATGTCAGGAGTAACTGCCTCTCTACAGTGACAAAGAGAGTGGGACTGTGTGTTGGGAGAAATGCAGCAGACATCAAGTCACAAGTGTGGAAAATCCAGCTTCACTATTGTAGGTGGCTGGAAATGGAATCAGCAGTCTCAAAGCAGAGTCAGCGAGCTCAGGATGCTCAGGTTGGATGTGGATTCAAGTCTGTCAAGCTTTTCTCTCTGAAAATCATCTTCAGGTCCCCATCTGATGTGATGTCCACATGGCTGTCTTGGTGGAAGTTTGGAAGCAACACACTCAGTGTGTGTTTTGTCTCCGAACAGATTTCTGATCGACTGAAAGCCTCACTATTTCTGTGGAATGTACTCCCAATTGCGTCCATGGAGATGTTCCTTCAAGGCTCCAACTACATCAGCATCCAACTACTCATCCGCTGAGAGGAGAAGGTCTGCGAGCATCGGGAAATAATGGACGTATTTGTTATGGAGACAGGAACACCAAAAATCCATCCTGAGACATGTAGCATTAATTTTGTCCTCGACATTGACCACAGTGAGGGGTTTCCTTGCAGCGCTAAATCCAAAGTTTGGAAAATGTTGCAAATATTAGCCAGGTACACCAATTTTGCAAGTCAAGTCAAGTCAAATGTATTTATATAGCACATTTCATACGGCAAGCGTGGACTCAATGTGCTTAAGCCACTGGAAATCATGCAGTCTGCCATACAGTTAATCACTGTGATGCAGGAATAACTTTATCTCATCGCACAAGTTCAAATAGACGACTGAGAGTTTTCCTTGCACAGTAGCCGGTGAACTTTAGTACAGAAAAGAAGTTTGATGTGATTGCTTCCCATTTCTCCATACACAGAGCTTTCAAAAGACGTGGTTGGCTTTTTGTTTACTTCTTACAGACTTGTCCGGAACTGATTTGAGGCACTTTGAGGCCAGTTGTTCTGTGTAAATGCAACAGTGTGTTGCCATTGCAAATGGTGCTACAGCACACCCTGGCCAGTCCCTTCTGTTTACAAATCATCGCATTTGCACCATCTGTACAAATGCCACATATCTTGTCCAGTCAATGGATTATTCTTAACAATTACTCAACAATTGCCTCTCCTTGGTGTTGGTTGGCAGGGAACGTCAAATCAGAAATTCCATCATTCACTTGACCAGTTTGCAGCTGGACTGTGTTATTGCACAGGGGTACCCTGTTAATTTCATTGTTTGCTTTTCCCCCAAACAATGTGTTTGCCATAACATTAGCAGCTGGTTTGACTAAATTCTCACCGATTAAATTAGGTTTTCCTGTTCGTGCAATCGACAAGGACACTCTGTATGAACCCTTTGTGGCCTTCACATTTTCCCCTGGTACAAAACATTGTGAGGATCTGCAGTATTTCTCACAAATACATTTATTTGTGGTGGTACGCCAAGAAATCAGCATTGGCTGCCACATATTGATTTTCTATATTTGGAACTGCGCGTCCCGTTCTCACTCAAGACAGCACACGTCAGAGAGTAGCATGATGTTATATGGATAGAGAGGATGGCGGGGTGGTTTTTAGTCTGCCGGTAAAACCGATGAAAAAGAGGAGGACTATTTAATGCAGTTGGCTTTCTTCCTCTGCAAAAAAGAAGGCTGGCCTCATGGTCGCGATCAAGCCCCCACAAAGTGCAGCAGGCCTTGAAGCCAGTTTTTGTTGTGGCCAAGCTGTAAAATCAATTGCCATGTGATGCACTGGGGACTATTTCCCATAAGCCAACATCGTGAAAGACGCGTCTGTAAAACAGTAATAAAAGCCTCACAGCCCAGCAAAACCACTTGTTTTACTGTCAGAATTTGAGCAATACAATATGGAGTCTAGAAGAGCCACTCAAGTGAGCGGACTCGGCTGACGGTGTGTAAAAAAAAAATAATCCAGTAAGTTTCCTCGTGCAGTACTTTTGTTTAGTTCCAAAATGCCGAATGGGCTTATCAGGTTTCATAGCATTGTTAGCCAAGGATAGATGGCACAAAAGACAATCTAGTTCCCCCCCCAAAAATCCAGATTTAGTGTAGTTGTTGTCTTAGTTTTGGCTCACTTTAGTACTGGATTTTCCTTGGTCATGGCAATTTTGAGCGTCTTCATTCAACAGCAAATTCTGGGATTCAACACCGACAATGCTCATTGGACTTGAAGCTAACATTACCACCATATCACTTATTGTCAGTTCTCTCGCTGCATCACTTGCATCAAGTCTTTGCACCTTGCCTGTTGTGCCAGACGTTTCATTCCATTTTCTTTTAACTGACACTGTCTTAAACCACCAATCCATCTCACAGACAATGTGGGTATTTTTAACAATTCATAAATTGTCATTATACCATCATACATATCATGTAGGCAGTGTCCCAAAACTGTCCCAAACCAGTTGGCTATTGGTGAATCCTGGCACCACAGCAAAACAGAGAAATGAATAGACAGATTTAATGTAAAAAACAACAACACATCTATCCAACTCACTAAAAGGTGAATTCAGTTGATTAACTGGTCAATCAAGTTCAAGTTATGGTTACTGTTGTGCAGTCTCAAAGAGACAGTTTATTTCTGTATAGAAAAAATGTTTTCCTACCTTGCTGGGAGTCCCTAACACATTTACATCTGGGAAACATAAAGGAAAGAGGATTATTAAAGAAACCCCTGTTACTTTTTTAACAAAAAGGTACACAAACACAAGACACGATGAGGTAAAAGAAGGTAAAAGAAAAAAAGGTGAACTTTAATAATAAAAATGAAGTCCAAACACAAAATCCAAACAGCAAGTTACTTGCAACAAAAGGCAACAAAAACAGAAGAGGCAAGCAGAGTCAGTGCTGAGAATAAAAGAAGTACAAAAATAAATAACTAAATCAAATATATACAAACAATGGAGTGCTGGAAACATGAGGAGTGAAACGGGAATGGATAAGAGAGAATGATGGACTGACCAGGGAAACAGAACAGATGAACTGACATAGAGAAAGGGAAAGTGCATTTTGTTTTATGATATTTCATATTTCGAGTCCTTTCCTGGCAATGTTGATGAGCCCAGGGTTTTCCTTGCCTATCTAACTCAGAGGCTGGCTGCCTTTGTCTTACTGGCCACAGCCTTTGCTTAAAATTTCTGGGACCTGGACCTATAACCAATACATTATTGAGAATGATTACATTTTAATGGAGCATTTCTATATTGACTGGCGCAACTTTTCCAGCCTTCATGGTACTGGTTTAGCGACACACGAAAACCCCCCAGACCAGTTGCATGTGCTATAAATTATCTTGCTTGACGAACCTTAGCCAATCAAATCAGTGCATTCGGACGAGCAGGGAGTGAGTGAAAATTTACACACACAGAATGTGTCAGACGGAATGCGAGTCAGAGAGGAGGTACAGAGAGAAAACAGAGTTTTTAATCGAGAATGGATTTTCCCACACAGTTCAAAACAAGTATGTCACATATGTTCTAATACTGTGACAATTATTAAAAGCAACGTTGGTCAGATGTTCTTTTACCACCTGAAACCAGATTTTAAGTGATCCCATTTTATTTTAAACACATCTCTGACAGATTAACTGGTAATGTAATCAAATGACAGTACTTGAAATGTATTTTTATTTAATCCGTAACCAGATAATCATCCATATTCTGTAAAGGTTGTGATTAAATCTGGGAATGAGAAGTTAGGATACCCAAGGTATATGCAAATGTTGTCCGCAAATAAATCCTTTTTTTTGACCAGACGCATAAAAAACCCCCTTGGACCCATACGTCCAACAGGAAGTCTGCCATTTTGATTCACAGTTGAGATTTTGCCAGCAATTGGCACCATATCTCTGCCGTACTACTTTACCATCACAGACTTCACATTCAGTCAGTATCATTCTCAGACCTTGAAAATGAAAAGTTATCAAAATCTCACCCAATTGGTCATACATATAGAGGGTTTTGCTATGGTCTATGCATCAATACTGTGACATATCCACAGGAAGTCATCCTCATATCAATCAAACTGACTTTATTTATACAGGACTTTTCACAAATAACATGTACCATAAAGTGCTTTACAAAATAAATGCAAGCAAAACAAAGCAGAAGTAAAACTTCAAGCCACACACGCACACACACTTTCTCTCACACATAACACATGCTTACATTTTTGAAAGAAGGCGCTATCGTACTCTCAGCCATTAGAAGTTGGGACAAACATCATCAGATTTACATGACATCTACAGGTTGTTTTCGTCACATCATACACTACAACACTACAAGGGCCCGATCATCACTGCTTGCAGCTTTAATTTTGATCATGGTTGATTCCCGACACATCCCAAATTGGATTTAACCTTAAGTTGAAGTTGCCCCCAAATGTTATTATTCCTTGTGCTTAGGATACTGTTAAATCAAAGATATGTTTAGAAAAAGCCCACTTCGCCAATGGGGGTGAATAAACACTTAGCAGGGTGACGCTTCTGCGCCCTGAAAAAAAAAGATGATTAAAAACATATTAAAGCGCAGGGCCCGTATTCACAAAGAATCTTAAGGCTAAAAGTAGTTCCTAACAGACGAATTTAGGAGCAACTCCTAAAAATAATGGGCGTGTCAATCGTAACTTTAGGACTCCTAATTTTTGAAAATAAGAATTATTCACAAAACATTTTAGGCCTAAAAGTAGCACCTAAGTCTGGGAGACCTTACAAGTAGTCCAGAGGACTCCTAACTCGCTAAGACCCGGTCACAACTGAATGTGTTGGAGACACTTAATGACAGGAAATTATTAAAACAATATCGGATGGACCGCGAAGGGACTGAAGTTGTGGTTGAGTTGGTGAGGGACGCAATAACGTTCCCAATCAACTGAAACAATCCAATAACGCCGGAGTTAAAATGTTTGGCAACACTCCGGTATTTGGCTACGGGGGAAATGCAGCTCTTCGCACAGGACTAGTATTACCTGGGGACCTCAAGTGATTTAGAAATTATCCCACCACGTCTGTGTTTCGTGCAGCACATTCGCACAGGATAAGTGAAGTCTGTGTTTTAACCCGAATTTACTGACATTATCCCCCGGGGCGATCGATTAATACAATAACTGGTGAGCCTGTTGAAAGATGGAAAAGTGTTCCTTACCGCATGCTGCCATGCATATAAGCCATCTAATCATCTTTCGAGATTTTGCTCTTCTGATGAGCCTCCTGAATTTGCGCCCAAAATGCTGTCAAAACTTTCATTTATAATTCCCAACGCAGCCTCCATAATTCTCCACCGGGAAAAGGGCGGGAAAAGGGCAGAAAAAGGCGTGGAAAACACAAAAAACCTTAAGAAAAACAAAAAACGACCTCAAATCACAGAGATGCAGATTCGCACGGGACTAATATTATCAAATGACCTCTGTGTTTGGCGAAATATGATAGATAATTTGCGGTGGAATTTTTACTTTATAAATTACGGACATGGCAGATTCGCACGGGATTAAGATCACAGACGACCTCCGCAATTATTACAAATTACTGGAGGTCCCCAGGTTATACTAGTCCCGTACGAAATGCCAATCGGAAAAAGTTGCATTCCATCAATACACAAATTGTCTTTGACGCATATACTAGACATTGTTGCGAAATGGCGGGGGTGCAATTAATTCTCCTTGTAAATACATTTCTTTATCCAATATCTTTTCATAGGCTTTGTCATGGGCTTGTAGGCAACTTCCTTATTTTCACTTCATGCATTGCGTAGCCTGAAAGACTTTTCAGTGGGCTTCCCTGTCACTCAGTATCCAATCACCGTTGTCACCGCTTCTAAGTGCGTCCTTATAAAATGACGTCATCCACAGCAACAGACAGTTACTTCTAGTTTAGGAGTTTACTGTTTTCATAACTAAAAGTAGGTCTCAGCAGCTTTGTGAATTACTTTTAAGAAACGACTCCTACATAAAAACTTTTAGTCCGATTTAGGAGTACTCCTAACGTTAAGATAAAAGTCTTTGTGAATACAGGCCCCTTCTTTTAAGTTTAGAATGCTCTTGCGCGGTTAAATGGGTTTTTAGTATATAAACTATTATTATATTATATCAATTCTTAGCTCGGTAGAGGCAGGGATTTCCAGCATCATTGTTGACAAATTATCCTCGCCACTTTTTGCAATACCATGATTTCTTATGTTCTCCCGTCTTGATGGCTCCTCTTGATGGCCCCTCAGATTTTTCTGTTGCTGGAGAAGTCTGTTCTTTCAAATATACATTGTGTTTTCCATTTTCCCCAAAGCGCCGTTTAACTCCTGGTCCAGCTCGCGCCGCCGCAGGTATAAATCCTCTCTCCACAGACCCGAACAGACTGTCCGGTCTCGTTAGTCTCATTAATCCACAACAGTCAGTGTAGATGCACAGAACAGAACGGGACGGGACCGAACAGCCGGCAAAATCCCGGTCCAGCTCGCGTGACTGCAGGTATAAATCTGCTTGTTTCTAAAGGTATGTCATGGCTTGAGCTCTGCAGTGATTGGCTCTGGTGCGCACGTGACTGTGGTGGCTCTGGTGGACTATGCTTGAGAAATGTGTAAAGCATTTATGAAATAATTCATTAACGGTATCATTGTAATCCAAACAAATCCGCATAACACACTATTGAACCAAGCAGCAGCCATGTTGAAACTCTCAGGTCAGTCTGATCCTGATCCGCAGAGATATTTGAGGCACACACACATACACACACACACACACACACACAGACAGAGATTCCTTGCTTTTATAGAGAGATTAAGCTATGTAAGTTACACTGTGTTCCAAATTATTATGCATATACTGTTATGGTTATTTATTTTCTAAATAGTATATCAGATCTGCAAACTCCTCAGAGTCAAAAAGGAGAAAGTGTCACGGGGGGGCAATTATGATGATCTCTTTACATGTTTTTTGTTCCCGTTTTTGGGTTCAGCTAAGACAGAAATAGTACGCCCCACACGTCCCAAATTCCTAGAACAGTGTTTGCCCTAGGTTTTTTTTGTAACTGCTCTGAGTCAGTAACCAAGCAACACTAGGGGGCTTCGGGGGAGAAAATTTTGGAAAATAACCCTTTACACGGTGACTACAGGAGAGATTTCTGAAAAAAATTTAATTTTCAGAATCAGAATCTAAGACATGTGATAGTGTAGAAGTTGACATTGCTGCTTGAAAATATGTTGACCTCTTGAGCATTAGAGAACTTTTTTACCATTATTTTCTTTATTATTATACATTTTTTATGGAAACAGAATCTATTTCAGAAGTCAGTGGGCCACATCAGAAATAAATCTTAATTTCTGCATATTAATATTCATGTAAAATAGAGGAAGCACTAAAATACAATAAAAAGAGGTGTGACTCATTCATCTAGTTTACTAATACAATCTGCTGCTGGTTTGGAGTCACTTGGTCACATGACATGGACGACATCGAAAATACTGCAATTATTTTGTATTAATATATTTATGCTAAGTAATCTAATGATGGTCCCTAGATCAGTTTCCAGCAATTCAGCGTGGCTCTGGGAGGTGAGCTAACCTGAAACTAACTTCACCTCTATGAGTCGCCTGTTGCAGCCTTTGAATAGAATGACGAGGATTAAAGTCACTCAACTTAAACGGTGACTTGTAGAAATTATACAAATAGCAGTAATGACAATAATAATCGATTTCAAGATAACTTAGGGTGAAGTGCTTTCACTGTGTGCAACTTAAATTCGCCATTCGCCCGTGATATGATATGAAATCACGTCTTTTTTTTTGCGGCAGCGCTGAAAGTCCTGCAGCAGAATGCGTATAGGGGAATCACTGACACATCAGATAACCTTCCACAACAATTGCAGAATCTTTAGTGGAGCTCTGCATTCAATGAACGTCCATGAATCAGAGGCACAAACAACGTTGACAGCAGTGGCCGGTCATTATGTTTACCAACACCTGACCCGTGCCTCTCGCACACACGACCCCCCCCCCCAAAAAAACTCTCCGGTTCTACGTGATTCACGTGAATTACCCAAGAAAACGGTGACTGTCGCCGAAAAGCGACAAGTTTGCAGGTATGGTATATACAATTGTCTGACAATGATGAAAATGGCATTTTTGCAAAATAACTAAAAATGCAGTGTTGCAAATGATTATGCAAAACAGAAGAAAAAGACTGAAAACAGAAATCTGTCCTATTTTTTTTTTTTGCACCGGGGTAATTTTTCTAAAATCAAAGCTATTTCAATCAAAAACACTGTAACAGATCAAATTACATTTGAACATAGGAGCCCTTCTGCCTGTATTCCCTTTGAGGATGCCAGAATTGCTTCCCAGAGCTGCTGTTTTGAAGTAAACTGCCACCCACCCTCATACAGCTTCCTTTTAAGGATACTCCACTGATGAAAATAGACAATGGCCTCTCTTCTCGGAACACATTGTCCATAACGTAGAAAATTGTGCTGTAGCAGTAGCAGGGGGGAGGAGATTAACAGACAGCTGGCAAATAAAATAAAACAGCTACAACTGGGGGAACTGTCCAAGCAGAAGTAGGAAAAGGACAAAGCCAAAACACAAGCCCTAGAAGGGGCAGCTCCTCAAACTCAAATCACACCTTCAACCAAAGTTCAGAGTCAAAACCCTCAAGGATCTGGACAAACAGACAGGTCCAACCAATCACCTTGTTCCACCATTACTGCCAATCCATGTGCATGTCAATCAAGGCAGGAGCAACTACCGCTTCACACAAGGATGAGGAAGGACAATGCCGAGGGTTGGATGAACAAACAAGCCAACCCTTGGATGGGCCCAGCAGCAAATTGGCAATAGGGTTGCCCAGAGAAGCCAGAGGGGGAGGTAATGTCACCACTCATGTCGTCACAACCACATGACAAACTCACCATACAGGGCTCCAGAGTG
>CAEMYA010000384.1:682899-694612 GCA_903131615.1 Diplodus sargus | reverse complement strand
GCATACAACATTGCCAAAGAGGAGCTGCCTAATAGTGAAACACCTTATTTTTCTTATGTCAATGTCCTTCAAATAAAGACAAGGATTTCTCAATATCTTAGTCTTGTTTGGAAATCATTCACATTGTATCAAAGTTGTGGAGCCAGAAAGGTCTCCTTATGGCGTTAAAATTCGAGTGCACCTAAATTTTGTGCCAGTGCACCTAAAAAAAAAAAGTTAGGCGCACCAGTGCAACCAATGCAAAAAGTTAGTCTGGAGCCCTGTAATATCATGACAGAAATATATTATGCAGAAGATTGTGCTACTTTCACCATTTTGTCATCACTAATTGTGGGGCAATTAAAAAAACAAAAAAAAAACGCACACAATGCAGGAAGGACCACACCTCAGCCCCCGACTAGATGGAAGCCTGCTCCCTCTGGACCAAAAGAAGAAGGCGATTCCCCCTCACTGGAATCAGGGGCAACACAGGAAGGGGCAGATGACATCACACTGCCAGAAACCAGACAGTCCCAGGAGCAACAGGGAAGGAGACAATTGCAGCGGCTGGCTGCCAGATGTGCCCGCATTAAGTCAGAAAGTAGCAGGTTGCTGTCTGACAGATATAAGGGAAACAGTAGTCCTTGAGGTGCTCCTACAGGCTCATCAGGAATCAGTGAGCCAGCATGTCTAGAAGAACAGAAAGCAGGGGAAGCCACAGCAAGAAAGACATGAAGAACAAGGAACAAACTCAAGCCCCATTCACACTATCCTTATAATGTGGGAATCATTCTGCCTCACCGTCTGTGTAAAAGTTAAAGATGCATAGAGTGGGGACAATTTCACTCTGGTGCTGATCCGCCTCTGGAGGTAGTATCAGAATCAGATGCAAGATGGCGTCTGTGTGACTGGAAAAGTCTGCAGCGCAGAACAGGGGTGTGACGGTCTGATGGTGCTCACAGTCTGACAACTAAAGAGAGCCTTCACTCATCTCTCTATAAAAGCAAGGAATCTCTGTCTGTCTGTCTGTCTGTCTGTCTGCGTGTGCCTCAAATATCTCTGCGGATCAGGATCAGACTGACCTGAGAGTTTCAACATGGCTGCTGTTTGGTTAAGTGGTGTGCAACTTCGCATTTGTTGGACTGCAATGATACCGTGAATTAAATTATTTCATAAATGCTTTACAAATTCGGGAGCATTGTCCACCGGAGCCACCACAGTCACGTGCGCACCAGAGCCAATCACTGCAGATCTCAAGCCACGACACACATTAAGAAACAAGCGGATGTATACCTGCGGCGGCACGAGCTGGACCGGGAGTTAAACGGCGGTTCGGTCACGTTCTGTTCTGTGCATCTAAACTGACTGTTGTGGATTAATGAGAGTAAACGAGTCCGGACCGAGTCTGTTCGGGTCTAAGGAGATGCGGAGACACACTAACTACAAAGTGGAATCGGAATCTGTGGATGTTTGTGTGTAGCTAGCCGCTAGCCGCTAGCCCACACGGCCCACCTCCCAAGTCGACGGACCAGACGCACCGGCATGTCCAAAACTGGACTTGGGGTAAATAATGTCCGCCACGCCTTTTCGCGAACATTGCCGTCAGGTTTGCTTTGTGTCTGGTGCAGAAGAAACGGTAAAAAACAGGCTTTTGTCACGAAAGTGTTCAAGCAGCAAGTTTGGTTGTTGAGGAACAGGAAGTTGTGGGAGGGACGTCGGCGGATGATTGACAGGCAACGACGGTCGGTGTACAGACAGCGATATTGAGAGTTGAGAGATTTGTGACATTTAGCGTGTTTGGAGTGTATAGTTAGTGTGTTATGTAGTGTTTGGTGTCGTGTGTTTAGTGTGTTGTGGAGTTGGTTTTTTGTATAATGAGTCAAAACAATGAGAAGCTGAATGTGGAGCAGGCAGTGCAGCTCTTCATTTAGCTGGAAGGAGCTCAGGCAGACCTGAGCATTGCCTGCATTTAAATGTAAATAGTTACACATAACTTTGTATATTTTTTAAATGTATGCACATATTCAGCAAACAACAATTTATATTTGCATTATAAGTAATAAATAATGGTTTGTTAAACATATTTGTGGTTTTCACAGTAAAAAAGTCTAACTTTTTCCTACTCTGATTTTATGGGGGTTTTTTGTGTGATTTTAGGTCAGTTGTGTTAATACAGTATGTCAAAATGAAAAAATAACTGTACAGTCACACATGTGAGGTTGTGCTGAAAATAATGACAACAAATGAATAGTTTTGAAGGTGAAATATAATGGCAAAATCAAAAATAGTCAAAAATGACCAATTATACCCTGGAATATCGGATTTCACAACAAACCTAAATATCCCTGACATTTCCACCTTCAAACACAGCCTCATTTGGCCATCAATGAAAAAGCTTCTTAACCTCCCACTTTTCTATAGGAACACATATTTTCTTACAGGCAATGCACTAGTCAAATAAAAGAGAAATGTCCCACACTTCAACCCACAAACAACAGAGGTGTGGTAAAAACAGCATCCAGCAGCAGAGCCAGGCGGCTCCTACAGTTGAACCGCAGTGATAATGTGACGCGATTTAGAGCAAAAAATATTAAACTCGCCATGTGTTTGTCACCTTCCACTATTGTGTTGTTGTATAAACTGTCTCTGGCAAATTGTATTGAAAAAAATGACAGCTGTCAGCCCTTTTCTTCATTGAATTTTCCCCCAGAAAACAGCATGTTAGTGAGAGTCACACAGGGTCCTCTATTTAATGAGGCCCATTATGTAAATATGTCATTTAGAGCATAACATGTAACTTTGTCACTCTCCACGATGCTTTGGGGTGTCATGGCTTCCATTCGTTCTATCCATTGGGCCCCTTTGCCCAGTCTTCAATCGCCAACTAGCTGCCGTCCAGTGTTGTTTTTGGCAGCCATATTAGATTTAGTCTTAGTCTTAGTCTCTTGGACTAAAATACTTTTTAGTTTTAGTCACATTTTAGTCATTTCTGTATGTGATAGTTTTAGTCCAATTCCAGTCGACGAAAACTCAAACAGGTTTTAGTCTAGTTTAAGTCAGTTTAAGTTAAAAAATCCAAAAAAAAAAATCAAATCTTTTATCAAATTAATTTAGGTCAATAAAAAGATCTACAATCTCACAATGTGTTGCAATGTGTTGAGCTTGTAGATCTGCCATTTTCATAACTTATGTGTGACACTCTTGTATGATGAAGTAGGGCATCAATTCATGAAAAAACAGTTGAAATATGCCGATATATGCTGGTTTTTTATTGTATACCTTGTGGTTTTGTACACTTAAATTGTTCAATAAAGAAAAAAAAGTGACAGCGAATTTGTCTTCAAAATAAGAGCTTTACATTGCGCCCTATTTGAGTTCAGAACAGGGTTCTTAGTGGGGGGCTTTTAATTTGAAAGTAGCGACCTTTCCTAGCCTGCTGCTACAACAGCAACCGGACAACGAAGACAGAGACCGAGGAGGCGCTGCATCTCCCGGACCTCAGCGGCTGTCCAGTTGCTACACAAACATTAAGCAGAAATGTCATGCATTTTGAACGTCTGACAGACGTAGCGTGGCACTAACATTTACGTCCATTCTTGTCTCGTCAATGAAAACTCACACATGTCTTGTCATGTTTTAGTCATCAAAGAGCCATGTTTATCTCGTTACCGTCTCATTATCGTCATGAAAAAAAGGGGCGTCAACGAAATAATTTCGTCACCGTCAATGAAAACAACACTGCTGCCGTCTGATGGCACTTGTAACAAAGACGCTGTCGGGCCTCACAGCCCAATTAGACCAGGGCTAGGTGGCCGAAGGCCCTGATAAGAAAATGCTGACAAGGCCATTGCCATAACCAAAGGGGGCAATAAAGATCATCAAACAAACATAAAAGGAGACGAGTCTCAGTAAGAGTGTAGAATGGGAGAAGAAGAAGAGAGAGAATGAGAGAAGGAACTTCAATGTTCCAATTTGGCACGGTTCCGAACTTCTGATTAGTTTTTTGGTAAAGTGTTAGACCAAGATCCAGGATTCTCTACCATTCCCTGGTCTCCTGTGACCCAACACTTTCAAGATTGAAGACAGGTCAAGAACGGCCAGTATTAATTCTTTCTTGAGCTTGTACTGTCACTGTCTCTTGATGATAATACAGTCTGTAGTAAATTTTGAGATTACTGAGCGTTAGAGCTGAAAACGAATATTTCAAATTTGGATATATAATACAATTGTAAAAGAAAACAAAATAAAACAAAAAACTTTTGATTGTGAAAATGTATATTTAATTGGCATGACTGCCTCGCTGCACTAAATGCACTAAAAGACTGAGTGGTGTGCTCTAGCTTGTCATGCCAGGGTTTTACATCTGGTCTGGAATGATGTCAGGGCAATCCTCAAGCACGTGTCATTATGAGCTCGGCCCGATATTTTGTTTTAATAATGTAAAAGTGGTGTAAGCTGTCTCAATTCAGAGTTTAGCTGGTATGTATGGTAAAGACTTGATCATCTCCAGTGTTTCCTCCAGGATTTTTTTAAGGAGTGGCAGAGCGGCACCCTCCCCTCCCCGTTTCCACCGAATCAACATCTTTTTTTTTTTACCGCAACATAGGCTACGGTTCACGTCATGATAACTTCTGCATCTAACCACCTATTCAAATTTCTTCAGTCCATAGTTGTCTTTGTTTGATAGCCGACTTCAAGAGACTTTTGGTTAAGTAACCATGGACAGCTCCTACACAGGATCGTTCCGCTGTGTCGTCATCCCGCCGTCACCCCCCCGCCACCCGCGACACAGGGCCCCGCACGTTATGGCGCAGATGTCCTGAATGATCATCAGTGTTGATTATTTATAAGCCCAGCGGACTGAGACACTCAGTTTTGTTTTCGTTTTTTTTCTTTTCCACTAGCACTCGAGCGCGACGTCCGACACAAGAATCAAAGCCGCTAATTTTAAAAACACACCGGCAACAGCGACCACTGATCTGAAGCCTACTGAGGCTGTTGTTATTCTGTCACCTGATTTAAAACACGCTGTGGTCCGTCATCGAGGTGCAGACGAGGTGCAAAGAGTAGATACTGAGCAAGATAGTTATCTGTAGTTTACCTTACCCGAGAGTATCCGACCCAGTGCAGGACTCTGCTGTGAAGGTGGAGACATGCGCCGGTGGTGTATTTGCGACAATTAAAAAAAATAAAAAATAAATAAATTATGAGAAATTTGAAGGAGCGGCGGCTAGGATTTAGGAATGGCGGACCGCCACTCCTAAATGAATGTAGAGGAAACACTGATCTCATAGTTTTTCCAACCGTTGTCTCTTACAGGGCTCGCACACTTTTTTAACAATAGTTTTCCATGACATTTCAATGACTTCTCCCTAACCTTTCATTGAATTTCCAAGACCGAAAATCAGTGCCTCTTAATCAAACCACAGACACATCTTGATCCTAGGAGTGATTGGCAAAGGACAAAAAAGCAGGAAAATAAACGGCTAAACTATGTCTCTCTTTACATTTATTTTGTCCCGTTGTTGGCTTCAGCTAAGAAAGATAAAGTTTGCCCCACACGTCTAAAATTCTTAGAACACAGTGTCTCCCTGAGATTATTTGTAGCAGCGGTGCTCCGAGTTTGTAACCTAGCAACACTAGGGGGGTCCAGGGGCATGGCCCCCCGGAAGAAAAAATTGAAAAATAACCCTGTAAATGGTGACTACTGGTGGGTGAGTTTTAAAAAAAAAAAAAAAAAAAATCATTTTCAGAATTTCAGAATCAGAGGGGAGGGGCTTTCTTTATTATTGTTCTATGTTTCTTGTGTAAAGCACTTTGTGCTGCACGCTCGTGTATGAAAAGTGCTCTATAAATAAAGTTGATTTGATTTGATTTGATTCTGGGTCATGTCCTGGACCCCAGTCTGTCTATTATTGACCTCTATTTAAAGGCATAGTTCTGTTCATTTTGTGATGTGGAGGTATGCAGATCTCTCTGGTCTCTACATATGTAAGCTGGTCCTCCCTGAGCCTACCAACTCCCAGAATGAGGAAAGCAAACGATTCCTGCATGGTCTCTGCAGCCCACCCACTGGTAACACGGCGCTCCTACAGGCTGTTCAGATTGAGCTCCTTTTGTTACGTAATGAAAGGAGTCATTTTCATAGGCTGGCCTCCTCTGCGCGGTGATAGGAGATATCCGAGAGGAGGGCATTCATCCCTGAGGTGAAGTTCGGTGTGTCCAGCAGTAAGATAGCAGTGTTTCGCAATGTCGTCCCTCAGAGTTAGACACGCAAATTGTTGTTGGTTGTAAAAATCAACATTAGTGTTTATATTCTGTCCCAGCTACAAAAGAACAGAAGAGACAGTGGTTGTGTTTCATTTTTAATGCCGGCACGTTGTCGGGTTCGTGTTCGCTTGTATGTGTGTGATAACCACTTCACATCAGACTGCTTCAGTAACGAGGGTCAGTACAAAGCTGGCTTTGCCTTGAAACTGACCCTCGTAAAAAGGATCAGTCCAACCCAGCAACTTCACCTGAGCCACAGGTAAGTGTTGCCGCTTTTGATAGTATTTACAGTTGCCTACGAGTATGGTGAAGTCAGCTGGAAGTTGGCTAACTAGTTAGCTCCGCTTCGGTCTGCTATGCAATGGCGTTTGAAGCGAATTTAATGTTAAAGCGAAACTCTCGCCAAAAAGCAACCAAGGCTTTATTTGTGAATGTATATGAGTCAAACCTTCGTGTAAAAGCATAATTATGTCGAAAGAGGCACTTTTAAGATTAACGTAGTAATCTTAAAAGTATAAGCTATAAGCTAATTTTCAATGTAGTGCAGGGGCATTCTTACGCTACATCAAAATGGCTATTTTTAAAACACTAAGAAGACTCGACACAACATGAAATTTCGCTCATAGTATCACCAGGGTCTCTACACATGAACACGAGCATTGAGAACATTGTTTGTGTACACAGAGTTCACTAAAAAGAGAGTTTTGGACAACTCACGTTAGCAGTAGCATCTCCGGCGTGCCGCCGTCATGGCAGGCAAAAAGTGTCGATCCCCGAGTGCGATCAAACAGGTAGGAGGTCCACCATTACTCTCCTCCCTGTTAGGTCGCACTCGCACTCGGGAGCCATAGCGATACATCGTAAAACATTAGCGCATGCTACAGCTAGCGCATGCTAACGGGTGTTAAAAGGGTTTACCCACTGGGTCTTGGCATTCTCAAACAGTGGGAGCAGAGGAAGACTTTTGGTTCTTGCAAGCAATAACAGAGCAGTTCTAATGTAAAAAGTTAAAATGTTAAAAGTTTAAGCTTTGTTCTGGTCCTCAAAGCAGTCAGAAGTAAGGTGGTTAACGGACACAAGGGTTGTAGATGTAAAGTAAATCCATTTGGTCATCACAGTTGATGAAGACTTTTTTGCTGGTTCTTCATATAAACAACAAGAGAAAAGGGGTTAGGTCCCTCTGTAATCTAGGTCGAGGATGGTTCCCTTGCTAAAGGTCTTGCTATCTGCCATAGTCACGTATAGTAAATTAAAGAAAATAACTCCAGTTGCCGTTGATGTTAAAATAATGCTGCGATTAATTTAGAACTGGAGGAAGGACATCGGAGTCAGCTCAAAGTTCAAACAAGGTTTTAATCTTGCACAAGAGGAGCATTCACAGAGCAACACACAGGTCTGTTACAAAGTGAAGACTCAATATCTGAAGAGAAAGGCATGGTATTTATCCCTCTCTGTGGGTGTGTTTTTCACTACAATAGTTCCTAATTTATAACCTGCACTTAAAGGAATACTTCACAGAGAAGGAAGTGATAAGCTCTAGTGGTCACTCAATACCAGACATGATTATAAAACGGCCTAAAACGAGGTCACAAGTTACAGGTCATGTTAAACAGCTACATTGTACATTCCTGTGTAATACTTCAGTTCACATCTCTCCTCACGAAGTACAACATTTCCATCACAGCTGACTCCATGGGCTTCGAACTTTGCAGATGTTTTACATGCCTTAAGGTTATATAACACACAGATATAACTCTGAGGAAAAAACTCAGTAAGTTTAATGTGGCCTCCTTAATTTGAGACCAAGTAAAAAATCTTACTCTGTGGTGTTTCAGTTAAGGTGCCCTAGTGGAGTGTCTCAAAGCCATGATTGTTATTCTTTTGTTATCTGTTCATTGGTGTGATTTCATTTCATAATGGACACAAAACTAAGCCTTTACTAACATGTAACCAATGTAAAGTTGTCCTCACCTTTTTCTTGAGTTGGGCTGTTATCTCTATGCTGTGATGCAGATTTCAGGGTAAGGAACATAGGTTCTGGCTCACAGGGATTAACTAGCACAACCTGTCCAGCTCCACTCACATTACACATCACCTGCAGAGACAACGGGAAGATGGCAACAATTGGTTGACAATCAGTGATTAGATAGATTAAAGCAACATTACGGCTTTTTGGGTGATTTGGCACTCCCACAGTTTCCGAGTGCAACAGCACTGTCTGCCACCAATTGTCAGGTCTGTTATAATTTTTCAGAACTGAAGTAGGTGCTAACTACAAACAGAACATTATGTCATAACAATGCAAACATGTATGTAATGCTGTGCTCTGCTCCATGTAACTTCAGTTACAAAGAGCCTATGATACAGTTAGAACAGCTAATTTCAGGCACAGAGAGTTTTGAAATTAGTATGGGTCAGAATTTCTTTTTTTTTTTTTTTTGTGTTACTGTTTACGTTTGACTCTGCCAAAACTTTACTGTTTCTTTGCAAAAAAATCTACTCAAGTAGCAGTAAAGGCAGTGATCAAATATCTACTTCAAGTATAGTACAAAAGTAAGCTTCTTTTTGAAAAACTGACATAAGTCGAAAGTAACTTCAGAAATAAATGAAATCACCAAGCTCACTACAGTTTTCAAATGCTTAACAACAAATTGTTATTTGATATAGATTTGACTGATCTGATTATTTCAACCACAGATGGTCTTCTTTGGGTAAAGGTAAAGACGGAAAAATACATCTGTTTTCAAGTGATGAAATTACAAATCCTCCTCCCTTGATCTGATAAAATCATATACACTAGTACAATATTCACAGTTTGTTTCTCTCAAGTGTGAACAGAATATTAAATATTCTTACACTATTAAACTAAAATTACATTGTTTGCTTGTTGTCTCCCATATTTTATCATGACTGGGAAATAAACTGTGTATGCGCTTAAGGTCTTTTATGCCAAAATGTAAATAAAGAGCATCAATATGTTGCCAGAACCAGAACCAGGAAGAGAACAGGGTTCTTCCTCTCGCTTCTTCAATGGATCAACCCATGAGACAGAGTATGTTAGCAGCCCAAACATCGCAGAAAGGAGTTCGACAGCAGGAATTGACACGGCAATAAGAGCGCAGCGGATTAACCATTTTACCAACAATCTGTGGATTACAATTTAGACATTGGAGTTCTTTTCCTAATTTCCTAACAAAACATTCCCTTAGGGTTTTACCAAAGGCTTTTAAAATCCAACCTAGCACCCTACCAAGTAGGGCTGCTCGATTTTGGCAAAAATCATAATCACGATTTTTTGGATTGATATTGTAATCATGATTATTAAAGACGATTATTCATTGATTTGAGAACAAGCACTTATTGAACTGTAAACTCTGGTATTCCTTTAAAAATGTTAAGTTTGAACTGAAAAACAAGAAATATGCAAATAAATAAGAGAAAAATATATCAATAAAATGAATTAAATAATATGTAAAAATAAAAAATAAACACTATCCCGGTGCGGCTCGACCATAGGTCCGTTGTGGTGGCAAAATATAATGCTGTTGACACTTCTCTTGCAACTTTTCCACGACATTCGTCATAAAGGGCAGGCAGCGAAATTCTGCTGAAATGGTGACGTGACAGTAGCACATACCGCTTGTCCAATGTGTTAATCAGTTTATTGAACCCCGGGTCGCTAATGGTGTTGTTGGCACATATCTTTGGCAATCATGTATGTGACGGCATCCGTTATTTCTTTATGGCTGCGGGAGCTGGGTGGATATATGGTGGCATTGTAAAGTGTGTCCTTAATTGAGGACTGTGTGGTGGTGGCAGGAGTTGATGAGCTTTTAATTTTTGACTTTTTTGTTCCTTCACTGCTTGGTCATGTATTACTCTGTGTGGACTTTAAATGGTTAAATAAATTGGTCGTGTTCCCTTGAGGTGCAGACGCGGTCGCGTGACATATCTTGCACAATATCTTAGTTTGTTCTGAGTCAGACTCCTCGAAACCGAAGGGTTTCCACACCACAGAATTCGTTTTACCTTTCTTCCCGACCTAAGGCTGCCTTTCTGCTGTCTTCTTCTACAAGTTTTTTCCAAACACGCACCGGCGTGTCTGAAAGCGAAAGTGTTCGGGCGGAGCGGAGCGCCCAGGTGGAGATGGAGGGGTTAGCTGCCTTTACCACCCAAGACGCGTTGTGCGGCAGAATGATCGCTTTATTACCATTGTCTTGTTTTCATGATCGAGTGAAGCCAAAATCGAAATCGAAATTGAAATTCAATTAATCGCCCAGCCCTACTACCAAGTGCACAAGTCATTTAGATAAGAGTCATCGTTAAATAGCGTGGCTGGTGGCCATATCTGACTCAGGGACTATTCAGGTCAGGTGCCAGGTCAGCAGAAGCAGGGTAGACGCTCAGAATTAGGCAGTCTCCTCCCTACCAGCTTAAGCAGTCCCTATTTAAATCCCACTTTAAAGTAACATCTTGTGGGTTTAGGGTTCAAACCCTTTATAATGAAGAGCTGGTCCAGTACCTCCTGAACAGGGGTATACTGGGGATCTAATACTCTGCATAAGGTCATTGTATATATTCAAATACTACACAGAACTTAGACTTTTATGTTATACTTTGGAAATTCAAACATACCAGGGCTAGGCATACAGTATTCATTTTTAGTCTTTTTTGGTCAAATTGAAAAACATATTCCCTCAAGTTAACATACTAGGAGACTGCCATGAATTGTATTTTTTTCCCGTAGAAATAAATACAGAATTGAGAGCTATCTTTTTTTCATGTTAATTTGCCTACGCTGAAACATCTGTTATCCCCTGTGCTTACAGTAGAACTCACAGGCTGTGTGAGGTGGGATGTAAATTCACTCAGCCCCTCATGAAACTGCTGAGGGTGCGTGGCCTGTGGTACACAGATGCCGGCAACAGGAACATGTAAATCCTGCTGAAAAAGAACCAAACACATTAACACACATTAAAACAAATGAGCAATGTATAATTCAACAATCCATGACAATGGAAAAATTATTCTGAATACCCACCGGCATCATGCTGCAGAGAATGGGTTCATTGGTAAACCAAGGAGCGGAAACTAAGCTGTGATGGTTGCTGTCTGGTAGACCAGGCACCGGGCTGAGAAAAGATTGCCTACAGTCACTTGACCATTCCAAACACATAATTTTTCGCCCATGTTCAGTGGGTCATAACATTATATGCCATTGTTGCTGCCCACTTTTACATAATACATAATTGAAATAAACAACAAATTAGCAGAGCCTTGTCAGTGGCGATTCTTCAACAATACAGCAGAGATTAGGAGTTTTTACAGCTTCGTCTTTGATGACTTCTCAACATTAACTTGTCATTTATTAAAGACCTTCAAACAGTTAGCACTGTCATCATCTCTCTATAAATCTCTCTATAAAAGCAAGGAATCTCTGTCTGTCTGTCTGTCTGTCTGTCTG
>CAEMYA010000384.1:662831-673408 GCA_903131615.1 Diplodus sargus | reverse complement strand
GGGGGGGGGGTATTGGTCAGAAATAGAACAATCAGGGCTTATTAGGGGGCCGGGCCGAGGGAACACGTATTTAAGCAGATGTGTTTCCTAGGACGAGCAGTGCTAGGAACCCTATTGTAATTGAAAAGATTTTTTTTCTCACACTAAAAGTGGTACTGCCGGCTAAATCGTGCAAGGGAGGGCGGTGCAATTTGGAGGGTTGGTCCACACACCTGCACGTACCTCAGACACAAAAAACTACGTATATCCGCAGGGTTTCCCCTACATGTAAGTGACTGTGGCACACAGCCACAGCAAAATAAAAGCCGCCACACCTTCAAAATTCAGGCATAAATAAATCCAGTGTTAGAGAAAGGAAATGTTTTACCGTCGTCTTCCATCGCAGTCTTTGACGTTCACTAGCATGTTGGATATTTAGCTTGATAATTAGAAAGAGGATTAAAATGGTCACTTAGAGCAGAGTCCTGCACGGGTCACCCCATTCGACCCGTTTTCCGACAGTAGCACAAATTACATTCCGTACCCGAGCCGACCCGCTATAAATTGATACTGACGCCCGAAGGAAAATTGTACGTAAGACAGCGTGGGGAATGGGAGTTCTGGGAGGGCGCAAGCACGCATGAATATTTCTTTACAATATTAGAGTTCATGATGGCTGTGTGAGAGCATTATAACCAGAGAAAAAAAATGAAATTCCCTAAGTAGCCTATGACATAAGTATAAATATTACAGTATGTAATACAGTAGAATAACAGGCTTTCTCGCTTGTTGTGTCGTTCCGAGCCGGGGCTGCAGCGCCGACAGCAGCGCTCCGGTCTGCTCCCCGAGCTCTGTGCCACCATACCGCTGTACACGCATACAGTGACACTGTTTCCCCTATAAACTCAGTTCATGTGAATAATATCACTATTCCTACAATGACTCCTTTGAGTTGAAGCGAGTAAACTCAACAAGTCCATATGCGGGGAAAGTCAGCTGTGATTGTGCTACTGTGGTTCATAGTAAAGTACAACAGATGGCTGTAGTCATCATCTCGTCATGTAGTCAAGTAACAGACACATATTTTCATAACTTAGCAGGTAGTCCAACTTCCTCTCTGATTTTCTCCAAGCACTCTCCTTTATTGTCCGCTCCCTGTATGCGTGTACAGCGGTATGGTGGTACAGAGCTCGAGGAGCAGACCAGCCCCGGCTAGGAACGACACAACTGGGGCTAATGCTCCTCTAACGCTCGCTAGCGCCGTGCTACTACCACACTCCATACACATATAGAGACCGGAGCTCGGGAGCTCAGGAGCTCCGCGACAGAACCAGATACACAGAGACCTGGACACATCAGCAGTCCGCAAGGTAGTTGGACTCTGTGTTGCCCAGAGACGGCCGGCACACGGATCCTAAAATGGTATTGTGGCTGGACCTTCAAGGCACGGCTGGACCGTCCAGCTCCGCCTTCCTGCAGGCTGCAGCTATTACCTTCTCTAATGATACGCAAACCACGCTCTACTTGCCCCTCCCCTCAGGCCCCTCCCTCTCGACGCCAAAACAGTGACAGAAAGTTGAAACTGAAAATTAGTGACACTGAAAAAAAACTGATATTGTAAAAAAATCTGTCACTGAAAAAAGTGACATGAAGAAAAAATCTGAAGATTGTCGTTGAAAAATTTTCAGATTTTAAATATTTTACTTAGTTTTTTTTTCAGTGCCAATACTTGTTTCAATGCCAATACAACTGTTTTCAATACAAATGTTTCAATGCCCTCCACACCCATACGTGCAATATCAATACGTATGTGTAAAAAAACTCTGTCTTACTTGAACATTTTTCACTGTGCTACTACATTTCTTTGTGAATTATTGAATGTTTTCATTAAGGAGCACATGTGCTCACTTAGAAACAAGTCAGCGTAGAGCCCTGAGAAGTAAAAAATACTGAAGCTGCTGTTCAATTGTTGCTGATTAGCATGAAGAGAGCTCAGCATTTGTTTAAGAACATGTTTATTGGGGTCTTACATGGGGTCATTTTTTAGTTAAATGACTCCTAAGTAGGGTTGTCACGATACTAAAATTTTCAACTCGATACCGATACTCAGGAAAATATTTGATACTCGATACCATTTTCGATACCACAAGGATTAAGACCCCAAAATTTAAAGAAAAATGCAAAAATAACCTCTGTTACAGCCTGTAACAATTAACAGAACCACACGTTTAATATTTATAATAAAAACAGTTGTGCAAAAAGAAACTGCAACTATGATAACAAGTTTCAGGTCTGAGGTAGTGCAAAAAATAATCGATACTTTTGAAAATGAGTATCGTATTCGATACAACATCTTAGTATCGATACTTTTTTGAGTTTCGATACTTTTGACAACCCTACTCCTAAGATATATCGTAACGTGAAATTGACTTACCCAGTGATTATGTGATACTGACTTGACTGGGGCTCCAGATGGAAGTCTGGATAGGACACCTGACACCGAGTGGACTGACATGAACAGGGGAACCTGAAATCCCAAATTCAGATCAACGGCTTAAGTTTGTGTAAAGCATGTGAAACAATAGTTACAGTATATGTATTTTCTTCAGTATTTTTTATATGAGGTCAGCAGATTTGTACAACAGCTAATCCCAAATAAGATAAAAATATATGGCCTGCAAATCATGTTGATAATGCCTGACAGAGAAACAAGAATAGAAAAAAGGGTAGTCATAGCTTATAAGTGATCTAGCTATGAAAATCTCAAAATCGTTTAGCAAGTGACTAAATATTATACCTTAAGCTGGGAGAGTCCACCATTGCTGGCTTGATAGTACTTTGGTAAGGATGGGGAATTACTCCAGGCAAACTGACATGAGGAGGGGGGCCTGCCCATACATACGTCCCTGCAGGGCCATTGTGTACATTATTGTCCCTCTCATAGCCAGGAAGTGTTGTGTTCAGCTCTTTCACAGAGCTATTCTCCCCACCAGCATAGAAGGCACCTATTGTAATCATAGATTAAATAAAAAGATCTTATTCAGGGATTTTGACATTGAGATGGTGACATCTTACAAGTAGGGATGGGTACCGAAAGCCGGTTCCCATTTTGGAACCGGAACTGAAACCCGAAGATTCGAGAATCGTTTAAAAATGCGCATTTCGATTCTTTATTTCGATTCCTGGCAGTTCTCCCCGCGCTCTGAGTGAGCATCTGCAAAGACCTTTTTTTATGATCTGCAAGGACCTGTGTGAACGACGAGCGTTCTACGTCACATCCGCAGCTGCACAGTATACTGTTTAGACAAAGAAACAAAGAAAATGGAGGGAAGAGGCGCAAAACAGAAACGGTCGAAAGTGTGGTTCAGTTATTCAAAGAAGACAGACGGATTGGTGACTTGCAACACCTGTGAGAGAGACATTTCTTGCAAGGGGGGATGCACGAGTAATATGGCGAAGCATTTATTAACTCACGGAGTAAATGTGAGGGACTGTGGCGTCTTTGAACAATGGCTGAAAAAAGATCTGGCGGACAGCAGCAACATGACGAGCTCGGAGTCCGACACCGGCAAAGGTTAGTTAGTAAAGTTAAAACAAAAGGACGTCCTCCTGACTGTTATTTTTCTGAACACATTGAACTCAGTTGCCTGTTTGTAATGTTAGGTGATACTGATTACTTTGTAGATGCCATGCTGTTTGGACAGCATGATGGGACAGTTTGTTTGTCAGAGAGTGATGTCCTGTATGTGTGTGTATCACACAGCAGCAGATTTCAAGTAAAATAATGAAGCAGCAAGTGTTAACATCTATAGAACTGTACATTGACTTATTGTTTAGAGGCAACAGTGTTGGTTGACTCCTGACAACTTTCTATGACTCTGTGGTGGCATCAGCCATTTTCTATGGAGTAGTCTGCTGGAGCAGCAGCATCTCAGCAGCAGGTAGGAAGAGACTTAATAAACTTATCAAGAAGGCCAGGGCAATTTTCACACTCATATTAATCATTTATTAATAACAATACACTGCCCCCACTGTTTATAATTACACTGTTTATATTTGTACATATTATGTATACATGATTCTATTTCTATTTCTGCTGTAGCTGTTCTTCTTATCTTTTTATTTTTCACTATGACATGCGCAGAACGAGGGCCCGTTCATCGCTGCCTGCAGCTTTAATTTACTATTTTTATTGTTATGATTGAACTGTCCTTTGGGTGCTGGAATGCACAAATGTCCCCGTTTGTGGGACTAATATGACTAGGAATGTCTGAATGAATGCTACTTTTGACTGGGATTGACCTGCATGCATGCATCCCTATACCATCATGATTTTAAACTGATTCATATTGACTACAACCAGCATGTAGAAATTGGTATTTTGTGAGAGTTGTACATCTCACCACGGATTCTGAGTGAGACACCACTGTAAACAAACACAAAAAAAAAACCCATCTCAGGTCTGAAACAGCTCATCACATTATAACAATATTATGTGTTGAAAACTTGTTGAAGTAAAAATGTTTTTGCTGCTGTGAGAAAACCCTCCAACTGAAAATGACATAGCGCAGAAACAAGTGATGGAACAAGTTGCCGTGACAGAGCCGCAATTCATCCTTTTACAAGACACTGTACCATTAAATGATTCTGAAGCTGTTTTCTTTTCAATAAAAAAAATACATAATGTTGCTATAATGGAGAGATCGATCTAATGTAAAGTTAAACTTAAACTTACACTAAATTATCCTCTGACGTCAGATCTTCCACATTCCTCAATGTGACACACACTGTCAGACTACTCCCTGTAACTCCTGATGGTTAAAACACTCAATTACACCCGACACTAATTTTATCTTCAAATACTTTGACTTCTTCTTCATGCCCATCCACAGCGTAACGTTACCTTAGCTAGCGAACTAACTGGTTAGCACTTGAAGTTAGCTAGATTAAGGTAAAGTAGCAACATTTAAATTGCGTCGGTTACTTTAGCTAACTGTTAGCGAACAACAGTTAGAGGTTTCAGCTTAACGTCAGAGCTGTCTTCATGGTAGTTACCGAATTAATTAGAATTATTAACTCAAATTAGTCGACGGCCAAAATTACCATTAATGGAGCTTGTTTGGTCTGTATGGTAAACCGATGTTAATGTAAGATTAATTTGATGATACGATTGATTAACGCAACGGAGATTTCAGCTTTTTCAGTTGTGCAACGCGTTGTCATGCGTATGTTAAAAAACAGGGTCGCCAGTGTCAATGACAAATCCTGACATATTTTTAAATTTACAATATTTTATGCTAAGCTTAGCTGGTCACCTACTTGTATGCATGTCGCTTGGCTTGCGGACGGCTTTAGACGCGTACCGTTGCAACCGCCGACAGACTGGTGCCTTCACGTCCTGCAAGAACAGTCGATATTACGAAAGCGACTTGTAAAGCGATAAAATGTGGCGCAGGTAACAGGTAAATTATATTTCGATTAATTAACTGATGTGCGCTTTATGAGAACAACCATACACATGTTGAGATAATAAACGGAACCTATATTATGTATTACTTTGTTGTTCCCCGTTTTAATGTAACTGTGTTGTTTTGCATTGTAAGTTAAAGCTGTAGTTGATTTTGTCCCATTTGTAAAATCACTTGTTGATAACTCGTCTGACTGTAAGGGGCGACAACTTACATGTATTTTTACAAAGCCCATTCAGAACACATTTCTTACATTAAGAAAAGTTTGCCAATGGTCTCTGTAGGTGTCAGCATCTTAGCTTTGTGTATTGTATTGCAACTTAATTAATCATTGACTGGTGAGTTACTCTGCTGCTATTCATGCTCATCCCAGTTCTTTGATTCAGCGTTGTTTGAATGGGCCTGCTGCAGCTGCTGCTGCACAAGTAAGTTCTACCAATATTATACTTCCAATTCATTTTCTAGTCTTTTTGGGCTGTTTCACTCATACATGGAATTGCACCTTTTCTCAAGAATATGCCAGTGATTGATATACTAACACCACTAATTCATATTTATATAAAGTGTTTCAATACAATAGTGTTGTTTGGTTTATATTATAATTCCCCGTCATTTTCACAGATGTGGACAGCGAGCTGAGTGGCAGCACAGCCCTGGAGGAGGTCCACTCCATTGTGAGAAATTCTCCATTGACATAATAGTCTGTTACCCTAAAGGCCATGATGACACCTACCAGGTCAACTGTGTTGCGGCACTCTCAAAGGTAGGGTGGCATTCTGTATAGGTTATACTGAAGATCAGGCAGAACTAGGCAGGCAAAGGCCAGACTGGATCACATGATGAAAAAATCTGCCTGAATTAGAATTTGACTGCCCTTTTACTGATAGTTATGTGATGTGAGTTTTAGACAAAGTTTTAGACAACGTTGACAATACAAATAGCAGGACGACGAAATATGATGAAAATATATGGGCTTCTGTTTTTCAAAACATATACCTACATACATTGAACTTGAATTTCATTGTGATGTTGTTCTTGTCACTTTCTCCCAAAAATTCAAAATAACGTGAATATTGCCATGAAGTTAATGCTGTCCTCTCTGCCATCTATCGACACTGAATTAGTGAGATACGCATGTGCACTGATGCAGTTGTAGGTTTAACTTCAGCAGGCACGCAGTCACCTGCTACGGAGCAGGAGAGAAACTAAAACAGTGCTGCATCTGAGAAGTATATGGTGGTAACTTCCCCTGTGAACATTCTGCAAGTTGCTGACATGGTAGATTCTTCAAGATTATTTTTTAAAAGTTTACTTGCTGAAGAGTCGCGTGATGCAGCGAGGATAGACGGACGTGCTTCTGAGAGCTCCCGACAACACCTAGTTAAAATTATCCTTTTACTGACTTATACCACCCAAACTCTGAACTAAAGTCGACTTCAAGCAAGTGCATGAATACCAGATCCAAAGGGAAACCAAACTACTTTGCTGGCCCTGCACTTGCAAAAAATGCTAAAGCTAGCTCTAGCCGTCCACAGGCTAGCATCCGACATGACGAGCATGGCGAAGAAAGGGAGAACCCAGGTGAGAGTTTGACTCACATTCTCAGAGAGATACGAGAAGGAAACCAAAAACTCGCCACTCAACTTGATTCAAAGCTGACGGAGATTAACAACGCTATCACAAAGCTGGATAAAACGATGAGCGGTCTGGTCACGAGAGTTACGGAGGCTGAAAACCGCATCAGTGATGTAGAAGATACGCTAGTGGGTCTGGACAAAACAGTGCTTCAGCTACGCAAACAGAATGAATACCTGCTTGAAAAAGTTGACCAACTCGAAAACTACAGCAGGCGTAACAATATTCAAAAGAGAGGAACACCATCCAACATGATGGCACACCTGTCATGCTTTTCCCCGGCATGAGCCCTGCTGTTGCCAGACGGCGGAGGGAATACGATCAAGTGAAGAAAGAGCTCGCGGCCAGGAAGATACCGTTTGCCCTGCTCCATCCTGCAACGTTGAGAATTCTTCATGATGGCCGACGACGATTCTTTAAAACGCCCAAAGAAGCCATGTCATTCATTCATAAACTGCATCCTGAAGGTGAGGACGAGCCTGAGTAAAAGTTTTACTGCTGGCGATGCGTCTACTGAAGCCTTGGACATTTAATCTTCACTGAAAACTCTCGATTGATTAGTGTAATCTGTCTTTACACAGTAGTCATAACTTTGCTCATATTTTCCTTTCACTGAGAGTATTTTGGATGCTACAGCTAATAATATAGATGCTGCAACTTAATTTGATCTGATCCATATTATTTGATCACAGCTTTGCTTGTATTTGATAATTGTTTTGACCACTTGTTCAGAAACAGTGAGGGTGTTAATCCCTGAACTGGGTGTTTGCCGATGTAGCTTGTAGGGGGGGTGTTAAGTCTGCACTTGGAGATATCTGACACGCAACTCCGTACAGTTGGGGACTTGCACTGCCTTTGTTCAACAGCAGTGCTGTTATGGGTGGGAATTAATATTGTTCTATTTTCTGCGGGATGGGTCTTACCTTTTTCGCTTCCTTTTTTGACTATTATCAATGGGTTACCTGGCGCAATATTTGAATATCTCAACTCAAATTTTTACTTTATGAACACATCCAAGCCTAAGCTACCGACGATTTATTAAGTATTACCATAAAGTAACAATATGGTTAAGGTAGTGAAATTCACATCATGTCATCATGTAAATGGGTTGAATGGACCAGTTAAAAGGAAAAGAGTATATGATTACCTGAAAAAGTTGGAAACTGAGATAGCATTTATACAGGAAAGCCACCTTACTAAAACTGAACACCAAAAGTTAAAGAGGGAATGGGTAGGGCAAGTATATGCATCTTCATTAAACTCAAAAGCAAGGGGAGCTGTAATATTGTTACATAAGAATTTACCTTTCTCTATGGAAAAATATATTTCTGATCCAGCTGGGTGATATGTATTAATCCAAGGCAATACTCTGAAACTTGGACACTCCTAAATGTGTACGCCCCAAACTACGACGATCACTCCTTTATTCAAGAATTATTTCTTAAAGTGTCTGAATGCTCCGGGAATATATTGATAGGAGGAGATTTCAACTTTTGCCTTGACCCAGTCCTGGATAGGTCATCAAGCACCGTAGTGACAAGGACTAAAGCAGCCAAATCCACATTGGCCTTTATGAAAGACCTAAACCTTTGTGATGCCTGGAGACACCTACACCCCACAACTAGGGATTACTCTTTCTATTCCTGCCCGCATAATTCCCATACAATTCATTAGGAACCAAATTAAGTTCTTTTGTGAAACAAACTGCCCCTCCACCTCTGATAGTTTCCTAATATGGGACACAATGAAAGCCTACTTGAGAGGACAGATTATTTCTTACACCAACGGCCTGAAGAAAAAACACATGGCTGAAATTAATGAGTTGGAGAAGGAAATCTCACGTTTAGAGAAAGAACATCAAATGTCACGCTCCAGAGAAATATATCGATTGTTAGTAAACAAAAAGCTTAAATATAATTTATTGAACACTTATAGAATAGAAAAAAACATCCTTAGAACCAAACAGAGACATTATGAATTGGGAGAGAAGGCACAGAAAGTTCTGGCCTGGCAGCTGAAGGCAGAAGAGGCCTCGCGAGCCATCAATTCCATAAAAACCGAAAATGGGAATGTGACAGGAAACCCAAAAGAAATTAAAACTGCAAGCAGTGATAAACGGGCCCTCGCAGTCCACGCGCGTTGGCCTGCGGCGCCGTCGGACTGCGCGCTCACCTGTTACTTGCATGTCATGATAGGGAGAAATCAAGCAGTAAACGTCATGTCATTTGGATGATTTTTGTCTGACTTCCTGTGTCCAGTGGGTGGCGCTATTGATATGACACAGTTTTGATGCACAGATACATGCAGGACGATTCCCTCTACATTCCTGAGATATTTGGCGCAGATAGGACATTGTATGTTGAAGTTACGAGGACTTGATGCGTCATGGCGAAGGATTTAAATGGACTGCACCACCACGTCCAGCAGTTACATCAGGCTGGGGCGCCGTCTCATTGCGCGCTCACTTGTTATTTTCATGGGATTGCTGGGGAGAAAACAGGCAGTAAATGTCATGTCAATCAGATGATGTTTGTCTAACTTCCTGTGTCCAGTGGGTGGCGCTATGGATACGACTCAGTTGTGATGCAGAGATATATTCAGGGCGACTCCCTCTACATTCCTGAGAGATTTGGCGCAGATTGGTCATTGTATGGTGAAGCTATGAGGACTTGATGCTTTATGGCGAAGGATTTAAATGGACTGCACCACCACGGCCAGCAGTTAGGTCAGGCTGGGGCGCCGTCGGATTGCACGCTCACTTGTTATTTTCATGTGATGCTGGGGAGAAAACATGCAGTAAACGTCATGTCAATTGGATGATGTTTGTCTGACTTCCTGTGTCCAGTGGGTGGCGCTATGATTGTGAAGCCCTTTTGATGCACAGATATATTCAGGGCGACTCCCTCTACATTCTCCAGAGATTTGGTGTAGAGGGGGAATTGTATGTTGAAGTTACCAGGACTTGATGCTTTATGGCGAAGGATTTAAAAAATTGACCGGCCCAACATGGGCAGCAGGTATGACGCAGGTGAAAGCTTTGAACAGGTTTTCATCTTTAAGGTCTGGGGATGATACTGAGTGACTGTGAAGTCTGTTGTGTTAAATCTATAGGAGGATGTCATTACAGTGCTAGGATTAGAAATATTTCAAAATGGCGGCCACAATCAAAATGGCTGACTTAGTATTGATGCAGAGACGTATTCCGGGCAACACCGTCTACATGAATGTGCCTTATGGTATAGATTGGAAAGTGTATGTTTAAGTTATAAAGCCTTGATGCTTCAGGGCGAAGGAAAAAAATGGTTTCCACCGCCACGGTCAACAAGTATGACGTAGCGGAAAGATTTCCAAAACTTTTCATCTTCAAGGCATGAAGATGATGCTCAGTGACTGTGAAGATGAATCTGATGATCTGCGTACCTAATTTCGTTCATCTATGCGCATGCAGGAGGTGGGGCATCACAATAGGGGGTGCTACAGAGCGTGCAGGACACG
>CAEMYA010000384.1:616061-646197 GCA_903131615.1 Diplodus sargus | reverse complement strand
CATATGATGGTTTTAGTGTGTCATTTGAAAACAAAATATCATTTTGAAAAGAAATTACATTGTTTTGAATGTAAAGTTTCATTTTGCCGGAGAATTGAGGGGTTTTGCCCGTTGTGTGTGTGTTTTTTGATTTGTGTGTAGAGTTATGAGAGTATGAGGTGTGCTTTCAGAAAATGTGTGTAAACAATCAAGAAAAACTGTAAACACCTGCACCAAATTGCCGCCTGGTCTGTTCAGTGATTGAAACAAATAAACGGTAATAATAAAAATAAACATATGCCTGCATATCAACGCCCAGCAGCAGCAAGTCCATCACCCACTGCAGCTGCAGGGTGGATTCCGGTCAGTGTTGCTGGCTGCTTCTGAAATATTTTCATTTGGTTTTTCCTTCTGTTTAAAAAAGGATCGGATATCCATGTTGGACTTCAAAAAATCACGCACCAAAGCGACAGCGGGTGTTGACTGGCTCTTTCTGACTGTCACCATGGCAACGCGTTCTCATATTTGTCAACATTGTGACCAACATTGACAACCTCGCACGCACTGAGGTTGTGCTGCAGCTGCGGCCCGTTCATAATAGGAAACCATGTATAATAATTAGGGCCGGGACTCCATTAAAAAAATTTATCGAATTAATCAAAGGCTTTGTAATTAATTAATTGAAATTAATCGCGGTGAGAAGCAATTTTTTTCACATGGATTTTAATAAACCATTGAATAATGACTGAATACATAAGCTTAAGCAACAAAACATTGTTTGTTTGTTTTTTCCAAGACCAACAGACCAGTGCAATTTTTGCCATAAAGTGTAGCAACAGCATATTTAGGAATACATTTCAGAGATTCAGGTAGCCTATAGGTAGGTAGACCTTCTGTAAACTAGAACACTTTGTTTTGGGTCCTTGTACTCGGAGTCGAGCTGACGTCCACGCTAGCTCCCACGCTAATGCTAGCTCCCACGCTAATGCTAGCTCCCACGCTAACGCTAGCTCCCACGCTAACGCTAGCTGTCGGTACCCCCAAAACTCATCCAGTGAGATACGTTCCGCGGTGCAAAAATTAGTGCGATTAAAATGCGCTAATTTTTTTAACACGTTAATTTTTGTGTAATTAATTAATCGTAATTAACGCGTTAAAGTCCTGGCCCTAATAATAATCATGTATAATATTATACATGATTTTCACAATTTTCCAGCATAAAATTTGGGAAGGCTCAGCCTTCTCTAGCGTCCATTACCCGCCGCCCATGGTTAGTCATTTCGATCATAGAAACAAACGTTAGCAGCACAGCTCACGCTAGCCGCATTAGCACTCTCATGGTACAGGCATCCGGTCTCCAGTGTGCTGCTGTCCAGTCGGTGTCCATTTGCCAGCAGCGGCTGGACAATACGAAATCTGATACTTAGCCAAATTTTAGTCCTTTTTAGGTCTTTGCATGTATATCGCTATAAACTATATAACGTTATAAAAGGGGTGGCAAAAATGAAGGACAGTTCTGTCAAATATCATGCATAACGTTATTCCATCTGATATGTCCATCCCTAGCCAACAGCTAACATTACCATAAATAATAATACATTCTTGATTTTTGCTGAGAGAACAGAATTGTGTGTCTTAGAGCCACTCATTTATGATAAAACGGCGTAGGATTCGTCGCTCGCCATAGTCGATCTTCGCTCGTTGCTGACAGAGGATACGCCAACCGCTCTGGCAACCTCGAGTCTGGAGGGGGGGTGGAGGGGGAGGCGGAAACGACTATTTTACGAGTATTTTGAATTTGAGTGTAGTAACTGTTTTTGGCCACATTCTTACATATGGCGCCTTTAAGAACCACGCGATAGGTAAAGACATGGCGGGTGGAACCAAAAATCTAAAATTTGAACAAATTCAGACCAAAGTACAGATTTTCACTGGATTAATGTCCAATCCTTGTGTTTCTTGCCAAAGTCCTTATCTTATTCTTCTTGTTCTTCCTCAGTAGTGGCTTCTTTACAGCAGTTTGACCATGAAGGCCTGATTTACACAGTCTCTTCTGAACAGTTGAGATGTGTCTGCTACTTGAACTCAGTGAAGCATTTATGTGGGCTCTAATCTGAGGTGCTGTGAATTTGCGGTTTCTTAGTCTGGTGACTCTTATCCTCTGCAGCAGAGGTCTTCTTGGTCTTCCTCTCCTGGGGTGGTACTCATGAGAGCCAGTTTCATCAAAGCATTTGATGGTTTTCGTGACTGCACTTGGGGACACATTCAAAGTTCTTGTTATTTTCCAGATTGACTGACCTTCATGTCTTAAAGTAATGATGGACAATCATTTCTCTTAACTTTCTTCTTGCCATAATATGGATTAGAACATTAGACAGATCACACTATTCCCTATATACAACTGTGTACCAACCCTAGCTCTGCACAATGCATATGATGGTCTCAAACACATTAACAAGGCAAGAAATTCCACAGATTAACTCTTGACAAGGCACCTGTTAATGGAAAACTATTCCAGGTGACTACTTCATAAATCTGAATGAGAGAATGCCAGAAGTGTGCAAAGCTGGCTACTTTGAAGAATATGAATTATGAATCACATTCTGGTTTGTTTAACACTTTTTTCTTGACTGCATAATTGACATAATGTGTTATTTCTTAGGATGTCTTCAGTATTGATCTACAATGTAGAAAATAATAAAAAATAAATATAAACCATGTATGAGAAGTTGTGTCCAAAACTGTGACTGGTACTGTACACAGAGTTTTAGGCCCCTGCAGACCAAATTGAACCAGAGGTTTATAGGAACTAAAATACTGACTGGTGTCATTTACTGGAAGAGGTTACACTGCAGCAGTCATTTACTGTAGCTTTTTAAAAAAATTGTATTACCCTGATCCACAGACTGAAATCTCCACTCACACACAGAGGGATGTGCAGCATCTCCTCCTCGTCAGTGAAATACTGTGTTTTCTCTTGAAAGACAGTTGTTGAAGGGATACATTTTTGTAAAACTGCAGAACAGAGGGTTCAGCAGCCGAGGATCACATCCCTGTCCATCAGTGAAGACGAGTGCCACTGTTAAACCTGTGCTAGGTCCTGGCGCACCTGGCTCAAAGGGGATGGAGAATGACACTATGACTGGATTAATTTGTGTTCCCCCCCAAAACACATTAATTACTCGAGACATGGACACAGACATGACAATTTAGACTAGGGGTACTCAAATACAAATCTTAAAGGGCCACAAAGATTTTTCTTAGTGACTCAAAAGTCCATGTGTTGAGGTCAGTCAGGCCACATGCAATAATACTGTAATATTCAAAACAAAAATAACAAAAATACGAACTAAAATAAAATGTCATTTTCATTTTGACATAAATTAAAATACATAGTTGAATATTTCCTCTTTTTGTTTGCCTTCAAACATTGTGTCCATCACTTCAGTCCCGCATTATTTTATCATTTCTGCATCTGAGAATGGCTTCTTGTGCTTACTCAAAATCCACTCCACTCTAAGTGAGCACTCTGTTGCTTTTTGTTGTTGTGTCATAGATGTGACAAGAATCCTGCTTGCAGCTTGATATGACGATTTCAGTGCATTTATTTTTGTTGTTCTTACCTTTGAATTTTGAGGAAATGTCTCCTCAAAATTCCTATGCTTCGTCTCATGATGCCGTTTCAAATTTTGGAATCTTCATCACAGCTATAGTCTCCTGGCATATTAAGCACATGGGTCTTGTGCTGGTTGGAGGGAGAATGAATGCACATTTTTCAGTCCATTCTTCTTGAATTGCCGATTTTCACTGACAATGAAATCAATTTTCACTCAAAAATGTATCAATGTTTGACAGCTAAACAATAATAATAATCCTACAGTCAAATACAGGAGAAAAGTGGAAAGGTGTCTGCACAAAAAAAAACGTCTGTCAGCAGCAGAGCCAGGCAGTTCCCACAGTTAACTGGTGGTGATTATGTGATGCGGTTCAGAGCAAAAAACTTTAACTCACCATTTCTTTGTCACCTTCCACTATTATGTTGATGTAGCTACTGTTTCTGGAAACTTGTATTGAAAGATATCACTGTGAAGGTCAGTCTTCCTGACCAAGAACTTTCCCCCAGAAAGCACCAACTGTCTTTGTCACTCTCCATGATGCATTGTGGGTCAAGATCTCAACCACAACACATTATAGTTGCATCCATATCGTTATAACCAGTCAGTTGTGATCACCACTTCATCAACACATTTGCTGATTATATGACATCACTTAAGATGTGTATTCCTTAAGACTGATGTTGTTATCCTGAGTGACGGCATCTCTGAACATTTGCCATTCTGTACACTCAAAACAGTCCTGTAGTAGGGCTGCGGTAGCTTTACCTGTCTTTAACAGTTATTAACTGTGAGCATATAGGCAGAAAAAGCAGAGAATATGATCTGACATGCCAAAGTGAGGATGTGGGTGGGCTTTGTAGCTGCCAGGAATGCTGGTATACACATGGGCCAGGATATTTCTTCCTCTGCGGGGGATCTAGACATGCAGATGGCATTTAGGTAAATTTAGGTTTTTGCGACATTTCGCGAATTTGCGGAAAAAACCGGTAGGCGGAAATGGGCATGGCCTATATTACAGGATTCAACACAATTCAGTGAATACGTGGATATAAGGTTTTTGAATGTGCGACAAAGTGTGTGAGTTATAAGCCAAAATGCATTTTCCTTGATTATAGCACCACCTAGTGGTGGAAATTGAGGACGACAATAGGGAGTTTAGATGGAGACATCGAACAGACAAAGGTGAGGAGCTCAGATAGCTCGGACATGAAGGCCATCATCCTATCATCATTTGGCCTATCATCTACACATAGCTCACTTTTTAGAAAAAAATCGTTGAATGGATCATTTTAAAATGCTATCCAAAGTGGACAAATGTGGCCTGCTGGTCACAGCATTGCTGTGCAGATGAGGAAAAGAGAGCTTTTAAAAAGAACAAACATTCCTTTTTAAATTTGCAATCATTATGGAACACTTACGTCTGGTGACAACATTATGAGGCCAACTGAGTATTGTCTCTAATGCTCTCTGTCACTGGTTATATGTGTCATAATAGACTACTTTCTGGTACAGGTTTTGTAACAGTGGCTGAGCAGCCTCAAGAGGATCGAAGAATTGCAGTATGAACAATTAAGAAAAATAATTAGCAGCTCTAAAACATAACTGAGTTAATATAATTGGCTATATCTGGCTATGTTCTACTCTTGGTGTACAGAAGAACTGTATTCTGTATGATCATTCTGGCTGATCATCTATTTTTGTTGCTCCTGTGTTCAGGCCCTCTTTTCTCTGCTGCACACTGCTAGAGCTCAGTCAACTTTTAATATAGGCCTACAACCAGCCTAGAGAAAAGTTTATCAGTTCAACTTCTGTCATGGTTTAGGTTTTTGGTCAGTTTTTTCTGTGTATCCTCATGTGTCATGTTCCACTATCCACTTACTCTCTGGCTATTTTCCCACCGCAGTTCAGACCAGATCAGCATGGCGGCTTGTTTTGGAAACCTCTAATATTACAAAATTCAGTTAAATGTATGTTTATTGGAACAAGTTATTATGGGAGCAGCAACGTTCCCTTAAGACCAACTTTAGTTGTCATCGACCAAAGTTGGCTTTGCAATCGGCCCATGGCTGTGCATATTTCAGCACAAGAAAAAGGCAAAACACGTGTTTTTGCTATTTCACTTTTAAACTCGACCATGGTGGGAAGAAACTACCAAGCTGGCTTTATTGTGTGATTCAGAGTGTGAATCAAGTGTTCATCTTTTTTTATTCAGTTGAATTAGAAATCTAGGTGATAAATGTTGTGATTGTGACTGATGGAAATAAATTAATTCAAGTTGTCCAGTAAGTCCAGTGCCATTTCAATTTTCTGTTTATTCACTCCATTCTCTTAAATGAGATGATAGTATATTAAGATGGTAATACAGTGTTGGATTCTGAATGGACGTCCCTGTTACCTACATCCACTTAGATTCTCCATCTAATCTTCAGGTTTTATTTACAAAAGACAATTGGAAATTTGTATTGGGGACAATCAGTCTCTGTCATCTGTAGGGACGGAGCCAGATCTTTGGTGCCAGGACAAATTACCATCAGAGTGTGAATGGATGTTCAATAAGTGACATTTTGGGCAATGGTGGCAAAGACAGCACAAACACAGACTTGAGTAGAAGGAGATGAACTGCTAAGAGACAACGGCATTAGGGATTGGCCAATTCATCTGACGTCACAGAGGAAGGCAGGCTGTCCAAGGCTCCAATCTCTGTAACCACACACAAACAGAAAACTTTACTGTAGACATACAATATGCATCAGAGAAGCAGTTTGTCACTTTGTCATTAATTATCACAACCATTCTTTACTTGCAAACCCACCATCATCTTTCAGATATAATTTATATATGAGGGAATTGTGAAAACATTATATGCTGAGTATCCTTTTGGCCTTGGTAATGGCAGGCCTGTGGATGGCACATAATCTGATATTAACGTGCTATTGTATTCTGAGAAAACACTACAATTAATGTTATACCATGGCCTGGGTGAATACTCGATTCTGATTGGCTTGAGGGTGTCCATTAACCTTTGATATGCAGACACCACTAAATGTCCTCAAGTAGTTCCCGTGAAACTGTTCCGTTCTAAATAAATTCACTATAGCCTATGTCTGAAATGAGTGGCATTGCCATCGACTGGCTGCAGACACATCGACATTTGAAATAAACAAAATTTTAAAAATACAATTATCTTATATATTTACAACCCAAAACATCCAACATCACAGGGTAACGTTTGTAACACACAAGCTGTCCATAATGAGTCATGGATAACTCATTAAAAGGTGAGTAAACCCTGGTTGATTGGAGTAATTCACTGTAAACTCAAACATGAATACGTGCGTTTACTCCCCACTACAGCCTGCTATACGGTCCCTCTGAACTTACTAGTATACGCAGATCCCTCCTCATCCCATTCACTGTTCAATTCAGTACAATTTTTTTACTCATTTGTTTAAGAACATTTTTATTCATATGTGGACAGTTGCATGGCTGGTTAGCTAGCATCTGGATCTTGCGAGCACAACATTAGCTTTCTGGCTAATGCTGAGGTGAAGGAGGCAACCGCTGTGCGTCAAATGGTTCTAGCCTCCTTTTTTGCAAAAGCACTAGGTGATTATGTGATAGTGAATACCAGGTGATGTTGCTGTTAAATTAAAGTGATGTAGGATAGTAACAAGTAGTGTGAAATACTTATATTCCAAGTAAGTACCGCAACATTGCTTTCAAGTTAGTTAAAACCAAAATCATTAGCATACCTTTAAGTTTGAGGTATGACAGAAAGTCAATGACAGTGTGGATGATGTCTCCATCTGCTATTCTCAAGGCACCTGTGGAAGCAAACAAAGTTTGGCCTGTTATCATGTCATCTAAAGTCTGGCATTACACCTGCTTTGCTAGGAGAACTGGTGACAACATGTGTGGAAATGAATAACTCCAGATACAAAGATCTCGATAGAAGGAATCCTTTTAAACTTCTTCAGCATCACAAATGCCAAATGAACCAAACAATGCATGATATAAAGGTAATCAGTGTTCTGGGAAAGTCCTCTGAACCAACTTAAAGTAGAATTTAACATGAAGGATTCTGAAAATATTGCAAAGGTTGCTGGAGGGTCGCATGGTCGTTGGAAGGGTTTTTGGGGTGGTTGTTATGGTATGATTGTGTGTATTCATAACATGACTGAGACGCGGCCAGACATGTATAATGTGGAACTCTTTAAGATATGCTGTCATGCAGGCACGTGCACACATAGGGCCCAAGGGGTGCTTGAGCTCCTGCCCTTTTTATTTGTGTTTTTAATGAATAAATAAATTCCTGTTGTGCAAAGGGATGTAAAAAAACCCGGCGGTATAAAAACGCCATGGTTATCTAACGTACGCATTTCCTCGTAATACGGTGCTGTGTGTGTGTTGAGCCTAAAGCCGCTCCTCTGTCCACTGCAGCTCGCTCTGTCTCTCACAGAGGAGAGAGAGAGAGAGAGAGAGAGACAGAGAGACAGAGAGAGAGAGAGAGAGAGAGAGAGAGAGAAGCTGCTGCCTCCACCACGCACATAGATGAGATGTGACAGTGGAGCGACTTGAACCTTTGTGAGTTATAAATCCATTAACATAACTTCCTTGTGGGGTCTAACAAGTCGCCTTCCACTTATTCAACGTGCTTAAATATGAGTCGTATTTCAGAAAAGCATCCATTTGTGCTTGTTAAGCTAACTGCTTGTTAATGAGAGTTAAGAATAATCTAATAATCTGACAGCTGTCTGTGTGGGCTGTTTATCTTACCACAAATCTTCAGCTTCTTCCAGATATTGAGTTTACTGTGACTTTGCTGTTGTAAACATTGTTGTTCCTACTAACAGTCACAGTGGTCATTTCTTGGTTTTGTCACATTTTTAGGTGTGTAGCCTGTATTTCTAGTTTGCACTCGCCCTCCAATAAAAATCCTAAGTGTTTCATTGCCTTTTAAGAACCGCAGCTGAATTGCATGTCTTCTAAACTTCAGTATTATGATAATGTGAATAAACTCATGTTGACAATAATTTGTTGACACAAATGAAATGGCAGTTGCATATCATTCACAGCTACACAGGACACAGCTAAGTTGTTCACTTTCTATAAGTACTTTGTTTATTAATTTTACCTTAGTCTACATAGTGTGTTATTAAGGCCTGAAGAAAAATTTGGCACGCAATGCTCACACATTCTGCCCTTTACTGACTTTGAGCCCCTGCCCCTCTATAATCATGTGCACGTCCCTGTGTGGCTCTGTTCCAGTGTTCCTCCTTGTGTTTTTGTGTTTTCTTGTTTTTTCCCCTTTCCTGGTTCTCCTGTGCTCTTGCTCATGTCTCTGTGAGTCTGTCCAGTGGTGCTGTGGACTCCCTCTCCCACGCTAATGGCTCCCAGCTCTGCTCACCTGTCTGCAATTAACTTGTCATCTTTCCCAGAATTCTCACCTGTCTCCCATGGGCTCTTCACCTCCTCCAGTATATTAACCCCAGCTTTACTTCCAGTCTTTGTTGGGTCCATGTCTGTACCGTGTTGTTGCCTTTCTGGCTCCTAGCCTTTTTATATTTATTGATATTTCTCGTGTTTATTCCCAGCAATGTTTTACTTTGGTTTATGAAGTATTTCTCTGTGCCTCAGGATCACCCTATCTGCCTGCCTGCATGCCTACTTGTCCACCAGCAATCCCTGCACTTCTCCAACAACTCTGCTGTGTCCACTTCACCTCCATCCCTGTTACTTAAATAAAACATTCTTTATGCATCATTCCCTGTGTCAGCATTTAGGTTTAGCATGTAGCAGTATAACCAGTTGTTGAATACAACTTACTTGTACGTTGTGCCTTTTTCAAAATTTAAATACAAAATACAATTGTTTTTTGTTAAAGTGCTCAATAATGCCAGCACAGCCAACCTTTTCTGTGTCATGAACATGGCTCTTTTAACATGGCTATGTCACCATGGTAACTTCTGCCAACCTAACCTGGGGCCTCATACATAAAATTGTGCTCAGGATTCACATTGAAAGGTGGCATACAGAAGACACACAGAACGTGCTCACTGGTTTCCCACAGACAACGCAAAGAGGATGGGTAAAAATGGAATTAGAGCTTACTGTGTAGCACTTTCTTGATTTGATTTAGGGCACTATGTGGCTGTACAACAAATCTGTGAGACATATCTTTAACAGTAGAATATCATCCTGTTTCTGTGTATGAGGAACAGACAGACAGACAGACAGACAGACAGACCTGTTCTGAAGTCCTCCTCTTGGCCCATGTCCCTCTTGCCAGCAAGACCCGGCTTGTCTCCTAGTGTCCTGTGTCCATCTATTCCATCTGGACAATGAGGAGTGATCACAATGGATACAGTCATACAAACAGCAGATGGTTATACTAAACATTTGATTCCACTGGTTACAGCCCTAAGCTCAATTTCATACACTGTAGTTACACTGCAGTTCAAGTTTTATTTTCAAAAACAATTTTTTAAGTTTTCCTTTTTTCAGTTGTAAAAGATTATTTTTGTGTTTTGCATGAACTGAAAATATCACCTGAAATGGTCTGAACTGACTAAGCTTGGATTGTTGTGTGATAAATTGATAACAACCGAAAATACACACATTTCCTAAATATCCCACTGTCAGAAGCATCAAACATTAGACACACATACATACACAATACTCACAGGCCAGACCTACCTAATTTTGTAAGAGGAGCTAAATCACATTGTTGTACACTTGGTTATTTCAGCATATTATTTGCTTTGTAAGGGTTGGGTTAATTTCCAAACTTTTACGGACCACCTGCAAGGCTTGGCTCATTGAATTGCAATAAAACAGAGATTTGAACAACAGAAGAAATAAAAAGTGCACAGTTAAAATAGAATGGACTGCAGATTTAACACACAAGGAAATGCGTTGATGATGAAAGAATAAATTATAATTAAATATGGAAAAGCAACATAATTTGTTTAGCCATGGTGTTGGATGCATCATTAGCCATCAGTGTATTCTAATAGAGTCTATGTGCTTAAAGAGTGGCATTGGGTTTTTGTGAGCCCACAGATTAAAGTGACACATCTTTGACAGAGTTCAAATGATCCTCAACAGTTTTTTAATGTTTTAATCAGTTTAAGCGGTTCATGGTGGCACTGCTGGGTATCAGACCAGAACACACTGGGTAAAACAAATCTGTTGACCAATGAGGTTTTTAAATATCCCTTTGTTTAGACTGAATATACTGTGCCATTTTTAAAAGTTATGTCTAGTAGCAGGAAAATTTGCTTGCAGTCATGTCTGTGTGTCCAGCAGAGTCACACAAGAGCACAGTTGGCTTTATTGCAGTGGGATTATTTAAAATATATCTTAATAGGAACTGTCCCTTTTTAAGTTTTTTACATCAGTAAATCCCAATGTGTGGGCCTTGAAGGTACTGCAGGTGGGCCGTGAGATTAAATGTTGCCATAACGTATTTATGATCAAATATTTTCCTTAAGTTATCATAACTGATAAAACAAAGGAGTTAAATCAGGTGTAATTCTTCATCTGTTAAGGAAAATTAAGGGTGTTCACTGATCAGAGTGATTCAAATTTTGGGTGGCCTACAAAAGATTTTCCAGTTTCAAATTGGGCCATTTCATTCTTAAATTTGGGAATGGCTGGTTTACGTCATGTGTTGCCAGGAAGTGGGGAAGAGACAGGCCTTGCTTAAAACTTGATATTTCATCTAATTTCACATTACATTTGGGTTGGGTCTTAATGACATGGGTAAGGGAATGGTTTGGGTCTAGACTTCTACTACTTCTAAAACCCTAGTGTCTCATCTACTACGATCCCCAGTTTGTGCCCGTCACGAGTGATATGTTTGCCTTGTGTACAGAACTAGCAAGGAGATCAGGCTGTGGACAGATTTTGGAAATATTTCCAAAACAACACTGAGGTGATTTTAAATGGCCTGAAAAACAATGCATCAGTCTGTACAGTAACAATAATTCTGGATTGGAAAACAGCCAGGGCTCAGACAGAATTTTTTGAGGTGGTCATTTGATGATTTAAGTAAACAAAACGTGTATGTTCGTTAAACTACTGACATTGTCTACTTTTGCAGACAGTAAGTTTTTATTATCTTGCAGCATTGCTCATCAGCTTTTAACATGTATGACTTTATCCTTTAAGGGCACAACTCGATTCTCTGGAGTGGTCATGATGTTAGATTATAGAGGAGAGCTGTTAAGTGACTAGAACTCATTGACACCTCTCAGGGTCTTCCTCATCAGCTAGAGTAGTACTTGAGCGAGAAACCCCTGCAGTCTTTGTTTGTTTATTGAACTGTAAGTTTAAAAATCCAAAGTACATGCATTGTAGTGGAAAATAATGTATTCAGTCGTTTTGTCTTTCAAGTATACCCTCTCCCCTTGTCTCCATGTATTTAGGTCTTACATTTAACTGTGAATATCCTGCAGTGTTAAACACCATGTGGTAATCCAAATTATTGTGTAACATATCATGAAGAGTGTTAAAAAATATAACATAAAATTACAATATATGTTTGACAATCTACTTCCTTGAAAAATAAATCTCCTTATTTCAATTATAGTTAATTTCATGTCACTTCTTGTCAGCCTTACTGCTATTTTAATAAGCAAATTAATATGAAAAAAACACAACAAAAAAGCTCAACTGACAGATTCTTTTTTTGTCTTCATTTGAAATTACTACTTGGCAAAAGGAACTACAGGTCTAGTATCTGCCGCTAGCACTGTACACTGTATATGCAGTGTAATCCACTGGGCCACACCTTTCCTCTTGTTGCTTCAAGCACAGAGAAAAATGCAATGTTTGGATGCTGAAGCGCAGACAGCAGCAGGAAGACAGATGTCCCCCCCTGATGAGTGACAGAAGCAGCTAAGAGGCGGGATGTTTGGACAGAGCAATTCCTTGTCTGGCACCAAGGCCCTGCAGCGGCCGTATGTTTCTATCTTACATTGAGTGACCAGCTCGTCTCTGCCTCTGGCACTGGGTGAATCCTTTATCTGAATTAGGTGATCAATACGACCTGAAACACAGGATGAGGCAGGAGCAACCTTTACCTGGACTTCACGCACGCACACGCACACACACACACACACACACACACACACACACACACACACACACACATCTGGCTACCCAGTGTTCACTTAGTGTGTCCTCCAAAGGTAATGAGGCAATCTTTACATTATACCAAATTAGATAATGGAGACAGTGGATAGGCCTAAAGAGAGACAGAACAGCATTGATTGACAGAAGATGAGCTCTGGGATCCATATGAAAGCCAAGTACAGTCAAAGCTTGATTACTGCATGTACAATTTTTTCATCAAGTTCTAGGTTGACGGTCATTATTTATCAATAAACTATCAGGAATTTATGCTTCACCTGCTCAGGTGCTGGGTGTCCTATCCAACTCCCACTTCTCGTTAAAGCTGCACTATCAATATTTAAATATCAAAACAATGGCTGTAATTCACAGAGTAAATCACAGTTCGGTGCTATCACAATGATGCTATCACAAAACATACATTTTGCAATACAAGGCAAGAAATTAATCAATGTTGTATCATGATGTTTGTGTAACTGAAGAGGAAAAAATACCCCAAAAAAGGCAAAAGACAGTACAAATGTATTTTATACACTACATTGACAGAAATTAAACAATGCACAAAAAGTGCTTGGAGTCTTATAGTATGTTCCTTTTAAAGGTGCAGTTATGAAACTTCAAACTTTTCCATTTCATCACATAGATGTAAACTGGTAAAAGGCTGAACTGCCAGAGAGCAGAACAGTTCTGGAGTTTAAAGAAAGATACAACTTTACCTTATTCAAATCTTTATAGTGCGTGTTAATTAGGTTTTACACACCAGGATTCATGAAGTGGGGACTGTGGTAAGTCAATAAGCAGGGGAATCTGTTGTGAGCCCCTGCACGTTTCAATAAAAACATCAGTATCAGGCACAAGTGGCGGTATGTCAGTCAGCGAACATTATTCATTTGTTTTGTTTTGACTTGTCAAAACATGAAAAGCACAGACTGAAATAATAACATCAACAATGGCTTAATTCTACTTAAAAAAGTGTCAACCTAAATGGAATCCAGCCATCATCAATGTTTCAAATTCCCCCCGTGCTTTTCATGGTATGACAAGTTCAAATGTTGCAAAGGGGTCTGTTGTGCAAATATGTGACTGTACATGCTTTTTGTCACCTTTCTTGTGTAATCTACTGTGACTCTAACTGAGTAAAGAAAACATTCCCCACTTGAACCGCCTTAAAATGCTGCCGATCATCAAACACTGACATATAGCCTTATAAGCCCCGTTTATTTGATTCTTTTTATGTTTTAGTGCCTCCCTCCTGGCTCAGCCTTTGGTAGGGAGTATTTGGACAGCTACTGACACTTGAGCATGGCCTGGACTTTAGTCTTTTGATGTTTTTGTGTTCGAAGAACTTGAAGAGCCCAGCAAGACAAACCAGATGCTGTCTGAGCACACAGAGGCAGAATGCTGCAGAGTGATCTCTGTGTGTGTGTGTGTGTGTGTGTGTGTGTGTGTGTGTGTGTGTGTGTGTTCAGTAAGTACTTACGGGGACCTAACAGGTAGCCAGCACTGTTCAGGGTCCATCCACGCTTCTCCTTGGCCTGCAGAATCCACACACACAAACACACACAATGATCAGATCATGAAACAAGACGCATGGATTTACTGTTCAATGTTGATTGTTTTTTTAAAAGTATTCCTGGAATGTCTTTTCCTTCATCGTGTGTGTCTAAAATCCTTGAAAGTATGAAATATGCTTCCCAATACAATTAATTTGTCCTATATCATCCTGAATCCTATAGGATCAATTTAAAGTTTGTTTTTGTTCGTAATCATTTTTTAAAGCTCATGATGACATGGTATCCTCATAGTAATCATTATGTCTATAGTGCACTCAGTTCAGCCAGTACGATCATCAGACTCTAGACAATTAACAGTTACAAGGACTAAAAAATAAAACCCTTGATGACGCAGGCTTTAGTGCCTACACCCCAAAACTACAGACCACACAACTCCTGCACAACAGTCTGTCTGATTCTATGAGTAACTTAAAGAAACACTGTTGTTGAAAACACACATTTTCACTCTTGCATCCTCTTTGGTCAAGAACTACATCAAACCACACTGATTCTGATCTGATCCGGCTTCATTGGCTATATCCTTTGAGTTCTTTAATTAATCTAATTAATTAATTAACCAATTAATCTAGCTGTGTGTGTCTCCTGAAAATACATATGTTTTGGGCAATGATCTCACATTTTCAAAGGTGTCTTTTTCTGCATTATTATCTCCAAAAACAAAGTTTAACAGCACATATTAGACAACGTATCTTGTAATACTGGCCAACCGATATACTGATTGGGCTCTAAGAATTAGTGATGTCAAAAAATGAACTACCTCTTTTTAATGAATTTATTCATATAGTCTAACCACCATCATCATGCTGTTCTTTTGAAGAACTCAGAGCTCAGATTGTCTGTTATATCAACTCACCTCTCATATAACATACCCATACGACATATGCAAGACAAGACAAAGAAATTCATGTTTAAACTGTTTTCATTGTCTTTTTTGTTTGTTGTAGTTTATTTTGATATCTTTGTAATAATAAAGCTTAATAAAATAAATGGTGTGGATCTATCAAGCACATAATGGCTTTTGTTCACGCACTTCCACACATCTGTTGTTATTACCATACAATGCATTTTGCATTATTACTACAGTACATTGATATGGTAACCTAGGATGGCATTTCCCTCATTACATACAGTCATTTTCTCTCCTTTCAAATGTGTAATTATAAATTGTACATATCATACGTTTATATGATTTCATATTGCTATTTGATCATTTACATTTAGGTTTACATGGCCCTTCTGGCCTGTTTGCCACTTTTACATTGTTATGTATATCGCCCATTTGTATTTTGTTGTTGCTATAATGTATCTCTTGGAAATGCAATGCAATATCGTTGACACAATAACAGCAGAAATGTGCGTTAAGTCTCGACCAGCTTACCGCAATGACCAACCCGACGGTCTCAGAAAAAGTTGCGCAGAAGATGAGCGACGCGCAGAAAAACCCGAAACACCTCTGCATCTGAGAGAGAGGACAGAGAGGGTCCACGGCCACAGGACAAGCGGGAACAATCAGATCATCAGTAAATATTCAGGAGGACTTGTCATGAACATAGCCTACATTAAGGTCCACATAAATTAACTTTCCCAAAGACGAGAAATAAGTAGTTACCTTTGATACTCTCGTCCTGTCGTCTGTTCCACTCTGAAGTTCGCAGCAGGAGTTGCTCGGTGTTCATGCAGCGGTTCGGATGGAACGAACACTCCGTCCACCTTTTATGTGGTCCCAGCCCGACCCCGCTGCTGCCAGCGCGTCAGCAGCCCCCTCCTACCGACAGGATGGGCAGGTCACGAACACATCGCATAATGGAATTCAATAATACCATATAATGCCTTCATCAGATTTTTCTTTGTCGCCCTCGGAGACATGAGATTGAATTTAAAAAGGGAAAAAGTACGTCTCTCCTAATCTGATATGCGATTTTAACAAGCTTATCTGAGGAGCTCCACACGTGTCTGAAGAGCAAACGGACATGTTCTTCTCCATGAACATCACCGATTTTATGGCTTATAATTTCTTTTGATTGCCTTGACTCCTTATTTTTTATTAATTTCATAACATACTTATTTGTTAATGCTTTGCAAATCGAAATGGTCATATTTAAATTGATACATTGATTCAGATACAAGTTTATTATGTTCAGCAGATAAAAATAGTGTAGTCTAAATCAGCAGTCGTGTAATAAATCTGTGTTGACCTGTGACATGTGGCAAAATAAAGTAAAGTCACCCTTAAAGTAAACAGTATTATTCATTGTGTGTATTCATATCTGTTTGTTCTGTAATTATTCCGTCATTGTGTTTAGTAGTCATTAATTGTGTGTGCGTGTGCGCTGTAGTTAGTAAAATAAACCTTTTTTTTTTCATGATTAATCTGGTTATACAACATCTCTCTATAAAAGCAAGGAATCTCTGTCTGTGTGTGTGTGTGTGTGTGTGTGTGTGTGTGTGCCTCAAATATCTTTGCGGATCAGGATCAGAATGACCTGAGGGATTTTGCCAGCGGTTCGGTCCCGTTCTGTTCTGTGCATCTAACCTGACTGTTGTGGATTAATGAGACTAAACGAGTCCGGACCGAGTCTGTTCGGGTCTGAGGAGATGCGGAGACGCACTAACTACAAAGTGGAATCGGAATCTGTGGATGTTCGTGTGTCGCTAGCTGCTAGCTGCTAGCTAACCTACACGGCCCACCTCCCGAGTCAACGGACCAGACGCATCAGCATGTTCAAAACCAGACTTAGGGTAAATAATGTCCGCCACGGTTTTTCACGAACATTGCCGTCACCTTTGCTTTGTGTCTGGTGCAGAAGAAACGGTAAAAACGGGCTTTTTTCACGAAAGTGTCCAAGCAGCATGTTTGGTTGTTGAGGAACAGGAAGTTGTGGGAGGGACGTCGGAGGATGATTGACAGGCAACGACGGTCGGTGTACAGACAGCGATATTGAGAGTTGAGAGATTTGTGACATTTAGTGTGTTTGGAGTGTATAGTAAGTGTGTTATGTAGTGTTTGGTGTCGTGTGTTTAGTGTGTAGTGGAGTCGGTTTTTTGTTTAATGAGTCAAAAGAGAAGAAGCTGAATGTGGAGCAGGCAGTGCAGCTCTTCATTCAGCTGGAAGGAGCTCAGGCAGACCTGAGCATTGCCTGCATTTAAATGTAAATAGTTAAACAGAACTTTGTACATTTTAAAATGTATGCACATATTCAGCAAACAACAATTTATATTTATATTATATTATAAGTAATAAAAATTGTTTGTTAAACATATTTGTGGTTAACATTTTCTACTCGGATTTTAAGTTTTTAGTGATTTTAGGTCCATTGTGTTAATACAGTATGTCAAAATGAAAAAATAACTGTACAGTCACACATGTGAGGTTCTGCTGAAAAATAATCACACCAAGTAAATAGTTTTTAAGGTGAAATATAATGGCAAAATCAAAAATAGTCAAAAACGGCCAATTATATCCTAGAATATTGGATTTCACAACAAACCTAAATATCCCTGACGTTCCACCTTCAAACAGCCTCATTTGGCCATCAATGAAAAAGCTTCTTAACCTCCCACTTTTCTATAGGAATACATAACTGCAATGCTGGCTTGAATGAGTGTCGATTTGCTGTCATTTGTTGATTGAATGGAGTGACAAAGTTGAAAAATGTCAAACAAGTTTAGGGCCAAAATATCAGACCCTGAAGGTATAATAATAAGAAAAATAAAGAATCCATTCATTCATGATTCAACTTGTCCCTATGGTTTAGTGTTGCATATAAAAATGGCAATAAATCATAATGTTGTATCCCAATATTCAATAGTCGCAATACCCCAGTATTGTGATAGTATTGGGAGATAAACATGTCGTTGAAGCCCTAGAAATTATGCGGATTTGTAGGTAACATGATTAATGAATTTTGAGGCAAAACAGGAAAGAATGCTTGGGGAATGGAGCATGGCAACTTCCTTCATTTAAAGTTGGGAAAGGAAGCAAATGTGTTGAAAAAATAACATGACTAAACTGTTGACATATCCAGTTTGACTAAACAAGCTACAGGTTGTAGTACATTCCCACATGTGTTTCTTCTGCTTTTTTAAATCTTTATTTTTTTTCAGTCTGATCTGGAGATATGCCTTTGCTGTGCTAGTAATCTAGATGTACGTTTGTGGTGTTCAGTTAGTACTTAAACAAGCCCATAAGCTTCTGTTATCTGGAAAACTGTTAAAGTTGCCCATCACCTTTTTTCTTTACATTTTAATTACATGTACATGGGAAAAAAGGAAATGAATGAGGTTTGATTTAATACATACTTAATATTTGCAGTTTAAGTGAAACATATAAAACACATTTTTCTTCCTTTAACAGGACTGAAAAAACGACTGAAAACAAACATGATTGCATTGTCACGCATGTAAGAGACGAGCAGAGTGAAAATTAAACAATGTTTCATCTCACTGAGGACCCAGTGGGACCTGCTGATGAAGCTTTGAGGTTCCTGGATACCACATCCACAGATAATCTGGCCTTGATACTAATAGTCAATTCTAATGAAACTCAGTTCTTCTCTTCTGGTCCTCGGGTCCCTCTCTGCAAAGCAAACGAATAAAACATCTTCAAACACAATAACCAAGCACTTTAAATGAGGCAAATAAAACTGTGCTTTATTGGACCTCAGCAGAGGCTCAATGAGCACAATCAAGTGCTTACTGAAGGACACATTGCTGGAATTGAAGTGGAATTGTTAAGATGGACACATTCGGTGATGCTGAGCGTAATTTACGACTGAATATATTAAAGCTGAGGCCCAGGAGCTAGAGCGGGTCATCCTCTGAAGGAGGGTGCAGTGGTCACGATACTGAACTCCAAATTGCTCCTGGCTTTTCCATTGCTGTGAGACCGTGTGTGAATGGCTGAGCATAGAAATATTATGTGGCACTTTGGTTGGGAAACACTGCATTGCTCCTGATGAGCAGGTCAAAACCTTGCATGGCAGCCTCTGCCGTCAGAGTATGAATGTGTGAACGTTTGCAAGTGTTGTAAAGCGCTTTGTGCAGTCAGTAAACTAGAAAATCAAGTCCGTTTACATTTGCCATAATTGATGGTTGTAATATGAGAAGGGCGTTAATGTGATGTGAAATTATTCCATGGTATAGTATTCAGACTGTTTCAGATTTCCGATTTATTTGGTGGCTATATGAGATCTCTATATGCTGCTGGAACTTGGCTTGTTGCATCAAAACATTTGCATTTCATAACCTTAGCCTACTCATTTAGTGGTAATCCAGCATTGAATTATTATAAATGGAAACTACTGGTCTGTGGGTTACCCTTATTAAGTAGAACCCCCCCCTTACCAGGCTGATGCTGTGTAAAGTCAAAATGACAGTTTCTCTGTGACATAGATTGCAAAGAACCTAAAACTGCTCACCTGCTCCATCTCAGCTCCACTGATGGAGACTGAGGAGTATTTGCCTCCATTTCTCTTGAAATAAAAATCAGCTCTTTGGTTTTGCTGACAGTGAGCAGTACCTTGACAGGAGGGCAGTGGTTATGGCATCCTCTGTGGACCTGTTAGTTTTAAAAGCATACTGGTGAGGGTCCAGCCAGGCAGAGCTGGCCTCTGGAGGCAGAATAACCTTTACAGCTGAATCTTGAGGAGATTTAAAGCAGGCATAAAATGTGTTCAGCTATGGAACATGGCCTCACACATTGTGGTTTTGTAGCCTGTGACATCTTGAATCGCTTGCCACATGTCTTTAGTGCTGGTGTTGAGGTCTCTTTCCAGCTTTCCTTCTTGCTCTGGCAGTGTGAGGCCAGATGAAGCGGGAGAAATGTGGACTGATAGGCCGATATGTGGACGAGAGAGGGTGTGGGGATCTGGACATGATAGTAGAATTTAGCTAAAACAGTCAGTTAATGCAGTGGGTTTGATTAAAATGCGAGTCGTCATCCTCATCAGTTCTTCTTTTGAACAAACAAGACTCTAAAAAGAAGTGAGGCAAAGGAAAGGAAGCACGAAGGATCACCATAATGTTCTCTGTAATAACATCCAGGGAATCACCAAGCCTACATGCAAAACCCATGTAGCTTCCTATGTGAAACCCATAGGAAGAACATTTAGGGATTAAAGGTTTTGTGGTTTTCCCTCTATTGTCCTCTGGAGCAGGTCTGCCTGAACACTCTGATTTATGGAGTGTCCTAATGAAAAGATGCTCAGAAAGTGTGTGCTATCTTTTTTACGATGAGCCTCAGGATCAGAGAGAAATTATAACTCCCAGCACAGTTGGAATGAATAGATAGATACAGGACACTGTTTATCACTGTGTTGAATGATTCTCCTTGTCCACACTTGTCTTTAGCTTGTAGAGATTTCATGCGGGGACAGTGGATTAAAGGCTCTGAGAGCACATCAGATCCTTCAGTAACAGTAATATTGATTTGTTTTATTATTATCATTGTTCAATTTGTAGGTTATTATAACCCGTTCACAAGCCCAGAGCAAGAAAACACAATAATGAAATTAGTCCAGAATTTTTGTGAGAGGAAATCACACAATATAAGGGATACAATTTAAATCTTTCCTGCGGTGGTCAAGATAAAGACAGAGCAGTTTAAAACCCAGGTGAAAAGTTAACAGAGAGGGAAGAAGCCATTTCATGCTCTCTTTTTCTATCCTTCTCTCTCTAACTTTCCACCCTCTGTGATAACACATCACACACTGACCTGTGTAGAGGCCTTCCTGGCAATGAGCTGGGCAGCATCCCCTGAAGATTTACTGTCACTGGCTGACATGATCTTGGGCATTACCAGAGTCAGGGCACATGATCAAGATGATGGAGAAGGGACACAGTGAGAAATTACATGAGGACAAAAGAAGGGGGTGTGAAAACAAGAGGTGAAGTCACACAGAAAGACAGGAATGAAATGATAACAATGAGAAGAGTAGATGAAAGAGAAGATGAACAAAAGGAAGAGGATAAGAGGAAAGATGACTAGAGGTCACCAAGCACTTTATGTGGAGTCAGTATCCCAGAATTTAGATCTAAACTGGATAATTCTGCACCTCACAATGCACACGTGGTCCCAGTGCTCATTGCCTACATAGCAGGAAGTAGTAGTACTAACTGGAAAGTAAGGCTATGGTACCAATCACCATCATTTGGTTTCACAAATCGTTGAAAAGAAAAACATTTAAAACACTTTCAAAAGACAGAAAATCTGCATTAATTTTGTTCATTTGTCCTTTTGTTTGTATCCACCTGGCAAATGAATGGTAAATCCAACTTTTAAATGTTTTTTGTCTGTAGCAATCCAGAGAAACAATAAACATTTTTTTCTGCTAAATCCATAGATGCCCTGCTGCATAATGTTCACCAGACCAAGCCTCTAACTGTGTCCGTCTGTTAAAGCCACTGTACACAAACTCTGAGTGCCAAGAGCAGTATATATATGATTCACATCAATTACAAAAATATGCCAAAGTAAGTTCTGGACATAACTTACACCTGCTTTTTTGACTTTCTCACAGGGAGATGATATGAGCATTATTTGATTGATCAATTTTCAACACAAAGTTGTTGATCTAGTTCTGTTCAATGTATATCAACAGCAAAAGAAACATGAGCTATAAATGACCATTAATTATGGAGGCAAAAGGAGGCATTATGCTGTGCATCTGTTCCACTTCATCACCATGGGACCGAGTTGGTGTACGTACAGTGTACAGCACTAAAATAATGAACCAGTGTTAGTTAGGGATGCACCGATCAGGTATCATTCAGATACTGTGCACCTGTAATCGTAAGCATCAATATAAAACAACTCAGATACAGCAACACCTGATACTACTTTACTGCAGCTTGATGTTAACCTCTCCGTTGAGCAGGTAAACTGTGAAGGAGGTGTCGCAGTTTTGAGATTTATTGAGATAAACGAAAATGATAGAAGTAAAGCAGATTGCAAACTTTGCTCTCACAAGGAGTATAAAAACTCTTCAGCACAAGCAATTTGACAGAACATCTGAACCAACATGACACAGAGTTCAAGAAGATTGCTACTGTAGCAGCAGGAAACAGCAACAACCAATTTTGTTGCAAACGCTGGAGAAGTGAGAGAAAATGTCCAAAAACAATGAACGGGTGGTGAAAATAACAGAGGTATTTACCCAGTGCATTGCTCTTGATGACCAGCCAATAGTCAATTGTGGATAAAATGGGATTTCAAAGTCTTCTCAGTGTGCTGGAGCCCAGCTATAATAACAGATTCTAGATCTGACCAACCAGTCTAAGTAGCAGACAAAAGACTACATCACAATGAAAGTTTAAAAGCTTATTTTATTTATAATCATAAAAAGGTACTAAAAATCAAAGGGAGAATCTCAAAATGATCAGTGCCCAGGATTTAACAAGAGGAGAAAGTCAGAGGCCAAGGTCAGCCGGCCACGGGTTGGTTGCTTCCTAGATTAATCCCACTTCTCAGTCTGTGACCTGATGGCTGTCTTTTGACTCATCAAGGGGACTAGTCTGGCACGCCTTCAGCCTTAGGAAGCCCAACTCAGTCTTAAGACTGAAGCGTCTGGAGCCGACCCTGGCCTGCACACAGGACACAGAACAGATGAGAGAGTCTCCTGTGGCCTAAATAGACTTTTCAGTGGAGGTAATCAGACACACCTGCCCTCAATCAGCACCTAACACAGCCATTGGCTCACAGTAAAGTGAGATCCTCTACGCCGTTTCACTTCTCCCTCTTCGTTGCTTTCCTCTCTTTTCTTTTCTTCACCGGTGACAACAACTCAGCCTTTTGCCAAGACTCAAAATCACTTTATTTTCCCAAAATATTAAAGTTCATGTGAAACTCATCCATACTAGTGGCCTATGAGTATGTTTTTTCCAGTATGAAGTAGGCTACAGATCAGCAGCTGCTTGCTTAGCAACCAAATATGCTGGGGTGATAAGAATAACCCAGACTACTTGCGGAGCAAAGATTCAAGAGCGCAGAATGCTATGCAGTACATGAATCAGAGGCAAAAAGGCCACTTTCCTTGACAGCGGTCAAATATGCTTAGCAGCGGTCAATTATACGAAAATAACTCACCACCGAACGCTGGGAAGGTCCATTCAAGTGAATGAAGCATTCTACAGTATTAAGAAGAGCCATGTAATAATGTGAGTTAAGAACTGTGTGAATGATACATGTCTACTCTGTTACAGTATGACATTCCAAGCCATCACCACATCACACCGTGTTACCAAAGCTACACGACTTTGTGAAAAAGCACATCAACAGCCTGCATGCAAAACAGTTACACTAGCCAAGCCAATGCAAGCGCACTCAATGATATGCTTCAGACTTGGGTCAGCCCAAAAAAGCTCTGTTCATACTGTGCTCCAGGATAACACTGTAAATATGATTAAAGCCATGAATGATGCTGGACTCCTTAACCCTAGCACACACCCTCCAGCTGGATGTTAATGAGGGCCTTTTGCCTCAGAGAAGTGTAGCTGATGCAGCGGCAGTCAGATGTAAAATAGTCTGACATTTTAATCTTTCCACCAAACAGAGAAGATCAGAGTAAAATACGATGCCTGTCATCGTATTTTACAGAAATACAGATACAAGGAGATACTAAAACAGAGGAGAGCAATGATCCAGTGGCGCCTAGGGTATGACAATCCATAAGCATCAATATGTGAGGCAGCAGGAGACAGGATAGTCCAAGAGTCCTGGGTCCATCAGAAGTAAGCCTGAATGAAAAGAGAGGAGGAGGAGGAGGAGGAGAAAGAGGAAGAGGACAAGGAGTAGGAGAAAGAGGAGGATGAGGAGGAAGCTATAGAGAGCGAGAGCCCTCCCTGGGATGTTGCCTGGTCCGGCTGACTTGCGGGGGTTGATGTTCCTCAGGACTTTGTGTACCTGGCCTATATGAGACAGTTGGTGGTGGGGAGGGGGATCGGGGGGTCCCTGTGTGTGTGTATGTGCCTCCTCTCTGTGTAAAAGGTGTTGAGGTCATCCGGCAGGCTGTCTGTGGAGCTGATGGCGCTGGTGGTGGTCCTGTAGTCAGTGATGTGCTGTAGGCCTTGCCAAATCCTCCCGAAGCCAGCAGTGGAATAGAAGCCATCCAGTTTCTCTCTGCCGCTGTGATGGCTTGTTCTAGTCCTTCATGGCTTTGTACTACTCTGTGTATATATATATATATATATATATATATATATATATATATATAGATATACGTAGGAGTACTAATTAATATACCCGGTCACACACTCAGCATAGTCCTGTATGAGCAAAACAATCCTGCAGGGTGATCTTAGTATCTGGGGTCCAGAGTTGAACTTTTTTAGCCAAAGGGTTTGTTTGTTTAGGTCTTTGACTGTATGCTGGATACAGGAACAAAGAGATGTGGTCTGAATGGGGTCAGAATGTTAATCAGAATAAACAGATTGTTTCTCGTAGGCATGACAATGTGAATTGTATTGAATTGAATTGTTAGGGAACATAAAGATTGGACTCTAGAGCAATGGAAAAAGGTTGTGTGGTCTGATGAGTCCAGATTTACCATGTAAGAAGAGAGGCGGATGATGTGATGCACCTATCACTGTGCCCTGTGGGGGCAGTGTTGTGATCTGGGGCTGCTTCGGTTGGTCAGGTCCAGGTCCAGCAATATTACATGCCCAAAAAATTAGGTCAGGTGACTTCCCGAATAGAATGAATAACCATGTTTTTCTATCAATGTTTTTTTTCTTCCATGATGACATGGGCATATTCCAATAATAACAATAACATATGCCACAATACATCAGACTCAAACTGTGAAAGAGTGGTTCAGAGAGGATTAGACATCGTTTTCACACTTGGATTGGCCAGACCTTAACCCAAATGAGAATCTTTGGGATGGGCTGGAGAAGACTTTAGGCAGCAGCCAAAATCTCCCATCATCAATACAAGATCTTGGCGAAAAATGAATTCAACTCAAGACAAATATAAATGCTGTGACATTAAACACACTTAGCAAAATGATGCCACAGCCAGTGCATGCTGTAATCAAAGCTAAAGGCAGTTCAACAAAATATTAGAGTGTGTGACTTTCAATAGTGTGTCTTTTTAGTTGTTCTGCTACAGTTGTATTTTGGCAACCCATGTCTCACATGAAAATGTATAATAGCTACATTGGTCCACAGGAAAAAATGTAGTAGTTCCACAATTGCGGCTCTTAAATTGTGAGATGTCTACAACTTTTTTGGCCTATTCTTTTCTATGGCCTGCATCCACATCACGTGACCATCAACTTTCTAGCTGTGAGAACACAACACATGGCTGCCATTCCTTTTATACCCAGTGAAAAGGGTATTATTTTAAGATAGGTATTGCATTAAAATGTGCTTTGATGACATTTTTATTGAGAAATAAGCACTTTGTTTTAATAGTCCTCGCTCAGTGAATGTATGTAGTCTTTAGTTTGTTAGTTTTTACGAAGATTTTTGCTGGTTTCGCCAGAATATTGTGGGGCTGCCACGTATGACATTGTTGCTGTGGTGGTTGCTATAGGTGCAGCTACGTTGCTATGGTGGTTACTATAGACGCTGCTACGGCGAAAACCACAGCTTGCACATTGTATCGTTTTTTTGTTTATCTAGTTATCTGGACCGTTATTTGTATTCTTTTATGTAGCTATTTGATGGTGCTCTTTTAATAGAATAATGGCGATATTACAGCACCCCACAGATGATGTATTTTTCTTCTTTTGGAGATTTCAGACGACTAGCGTAATGTAAAAGTGTGTGGAAAGGCTATGTACTATACATAATGAACATCTGATGAAAATTAAACTTATTTTGTAAGAACTCTAATGGCATTATTAACTACTTATATCGGTACTTAGTATTGGTAAGCACCCAAATTTAAATACTTACCACTAAAAAAGTGGTATTGGTGCATCCCTAGTGTGAGCACAAGGTAAACGACCCCATCAGATCAGCCAGAGACCTAATGGTTCTGTTTGCCTGAGACTGTCAAGACTGTACAGGTCAAGGAAGGAAACTGCATTCTCTATCATGTAGCTGGAATCATCATGAGACAGTGAGTGCTCTGTGGCGTTGCACATTTATGTGGGTTGAGTGTGTATAAAGGGATGCACCTGCTCAGAAACAATGCCAAGGTACACTATGACCATTGGACTGATGCTCCGCTGAAGTGGTTAGTGTGTGCCAAGAAACTACTCTCTTCACCATTAGTCTGCAGCCTTGCAGCTCTGACACTCCAATGAATCCCTGGATTATGACTGTGTGCATCAGATTCTGAACCAATTATCGACTTGTCACAAGAGAAATAAGATCACGTCAAACAGCTATTTTCTCTTTTCAGTCAACTTATGTAATGGTGCCTCGTCACTGTAGTGGAACCTGCCCTGTAAATATCACTTTCCAAATTTGCAAGGTTAAAGTTCGTGGCTGTAGGCTAAATTTGGTTGTTATGTCTTGATTATGTGACTGTTCTTCAACAGCCTTTTAATTTCAGTGACTAATTGTGATTTTAATTTACTTGTTTACAAGTCATTGACTAACTTTAATCAAATAAAATGTAACCCAATGTTAAGCTACATTATCCATCTGAGGGGTCATAAGATGAAGAGGGTGATTATCGTGGTAACAAGTACAGATTAATAATTCAGCAAACACTGGTTGAGCAGCCAGTTTGTCAACAAAGGAGAATGCAGGGCACATACAATGTGCTAATACACAACCTACTGACCTTTATTTTACAAGGAATGTTCCCATTGAGATTCAACATCTCTCAAGTCTGCCAAAGACAGCAGCATAACATTTTTTTCTCCATGTACAAGTTATGGACCAGTGAGTAGATATATCTAAATAATTGACGAAGATTTAAAAGAGAAAAAAAAACAGAGACCCAATCGTAATTGTAAATTTTAAGTCCTCACAATGGAAGGACAGTAACAAGAGTTGGTTCGATTGCTTTACAGTTCGATGAATGAGCTCCCACAGTGCTAATCACAGTGGCAGATATGATTTTGGGACAGTAAAATGGAATTACAAAGAATTATGCTGGATGACATGTTGCATTGTTTCTACAGTGCCCACATAGCCACGCTTGCTTTCACTCATTCAAAGTGCTGTCACTGTTGTTACTCGTCTATTTTGCATTTTAAGAAGATGAGGACAGAAAAAAGATACATGCATGGCCTTATGCAAGTGATGCAATGGATCAAAGCACCTATGGGACCGACATGACGTCTATAAAGAATTTCGAGAGGTTGTTGACAGCTCAAGTTTCAACATTACCAAAGTATTAAACAAGATGGCCCAGTTAACTAATGGCTGTTAGTTTTGAAAATAACATGTTTCTTTTGGGCTAAGTTATTTCCCCTCAGCGCTATCAGGCCTGAGGAATGCCAGGCAGCAGTTTGAGTTGACAGGAAAATACTTTGACCTTAGCAAAGTAAATTTAGATGCTGTTACGCTCAACACACATTACAGAAATCCTTGATGCATTTATCTTTTAAAAACATTTTAAATGTTAGGCCCTTATTGTTATGTCATTTTTTCCCCATATTATCTAAACATTCAACACACTCAACATTCTGAGAGAAACATGAAAAACTGAAATTACAATAACAATTGCAGCCACCTTGTCTGGCATTACACCAGACTTACCATCACTGACATCGTTCTAATGTAACCTCTAGGCTGCCTGTTTTTTTATGTTGAACATGCAGCCACATGATTCTCAATTTTGAGTAGCTGCCCATTGAATGGCCGTGGAGTGCACATCATAACTTCATAAGGAAATGTCATGAACACTTCAAGTTCTGTCATGTTCAACATGAGTATCAACATTTGGTTGATATTTGAATGACTGACTGGGACTTTAATTTCATCTTGAGGCTGACGTGATTTTGGTCGATTTGACAGAGTTAAAGAGCATATTGTATCATTATCAGCCTGGATGCCACATCATTGTGGAGCTGGGTAGATTAAGTTACAATCAGTGTTGTATTCGTGCTCTGAACCTGATCTTCCTGCTCTGGTTTGCCTCAGTCTTGTCTTTCTGCTGTCAATACAGACCACTATAAAGGTCAGAATCACGTTAGAGGGACAGTTATGAAGATATTTGTCCACTGTAAACTATTGACCTGTCTGGATCCACGTCTGTGTTTGTGGAAACCGGTTTTAGTGGAATACAAATTTACACGGCATTGCAAAGTCATACCTTTTTCTCAGGGTGGAAGCTGCTCCATAATCTCATAGATCTGTCTGATTATGAATATCTATGCAGGGGACTCTGATTTAGTACAGAGCTAGAAGATGAAAGGGGGGACTGGATAGAACTGAGTAGGACAGAAGGAAGGCCTTGAAGATTGAAATGGAGAGTGAACCAGCTAGTGTGTTGAAATGACCGACATGGCGGGCTGTGATGTTGAAGTTGTAAGTGTTTGATGACCATGTGATTCTTCTCATGAGGGGTATGATATCCACTGATGCGGAGTGCCCTCTAATGATGATGCTGATGACGGCTGATTATCACAGGTGCTTTTGCGTTTCCAATTCTAACCCAACACATGGCAAGCTATGGCGATGGGATAAATTCGCACAGTGTTGAGACGGGGAGAAGGAAGGTGGCCAGCAACTTCTAACCACTGCCCTTGAAAGAACCTGCTCCTGATTCAAAAAGTCTGGCGTGGTGCAAAATAGTATTTTGAATCCCACTTAATGCATTGGAAAGCTGCGCACCCTTGCAGCTTTATTAGATTCATGGCATTATCGATGGTGACGCAGTGAGATACATTTGACGCATTTTGACGTGGAGAAAATGCAGTTGTGGTATGAGCAACAGTTACGTTGAAATTATTGCATATGGCATGTTGTTGAAAAGATGCACTTGCGCCTTGCTTGTTAAAGGTAGGCTGAGGGCGGGGCAGAAAAGGAGTCCTGGTAGTCATAGGCTGGATTTCCACAGGTGTTGCAGTAAATGTTAGGGTTGCTTCCAGCTATCATCACCAACCATTCAGTGTCCAGTACCGACCTGCTTAGGTGGGTGTTGGATTGCTTTGTGAAGCACAGATTGCTAAAGAAGGCTTTATGTACAAGTAGAAAATATCCCTAATGTTTTTGAGGTTATGGTTGCCAATAGGGCCCGAATAGGCATGTCGTTCTTGCCGGAGCAGATGACGTTGCAGTAAATACCTAAAGCAACAAGAAACTGCCCAATAGATGAGTCTTTGTTCATTCGGGGAATGTTGATGTTTTTACCTTATTTATCTAAATATTTTTACTTTAGCCGGGTGGTATGTGCTACCTTCCCTTTAAGGCTGTGGCCTTATGGTTAAACTGAGTGTGACATAGTGCATCAGTGTGTGTTGAAGGAACCAGCTTCACAACATGTGAAGATGGCATGTGACAATGGGTGATTATAGCCAGCATAAAAGTGTCTAAATAAGGGCAGGGCTACAGCATGATCATGTATTGTGATCATGCTTCACTCTTCATTCATTCAGCAGAGTTGCCTGGGCTACTAGAAGCTAGTTACCAGCTAATAACGAGCCAAGATATATTATAGTATAAATAAACAGTGTGCTCCTTGCTACGGTCCAGGGCTGGCAAGCTGTGGAAGGTACATAGGTTTGCTTAAGGAATTTATGGCCAACCTATGTATACTGAGCTACATGCCAGTAAGAATGTAGAGGGCTTAGTAGACGAGAGAGCTTGCTGTATCATCGAGGCACAGTGGGCGCGTCAGGGAGAAGAGCCGAGTGGCTTCGTTGGCCTGGCTGGGAGCGGGTCCCCTGATGAATGGTGTTATGTGGCTTCAGGGGTGCAGATCCGATGTTT
>CAEMYA010000384.1:578339-599313 GCA_903131615.1 Diplodus sargus | reverse complement strand
ATCAGTTCAGGCAGTTGGAGAGCACTGAACGATTCGGTGAACGAATCTTTTGAACGAATCATTTTAATGAACTGATTCTAGAGATTCAGTACAGTAAAAAGAACTGCCGTTCCCATCACTAATCCTGACTCGCCATGCATTTTGGACAGCGACAAAATGACAAGGTTTTTTGCTCTAAATGACATCACATAATCATCATCTGTAAATAGTGGACCCTTTCTCTCACTCGTGGAGAAGGATGCTGTTTTCCTGGGGTAAACTCATCGGCAGACTAGTTATTCTAGTTATTCTATTGAAAAATATTTAGTAAATTACAATATCCTCTGTAAAAATATAATGGGAAACATGGTTTATTTTTTTATGAACAGGACCTCAATGTGCACCCTGCAGATTAATGCTCCTGTTTTCATCAGAGAGAGCTTACTGGTGTATACACTCTGCCTTTAAGAGACCCTCCACAGCTACAAGTGGGACTCAGATGTTATACACTATGAAGTTCTCTCAAAAAATCCCACCATAGAATTTTGAAGACTCTACCACTGTCAGTGATAGCACAAAATTGCAATGACTCCAGTGCAGGGGATATATTATATTAAGTGAAGTGAATGAGTGAAGAAGGAAATAATTTCAGAGGCAGCGTGCTGGCTGAGTGGACAGGTGAGGAATCGCTGTGACCAGACAACAAAACAAAGACAGACAAAGAACCAGCGGAGAGAGCTCATCATTGTGGCACTCTTAGTACATTTTACTGTCAAAAAATGACATGTTAAACCATCAACATTATAGCATTATCAAGAGCTGCAGCAGTTAATGGATTAGTATATAAAAAATAATCAGCAACACCCTTAATTGAATGTGTGTATGTGCAGCTTTTGATAAACTTTCAAGACATAAAAAATAATCTTAAGATGTTCTTGTTTAAGCCACTCAGATGTGAAAATATGTTGTTTGCCATAGCTTATATTTAGAATAAGTTGAATATTATCAGGTTATGAACTGTTGTGATGGTAATGTTCAACTCTATAGCCTATAGATTAAACAAGCATTTGAGAAAACAATCCTCAGATCACAATATTTTCAAAATAATTGTTAGTTGCATCACTTGTGAAATATGTGTATAAAAGAATATTCATTAAAAGCAGATATGTCAGTTTTGAGTGGGTGTGTGTCTCATTCCGGTATGTAGATGCTCCACCAAGGTCTCAGGGTCAGAACAAAGTTGACCAAACAGCAGCCTCTGCTGGTCATAAACCATTTCTTAACTATGTACCAACATCTGTTGCAAGTGAAATACAGTTCATTCTCAGTCAGTTGGTCCTTTAATGCAGTAGATTGTATTGATGATTTCACTCTCCCTGCCTACACTCCATCAGTGATTTAAATAACTATGTCCCATCAACAGTTGATGACAAATTGCACAAGACAAACAACCTATAAAGATACACCGTTCGGCCCTTCTGCCTCTTCTTTAACAAAAGAGCATAACATGGCTCCATACAGCTTGTCCGGCGTAAATCAAGTCTCTGGAGCCCAGAGCCCAGTTGACATGGAACACATTTACACCCTTTCTAAAGATGAAAACGCAACTGTAACCCTGTCTGATGTGGGTGAAAGGGCTTGAGTTTGTGTTGAGGGTGTAAAAAAATCTCTTTTGCAAATATTTTAAATTTATAACATGAATGCACAATAGTCGGCGACACGTAGTCCCGATTCCTCACATACTGTGACCGTTTGTTGAGGTAATCGAGGACCCAGGATGTGAGGTGTTGGTACCACCGTGAGCTCCAGCTTGTCCCCCAGAAGTGCAGGCTGAATGGTGTTGAAAGCACTGGAGAAGTCAAAGAACATGATCCTCACAGTGCTTCCAGGCTTTTACAAGAGAGACAGTGATCTGACAGAGATGACTGGGCTGGGGGAGAGGTGGGTGTCTGGTCAAACCTTTTGAACAAGAGGTTAATCCACGTCTGATTCCCTTGAGCCTAAAGTGGACTTTTTTTTCCAAATCCTGTTTAATTCTGCTGTCTCATGTCCTTGACATGATTTGTGTTCTTTTGTCCTTATATTATGCACATTATTGTTATTTTTCCACATTCTGTTATTCTTCTCATTTCCATACCCATATTTAACAACAAGCAGAGTTTGCACTGACTATATCCCTGCACTGTCTCTTTCACATTCTTTTTCCTTATTTCTTTTTACTTTTTACCTTTACTATTTATTTCTGTGAGTGATCTGTTCTTTTTTTTATGTGCATTCATGTGGTAAATACGCTAAACTCCAATCCTGTAGGTGGCGGTAACATCGTTTGGTTGTTGCCGACTCGGCACACACAAAAGAAAAGCGCATGCGAGTAGTTGGAGCCTTTGAGCTTGCCGTCGTCGCCACAAACACGTCACATGTTTTGTTGGTTTGCAGGAACGCTGCAATGGAAGCCAGTTTGTTACATCTCGCTTACTGAAATTATTATCTACTACAGAATTTGGAAAGCAGTATTATTGCAATTTGTTTCTTTGTTAGTAGAGTGGCACGTGTTAACCTGCCAGGGTTACGTTTGTAAAGTTGTGAAGCAGTAAATACACTTACTAATAGTAGGAAGCGTGTTGGCGCCTTCTAGCCGTCTTTCATTTACTTTACTAATATCATTCTGAAGCCTTTCCTCTAAAATGATGAACTACTCTGACTACGACTCTGATGGATACTCGTCTAATGAAGATGCTGACTACGTCCCATCAGGTGGGCACTGAAACACTTTACTGTGTTAAATGTAGTTTATGATTAAGTAGCAAGGTAGTTCGGAAGTATCGCATGAAGGGTCTTAGTGGGAGTAATTAGCCAAGTATTGTAGTGTTAGTCAATGAACTTGTCACATAAGATGACTAAGTTACTATTAGCTGAGTCACAAATGCTACGCACTTAACATCATAAAGTAGCTATACTGTAAAATATTCATAATTTCAGCCATGGTAACGTTTTAACGCAATGTCCGTACTGGCGTCGGGACTGTGTTGCACACTCCGTTTAGAAAACAAGAATTTATTGGTGATTCGCTTTTCAGCAAATGTACACATTCCTATGATCATGACTTAACGCCTTCTACAACAAAATGAACCATGCTGCTAATTTCAGCTCGAATAAGGTTAGTCAAGAAGCAGTAATACATGTTGCCACCCCAACTCTGCTATGCTGTACCGTTAGTTAAGATGGTTATGTGGCTGTTGATTATATTTGACTTACTTACACATCGGTAACTGTCCCCCCCATTATCAGGTGAACATCTCCTTGATCAGTTCACTCATACATAATGTGTGTTTGTTCATAATGGAGTACTCACTCAATGCTAAAATATATAATTGACACCATGCCAAAAAACAGACAAAGCTAGACATCATAAATAAGAACTAAATGCTAGAACAGTTTTGTTGGATTGCATGAGATTTTACAGGTGAACCAACTAAAGTCAACTAGGTTTTTTTATTTTACAAACTGTTCTGGGCTTCCTCCAACAATGACATACATTATGTACAAATGATCACAAATCATGCTAGAAAATGGGAAATGAGACATTTAACACTGCAGGAATATAAAATAGGCCTGTTAAGATATAGGAATACAATATTATGTATATGAAATTGAATATCATAAGATATGATATTGTGGGATACTGAACTGTAGTGTTGACATGAATAAACTGTAATGTAGAAGGTTGTGCAGTATTGTGGTAACTGTACGTATATATTGCATTAATAAAGGTAAAGTGTGTGTGGTGTGAGTAAAAGCATACACTGTGTGTCTGTTTAATTTACTTCATCTCCAACCCATCATAATTACAGATTATGGGATGGGACAATACAAGATTTAATCATGGATATCCATAAAAAAATTGTAGAAACTTAGGATAAGATGAACATTGTGAATGTTTTAATCATGAACGCCCCTACATGAGTGACTCAAGAAAGCTACTATGGATTCCAAACCAAAGAACAAGGAGGAGAGATTAGATGAGTTGCCCACCTCCAGAACATGCTGAAGGAACGTGTCTGCCCCACAAACCAATGGCTCCATTTTGCACTCAAGATTATTCAGCACACTATTGGGATAATATCATGAATAGCAATTTTCTGTCCTGGACAATTGTGACATGGAATCTTCATATCGTCAGACAGATTGCAACATTTAGGTAAGAGGAAGTCCATATCCCTGGTACACCAAACTAAAACCTGTGCTTCTAGCGCCTGGCATGTTAAATCATTGCTCTAATAATAACACAGATACATTTCCCACTATTGATATACACTGTCTGACCAAAAAAAGAGTGACACACGGTTTTGAAAAGCTTATGCAATGTCACAACATTTATTTCCAACCAGAGATGCATTCATTTTTCTTGTATTGATGATGGGAGAGCCGGTCGAAAGCCTTCTCCAGCACATCCCAAAGATTCTCAATGGGGTTATAGTCTGGACACTGTGGTGACCAATCCAAGTGGGAAAATGAAGTCACATGCTCCCTGAACAACTCTTTCACAATTAGAGTCCGATGAATCATGCTGTTGTCATCTTGGAATATGCCCGTGCCATCAGGGAAGAAAAAATCCACAAATGGAAGAACCTGGTCATTCAGTATATTGAGGTAGTCAGCTGACCTCAATTTTTGTTCACATAACATTGTTAAACCTGAACTTGATGAACTGAAGGGACCCCAGATCAAAACACTGCCCCTGCAGCTTGTAGGGTGGTCATTTGGCATGGTGGGTGCAGCACTTCATCCACCTCTCTTCATACCCTGATGCACCCATCACTCTGTAACAGGGTAAATCTGGACTCATCAGACCGCATGACCCTTTTCCATCGCTCCCGAGTCCAATCTATATGCTCCCTAACAAGTTGAAGCCTCTCTGATCAGTGGTTTTCTTAAGGCTACACAGCTGTTTAGCCCCAATCCAATGAGTTCTCTTCGTATTGTGCGTGGAAATGCTCTTACTTTTAATAATAAACATGAGTTCTACTGTTGATTTTTTTTACAATTTGATTTCACCAAATGTTTTAGTGATCACTGAACACAGTCATTCAAGAATTTCTTTCCAATCACATTTCTTTCTAAAAGATGATGGTTCACCACTATCCTTTTTTAAAAAAAATAATGCATTGGTCAGTTAACCCAATTTTAGTAGTTTCAGCAATCGGAGTATCATCTTTACCATGACCACATGGTATGTCTTCCCACATGGTTCTTTAAAAAATGAGAAGCTACTCACTGCATCAGATAGGGTTAAATAGCTTGTTGCCAGCTGAAACATATTAATCACTGCACAGTAATTATCTAATGGAAGGCTCTGCCCCATTTGATTAGTTAAATCCAGATGGTGATTTTTTTTGGTCTGTATGTGGTAAATAGCGATATGATAAATGGCCACGAAATCTTAAATAATCAAATTGATGCTGAAAGTGAATGAACTGTGGTCCACACCTCATTACATGAAATCAAACATTTTATGTGTGAAACAAACTCGAATAACTTTTTCTCAATTTAAGATTACAGGTTATTCCGAAACATTGATTTGGACAATAGAAATTTCTAGATTGATAACATGATCGGATCATAGTATAATCACAATATGGTTTTGCTGAAATTTGGTAAATGCCAATATTAATCTATTGCCCGTTCCTGTCTTCCATTCCCTGTGCTTCCTGTTCTGTTCTCCGAAGATGATAATCTCAGTGAGGATGACATCAATGAGTGTGAAAAGGAAGACCCTCTACTCAGAGATGATGATGTTCCACATCCTGGTTTTGTCAGCAAGAAGAAGAAGAAAACAGACATTCATATGAGGTGAGAGGGCTTGAAAAAAATCGTGCCATGATGTTCAGGACAGAGAAAATGAAGCAAAATGTGCTCCTTAGTGTTCTGCTTTCATGGGACTGAGGAGTTTAGCATCTTAATGTTTGTACCCACTATATAGTCATGCGTATATATCTTTTTCTATATGTATCTTTTTGGCACTGGAAATTCTTCTCAGAATTCTGACCAGTTACTCAACCTTGGAGTTTCGATGTCACATGGATTTTCAGATGATTTCTGAAGATTTCTAATTGTTGATATTTTCAAGTACTGTTTGGACATAATAATAATGATGATGATGATAATACAAGCAATCATTTGAAAAACATTAGCAGAATAAGCAGTTTGAAAAAGACATCACATGAGAGGAATTAAAAATGGAAAAGAAGACTAAGCAGGGAAAGAATAAAACGATAGAAAAGCTGAAAAATCCCTTTGTAAAGGGGTGACTTCGCAATAAAATTGAGTTTTAAGTGGTTTTAAAGTAGTTTCTGATTACACAAGCATTATTTCATTAGGCAGGTCCTTCAAAAGTTGGGGGACCCTGATGGCAAAAGTGCGGCAATCTTTTGTATTGAGGCTTGACTGTTGAACGACCAGAAGGGCCCAACCAGAGGAATTAAGTTCTAGGCTCATATAGGGTCAGCATTTCTAGTATTTATCTTGACTATTTAATGTTGATCTTTATTATCAACTTTCACATTTAGTGCACTTTGTATTATTAATCAAAAAAACCAAGAGGAAATCTAAAGCTTCTATTAATTACAGATGGTGCTAATGATTATGATGAAGTATTTTCACTGGTGTTCTTGAAAATGCCTACAGGAAAAGGAAGAAAGGAGTACTGAAAGTAGAAAAGGAAGAGAAAGATGGAGGCATGGCAGAGGAGCCAAAGCTGCTGCAGGAAGAGGTGGAAAAACCCTCTGAAGTAGGGTTGGAGGATGATGCGAGACAGAAGAAAAAATCAGATGACCTCTGGGCAAGTTTCCTGTCTGACGTTGGATCCCGACCCAAAGAATGCACACCGTCCTCACAGTCCAAAGTCCAAAGTCCCACACAGAAGGTAGATACGTTCTTTAGCCAAATATATGACTAAGACAGTAATATGCTTCAAATGTAAGCACTGCGAAGGTACTAAATTATATCCCAACTTTATTGCTTTCAGACCATAGTCCTGAGACCTGTACTACGAAGGGGGATTTGGGGTTTTTACCGCTATAACTTGCTGTGTTAGTTTATATCACTCACAGCAGAGAGTGACTGAAGAAGTAAAGCCTTGAACTTGTGCATTTACAAGATATGACAGTACAGCTTTGAATAATGTTTTATATTTATTTTGTTTGACACCACAGAGGTTGCAGCCAAAAGAATAAGGCTGAAACTGCCTATCATGCCATAAGTACAGAACAGAACAGTGACAGAGCCTTCTGTGTGACAGCCCCCACTCTCTGGAACACTCTCCCAGCTGAAGTCCACAAACTGACTTTTCTGGAGACCTTCAAAAGAGACCTAAAAACCCATCTTTTTAAAAGGACCTATCAGCTCTAGATCCAGCCTCATTAAATCCATCAACTTTTCTATTTCTTGATCTTATATGTAGTTTTTGTTTATCCATTTATTCTTTTTTTGTTTGTTCCACTTTGTTAATTGTCCTTGGGTACCCTGAAAGGTGCTATAAAAATCAAATGCATTATTGTAATTATTATTAGAAGAATACCTCTTAGATAGAGCGCTTGTCCACCAATCAGAGGGGTCGGTGTTTCGATTCTGTCCTCTGCAGTGTTCATCTTAAAATATACTTGGACAAGATAGTGAACTGAAAGCAGGCATGTGTTGTCAAGTGCTTTGAGTATTCCCTAGACTAGAAAAGTGCTATGTAAATACAGTCAATTTATATAAACAACACGAGTTGCAAAACACGAATGTAATTTGTCAGATCTACTTGTGACCTAATGATGGGGCAGTGATATTGGGTTGACATATTGAGTTGATAACCACCGTTGAGTGAACGCATAGCATGATTGTGATTGTTAGAGTTATTGCTGCCAGATAATTTAGACATATCCTGTGTTTGTTGGATATTGTAGGCCTCTGTTAATTCACAGGAGGATACCATATGTAGAGAGTAAAGCCCAAACATACAAAATGGTTCACATACAAAGTTAGTCTGGCCCCTGCCTTGATTTGGATACAGCATACAGATCAAATGGATTAGCAATATAGCCTGGATCAACAGAGCATTATCAAACCTACATTATTTTCTGTATGTGTCTTTTTTGTCTCTCCCTTAAACTGATTTTTTTGTTTTGTTTTTTCCTCAGGGCGATTCCTCAGTTTTGAAGGTTGCTCCTTTGAGTACAGAAACAGAAGCTTCAGAACCTGCTAAAGTTACCATCACTAAAGTGTTTGACTTCGCTGGAGAAGAGGTTAGGTATGCCTCCGAATCATCCTCAAATTAAGAAGAAAATTTGTACAAGAATATGTTTTTTTAAGCAAACAAAGAGTGTAAATGATGTTGATTTTAATGTTCTCAAGTAAGTTGTGAAACCAGACTGACCAGTAGGTGGTGCTACACACACTCAAATGCAGTCTGGATGAGCTCTAAAATACAGTGCAATACAGGGTGCAGCACAGCAAAATCTGTCTGAGACTGAAAGTAGTTATTAAACAAACCTCAGCTGTCATTAAGCATAAGCAGTCACATATTTAAAACAGATCAAAACAGATTGTTTTTTACGTTTTTACTGATACCACTTTTTTGTAAAATAAAATATGATAACATGAAAACTAATTAACGGAATACCTAATAACCCCGCTGACAAACCTGCTACAGAGCAGGAACGCAGATTCAACAGTGCGCACACACGCACACGGTCACAGTGGAGCTGCTTCGGGGTGCTGAAGGGCAGGTGGCTCCGTCTCGGACCAGCAGGGGGAACTCTGCTGTATACCCCAGAGAAAGTGTGCCATATTATTGTGGCCTGTTCATTTTTGCACAACATTTCATTAGTGAATGGAGCCTTTGATGTGCCAGGATACCGATCTCCATCTCGGAAACGTTTATCTTCTTGCCAGAGTTTCTTCTCTCAATGTTTGACCTCAGTGGGCGAGGCCTCCGAACCAGGAATATTTAAGGGCGTAACATGTTAATGACGATCGAATTCAGCCACCGCATTTATCAAGACCCGATCATTCGTACGCTGGAATTGATCAGATACGAATGTTTCATAAATCACACGTGTGTCCTGTCGTACGACCATTTCTGCGCTCAGATCTGCACCCGTTTTCACACAAGATTGATAAATGAGGGCCGTTGTGAGTAATATAGCGAGGCCCTGGGACAGACTCAGTTTGCCATCGTATCTAGATTAATTATCACAGCTCATGGCTTGTCCTTAATCAGACCTACACAAACAGCCGAGTGGTTCCCTTTGAAACAGTATAATTATTACTGTGTGAGATGGACATGCTGTATTTCACACAGACAGCCACACCCCAGCGGCCAGAAAAGATTCTAGTAATGTGGACCTACTAATGTTCAACCCTTAATGTTTACATCTTAGTGGGCAGTAGTCAGAATATAAATGTGATCCTGGGTTTATGTGATTGATTATGCCTTAAGCTGTGTGCTCTCTAACTACAGAAGCCAGATAAGAACGTGGATGATAGTTGTAACCTATCCCACAAATAAATGCAGCCACTCTAATGTGTACTTTTATTATCTAATATTTCAAATGGTATCCAGACGTCCCTCACCTGCGCCTGCAGTTGCACTTGTGTCTTTATTTGTTAATTGTCCTTAGAACAGAGGTATCTTTCAACTGTGCACGATGAGACATGTCCTTTCAAAATACTCCTTCTCATCATCTACAGAGCTGTGTGCTTTGTGTAATTACGGCTGCATAATTTAGCATACATAACTGGGAAAGCCTTTCAGTGTGCCTTGATTGATGCCAGTGGTTTTGTAGTCTGCAGCACTGATGTTCCCAGGGGATGTAGCGGTTGTTCCTTATATAGCCTCCCTGTCTAAACCCGCACTGAGACACGGACAGATGTGTGTCTCTTGCTGTCTGTTTGAGAGGTTCAACTACATCCTGTTTTATTATGGGATGGTTACTCAACATTTGAAGATTCTCAAGTGTTCTGCGGCACTGGTCCATCTATCCCTTAATCACAACCAACAGGAGGAGGAGCGCTAGTTAGGTGTTAGCAGCTGGTGTGCAGAGTCTAGTGGTGTGTAACAGCATGAGAAGCTGTGCTCTAGTACTCGGCTTGTTTGCCATTCACTATGCAACAGCATGCTCAGCAGCAGTATGCTGTGGCATTGTCGCAGTGCTTTTTGTGTGTTTTCTGTCTGATTGGACTTTATAGATATCGATAAACAAATAAATAAATGTCTGTCTGTCTCAATATCAGGGTTAATAAAGTGGTATCAGCAGACTCCAGAGAAGCTAAGGCTTATCTTGAGAGCCAGAACACCCAACAGGAGGACGATGAAGATGAAGAAAAGAGCTTGTCAACCAGCCAATCACCTCTTCCTGGCCCCAGGTACAAACACACCATTACACATAACATTCAACCAGAGCATGTGAGCGGAGCTGAGTGGCGAAAATTTCCGCTCCCCGCTTACATTTTTTTTTTTTGTGTCTGTGTGGGGGAATTCATGTTATACTTAAGGTTAGACATCAATGCCATTTCATTTCTGTTTCGCTCACTCCTCACTTCCTCTTTAAATACCTTTTGTTGCCATGTTGATAAATGGGGATGAGTGCACATCTCCTTTCCAAGACCTGATGGGAAACAGGAACTCATCTTCCAACAGACGGGAAGTACAGTATGTCCACAAGCTATTTCCTATTTATCTCAGTTCTGTGTGTGTGTGTGTGTGTGTCTCTACGTCAATGTTAACACGAGAAGAAGGGACAGCCAGCACAACAGGAAAGAGCCATCAGCACCACTCCCAAATGAAATGAACCGTGCACAAATATGCACACACACAGATAGAGCTTGAAAAGTCAGGCCATAAAAGTTATTCATGAAATAAATTAGTTAAGTGGAGATGTGCACAGACACCATGGGTCAAATGTATGCCCGTTGTCAATGCTGGGCTGCTTCTCAGTTGGGTCAAATTAAAAGTCTAATGAAATTGTAATTTAGAGATGAGGAAGACATGCAACAAAAATTAAGAACACTGTCATATCTTACCACAATTACTAATAAAAGATTTCTTAATTAAACCGAAAGTAAATTTTGCTGGTCTGTCGATTAAAAGGCGTAATATAGGCATTTATTCTTTCAAATATACTTCCTAAATGAGCCTGTTTTATTGTCTGGCCACCCCCTCAGCCTGTCAGTCTTGGTTGGTGGCAAAATGAATATTCTAGGGGGAAGACTCAGAAATCAAGCCAACACTACGTTAATTTTGTTTTTTAAATATCAATATTATTAGCCATGATCAAACCCTGGCAGATAAAAGACTACTGCACACTGCCCTCCAGTGATCCTAACAGGAATTAATGAATAAGTAAGGGAAATAGAAACAGAACCAGCATCAACAGAACCAGCATCAACATGACCTGCACTGTTTGAGTCAGGGCTGTAAAATACAGAGTAAGAATGCTTGGCAAGGTCTTGCAGGAGAAATCATCAATCTAACTATAAAGCAAGACATCTCTGTCTGTTTTTCTGTCTGTGGTTTGCATATCTCGCAAAACTGTTTTTCCGATCTGCTTTGTATTAAAGATAGATAAACAGACAGACACACTGATAAATAGATAGATAATATACATAATACATGATAAAATGCCGATAGTCCGACTCCTATAGTGAGTCACAGAAAAGTAATTTCACATGCTGTGCTCTACAAACAGAAAAGTAGAAAGTGAAAAATAGACCAGGTGCAGTGGAATTGTTGGAAGACATGAATTAAAAGTCCCTGTTCATGCAGCGGTATGGCATTTTCCAGCACTCGTCACAGCAGAATTGGTCCCAACTATGAAAAGTAGTGGTAACTCAGTACGTCAGCCTAGCACAGCAGAGATTTTCATTATAATGGCTGAAATGGCTCATCTAATGACACCCTTATCTTGAGTAGTAATAAGTGGCTGTAAATCCTCTTTCTCCCTGTGGTATTGACAAGAGATCCCCGCTTACAAAATCTAAATGTGATAATCATGTATCATACCCCTGTTATGTAGACATTTAAAAACTTTTACTTAGTTGGCAGCAATGTGTTAAGTTAGTGTTGAGTTTTCAACACTAACTTAACTTGAGAGCAAAACAAAAGCTACAATGACTACTTGATGGTTACAAGAAATTCTAATGCATTAATGTTATCTGCCTGTTCATGGATAGGAAGGCAATCTTATCCTGCACAATGACACTGGCTAGGACATTCACACACTAACACGCACACACACACACACACACACACACACACACACACACACACACACACACACACAAAGCAGGAGCACTCCAACAGCTGACTGTATAGGGCAGATCCTGCAAGCACTTACAACATAAGTAAAATTAAGTGCATATGAAAAGGTGGGGGACCAAACTGTTTAGTGATGGAAAAAGTTTTGACTTTATACTTTAATCTAGTGGACTCATTGGAATTCAGGAAGAGCAAGCATTTTGTGGTCCCTTGGTTGAGCATCCTTGTATGAGCAAACCAAACATAACACACTGTAATCTAAGCACATTAATATGAGGTTCTCATCAGTGTATGTAATTTTGTAAAACCAAAATGACTGGTGTTTAAATGGTTTACAGTAATTAACAACATCTGTGCCCAGTCGTGCAGCAGTAAATGAAAAGCTCAGTCTGCTGTTGTCTCCTGTAGCATCATCCTATGACATCATGATGCTCCCACAAAACAACGAATAGCTAATGAAAATCACTTAACTAAAGAACTTACAAACTCATGTTTACCACAGAATTTAAAACACAATAATGTTGGTGAAGTGAGAGATGGACAGTTTTTTCAACCCTATTTTCAGGTAAGAAGGAAAATTGTGGAGAAAAAAAAAACATACTGGGGTAAAAGATTCAAGTCCAAGTAATTTAGTCTCACCTGGACTAGTCTGTGATCCGGTAGTTTCTGTAACATAATGTGGTGTTGTACTGTACGACACTGGAGTTGTTATGTTATCTGTTATATGTTATACCTTGAAAAATATCTATATTCCATACCATTTTTGATACTTTGATAGTTGAGTTTAAGTGGAAATCTGTTTTTTATTTTTTTTACCTTGGCCCTAAATATACATATTTTGTTGCACAACTGATTCATACTCACTAAAAGTTTGGGAATCAATCTAGTATATCATCTCAGCTTCAACACGGCTGCAGTGTAATCCTTTGTTGCAACTCTGAGTGTCAAAGCTATGTCCACTGAAATGAATGAATTAAGGGCACCAAAAATAAAGGCAGCTTTCTCAACTGTGAACATTATTTAAACAAAATACCATTTTAAATATAAGCTGAAGCTCATGTTTTTGTAAAATTAAGCACTTTAGAGGCATGTTGTTCAAAAGCTCTTTGTTATGGATCTTATTTTATTCTAAAAGGCAACTCTTATTTTACATTTAGAAAAGAACATTGAAGCACTTACTGACAATATTGAAAACTGACAATATTGTTGAAATGTAAATAAAATCTAGAAAAAATCTAGAATTATAGTTATTTGACAGTCAGTTGTTGACCACATACAGATGTTGACACAACTACTAGGCTACTTCAATATAGGCCACTGTATATGGCACTGAATTGTGATGAAAGTCAGATATTATGAGGTTCTGGACCTTCACTTAAAGGTATATTCTCTAACTGGACCTCTTAAATTTAGAATTGTAATTGAATACCTCTTTCCTAAGTCATTGACAATATAGATGAGACAACACCTGCAAATCTCACATCTCGTGAGATCGAGAGCGAGAGTTCTTCTTGAGCAAGACTTTATTGATACAAAAAGTTCTTATTGTTTAACAAAGGTTTATCTCTGTAGGAATTGTTTCTATGAGGTTGTCACACATTTCCTCAGCCTGTCAAAAACAAGAACTTTCAGTGACAATCACAGTTGCCCCAAAGGATTATGTTGTAGCCGTTGCAGCCATTATCTGGCTGCCAGCTGAGGCAGGTATGAATCATACAGGGCCCAGGTTTTAGAATACCAGCATTCCCCTCTAATGGTCAGCAGTTAATGCCCAAACGTGTCACTACTTAGCAACAGAGCATTTTTTTGCATGAGGTTTTGTTGACTTACACGACTATTGTGAAGATCGTGTAAGGACGAAGGTGAAAATTAATATATGGACTCTATATGGACTGGCTTTGACCATCCATTATGTCACACATGCACAACTGATTTTTAATACAAGGGTCCTTTAATTTGTTTGCAGTTGGCGGTGTCTGATGTAGCCAGGTCTGCATTTATCAAACATAACACATCTGCCACCACTGAAGAAAGAAAGAAACTGATTGAGTTACACCAACAAAACGAATACTAGCTTGGAGTGTTACACTGTGATTTCAGACATTGTTAGAAAGAATTCTGTCCTAAAGTCTTACAAGGCTCCATGACAAAGTTTGGTCTAGAAAAAACTGACACTGAAATCCATGTCTATTTTAAACAATGTGTAACTCCATGCTTTTCATAAGGTTCTGCTCTCTTGTTTTTGCAGTGCAAAACGCCCTGCAAGCATGATGAACATCCTGAGTCGTATTGGGGGAAAGAAACAGAAGATGAGCACACTAGAAAAGTCTAAGATGGACTGGGATGCTTTCAAATCAGAAGAGGGCATCACCGAGGAGCTTGCCATCCACAACAGAGGCAGAGAGGGGTAGGAGACTGTCTTTAACTATTGCATCAATTATATTCAGATTTAGGCCAGATGTCACTATAGATCTGTAATGCCTTCTCCATGAAGCAAAGAAGGAATGGCAATGTATGTCTGATCACACCAGCAACTGACATGGCAAAATTAATGGCTGCATCCAGTGAGTATTTAAGAGCATTGCTTCTATTACAAATAAAATAAAATGATAATAAAGACGATGATCAGGGGTAGACAATAAGGGAAATTTGCCACTGGCCCCCCCATTCTAACCACTGGCCCAGGACAATGTCATGCATCGATCCCCATATAAACGAAAAAGAACATATCCCAGCCAAGTCCTGCGGTCTAGCCATCGAGGCTGGAACTTTCTACGATACCAATACTAGTAAATTTCCATGATTCTCGATACTTATTCGATACCACGATTTAAGAAAAAAAATTAAGAAGAAAAATTCATTAGGCTACTTTATTTAATAACTAAATAAATAACAGTTTTACATAAAACTTGTATTTAAGCTCCACTGTGCTTTAACAATGAAGTAAAAACAGAAACACAAACGTAAAGTCATGTAGTCATTACTCTTATCTTCCAGTAGTTCAATGACAGAACTGTTGTTCTCATTCAGTCACTTTTAGGCTGCTTCCACAGACTGATGCAAAACTAAGTCATTGTTTCATTTCTCAGCTCTATTTTGTGTTTACACACGTTTGTTTTGTCTCTGCTCCGAACCATGGATGTATTATGGTCTAAAGGCAGGAACACACCGGCCCAACCGTTGGACGTCTGAAGCGTTTGGAGAGACTCGGACGAGGTCGAGAACAAATATGTTCGGTGTGTTCAGCTGCGTCGGAAGCTTTCGGAGCCGTTCGGACGTTGTCTGCTCCGACTCAGCATGCGAAGTCTGAGTGGGGGGGCTGTCGGACGTCTGAGCCACTGGATTCTCTGATTGGTTGTGTGTCAAACGCACACCACCACTGTGGCGCACACCGAGCAGCTGGAGCGGCTCGAGGATCGGCCGCGTTCACATAAACGGAAAGCGAGCTCAACTGTAGCTGTACCGAGACCCAGCGCGTGTTCTGGCCTGCTTGTAACATCCGCATCGGTCCCAACAGGACTCGACACGACGCGTGCTGAGGGCAAAGTTTCACGGTACTGAAAAAAAGGTTCTTAGCGGTTCTAATGACAACCTTCAAACAGCAGCAGTGAGCGAGTGAGCTGTGCACACTGCAGTTGCTTGCAGATGGTGTGCTGACGTCACAGGGCACAGCGCTCGCTGCGCACAGAAAGTAGATGTATCTGTCTTTGACCGGGTCAGGGTCTCCTAACACTATTAGCGGTAATTGGCTACCGAGACGATTTCACAGAAATCATTTCAAACCACTAGGAATTAACGTGAAATTAGATTTATCAAATTTTTTACTTGTAATCTTTTTTCAAGGCATTGTTGAAACAAACAAATATCTAACCAAACAGGAGAACATAAAAAAAACATGGATTTGTCATGCTATATATATATATATATATATATATATATATATATATATATATATATATACATTTATTTATTAGCGTTCTAAAATATACTTGGCACAGGTACACCAAACAAAGAATATAACCATGTTATTGTGAATGTCGCTGGTTCAATTCCCCTGGTCTGCATGTTGAAGTGTCCTTGGGCAAGATATTGAGCCCCATACTGCTCCTGATGTGCTGATTGGTGCCTTCCATGGCAGCCACCGTCATCAGTGTATGAATGTATGTAGGAATTACTGTAAGTTGTTTTGGACAGGAGCGTCTGCCTAATGCCCTAAATGGAAATATCTATATTAGTTTGGCAATGAAAAGGCCTAAAATGCCGACTAAGCTGGCTAACCTCCGGACGCTTCTTTCACAACAGGAGTGTTGTTTTTTTATTTTCTGTTACAACTATTTCTAGAGCCTTCATGAAGTTAAACTTGAATGACGGACAATGTAACGCTTCAGATAAAAATCACCAACGGGCTACCTGGAAAGTGGAAATGGGGTCAGTAGGTGATTTTTTGTATGTTGACCCGCGTTTAAGAAACCCTCGTAGACCCAATAATTTTGGTGGTATTATGAACTCTTGCAACCCTAGCTCATAGAGCTACTGTGTTATTCTGAATGCTAGATGCTAAGTTGCTTTCATGGGAAGTTTGACAGTAGAATATTCCACTTTGATCTAATTTATGACCATGACAATAACATGTCATTCAGTGTATCAGCTTTCAAGAGGAAGAAAGTCTTTGTTTTCTCCACAGTGAATGCCAAGAAAGGGTTGACATGGTAAAGCCTGTGTTGTTGAATTTTTATTAATATCCTGCCCTGTGAAGGCAGCATGAAGCGGCACTGCACAAAGCTGACAGAACCACTGAAAGAACAGTCATTCTGCTACGAAACGACACATTTTATAGCAAAATGTTATATTGGTGTATGCATTATAAATTGACTTGTCATGAATTTCTGGTGTAAATTCGCCCCACTTGAAAAGATCTAATGTTGTAATGTAATATCTCTCTCTCTCTCTCTCTAGGTATGTGGAGCGGAAGAACTTCTTGGAGCGCGTTGACCATCGGCAGTTTGAGTTAGAAAAAGAAGTGCGACTGAGCAACATGAAACAGTGACACACACACACACACACACACACACACCGTACACACACACACACACACACACAAGAACAGATCTGTAGACTTGCTATATCTTTCTTTCTCTCTCTAATGAGATATTCCCCAGTAAAGTGAGCTCAGACTAGTGCTGTAACTGGAGCCTTTCAGGTTTTTGAAATAAATAGATTAATAAAGTACTGATGAGTGGACAGAGTTGCTGTCGAAAAGTTTTTTTTATTTTTTTGTTCAGTTCTTTGATTGCCTTTGAATAAAAACTGTTCAGTAATCTAGAAGTGCAGTTCTTGATGGAGCTTTGTGAGGCTGTATTTTACAAGGCTAATCCGTTTTTTTAAGATCATTAAGATAACCTTGTTTACCTACATTTAGCACATTCCTCATATCAGGTGATACAGAGTTACCTAATGTTACAACTAATTACAAATCTTAACTCTTACTTCAGCACCACAGACAGTGCCTTTGATTCATCTATACAGGGCACAGTAATGTCAGAGCCATGGCTGGGCTGAGATGTTTGATGTATTCAAAAACTTCAGTCAGATGAATCAACGATCAATGAGTCACTCAGACTATACTGATATTTTCAACTAAACAACACCTCCACTTCTGCACCCTCTCTGATACTAGAGGATGGAGAGGGGGGGATGGCAGGCTTGTGCTGGTGCTCTCATCGGTCAATGGTAGGTAATTAAGTACATTTACTCAAGTACTGTATTTAAGTACAAATTTAAGGTACTACTTTACCTGAGCATTTGATTTTATTCTACTCAGGGCTTTATTTGTCCAGGATCCGGGACCTCCGTGTTGTGACCCACAGCTATTTAATGGGATGGTGAAATGAGTTTATGGTTACTATACGACACTGTCCATAGTACTTAAATGATGGGGAAATCGATATACAAACACTTAAGTCGGTTTCCAGCCTCGTTTTCGTGGTAAATTAAACTTTCAGCCCTAAATATATTCCCGATAGTATACCGGGAGAGCACTGCAAGCCGTAAACAGCTGTCTTCTACTTCTCTCTTCCTGCTGACATCGAGAGATTATTGTGAACGTTCCGATTAATAAATGTAAAATAAATAATGATTTGTTTGTGATGAAGTTTCAGATATGCCCCCCTGCGACTATGGCTTTCTGCTCGAAGATACTGTTTTTTCATGTGCTCTTTGTTCTGAATCAGTCCTGCTACAGTAAGGGTGAGGGCCACAGGTCTGAAGTCACTCAGGCTGCTGATTGTTGTTGTTTTGCGACAGGCGGGGTTGGGGACTGAAGGCATTTGGGGACAGGGCAATTTGACAAGGCAAGGTTAAAGATGTGGCAAAATACCTCAGCCAGCAGGTCTGCACATTCTCTGAGTATCTGATTCTGGAATCCCGTCTGGAGCGGCTGCTTTCCTGGGGTTGACCCCACAAAGCATCTCCCCAACATCATCTCTTGTAACAGCCAGTGATCGGAGACTCTTCAAAAGACAACTACAATGTACACGACAAGACTGAAACACATAGCCAACCTCTTGCTAGTGCTAGTATCTTCTCCAATAGCTTTCATTACCTTTCTACTGTTCATAATATTAGCTTGTTTAGCAAGGTTGCCAGACAGTAGCCTGAACATGCTTATAGCTGTCTCCCACGGTCATGATCCTCACAGTACATGTCATAGCAGTCTATCATGCGTAAGTCTGCTGTGTCTGTGGAAGCTTTTTGGACTACAAGCGTTTTAACCCACAAAGGACAGTTGTGTGCCATGAATCACAAAAACTTCATAACTGCAATTTTTTGGTGTGTGTTGTGTTGTGTAAAGTCATATCTACAATAATTTGCAAATATACATAAATACTTTGAATTCGATTTTAATTTGAGATAAAAATGTTACAGGTTTCACAAATGTAACTAGTTTCAATAAAAGATTGCATGTAAAGTGATATATGTGTATTCGTGAATCCATTTGTACATGCCTCTAGATATTGGTGAATCGCTTCCTGTCAGTTTGTAGGCCATGTGAAATTTTTAACCCTGACTGTTTTATCATGTAATTTTGTCCAACACCGACCACAGAATGTCTGATGAAAAATATCCATACATGTGTAGCTAGCTCCAGTTAGCAGGGGTGAAACTATTGTTGAAGAAGGCTTAAACATAAAAGACAAAGTGGAGCGACACTCATCTTCATCTTTCACATGGTTGAAATAAGATTGTTATTCCTGTTCTTATTGTCCCCTGTTGTATGGATGGAGATACTAGGTGATGTCAGTCTCTTTTTTTTAGCCTGCTTTCAGTTCAGAGTTATTGGCTCATGTCAGGGAATACCGCCCTCTGTTGGTGTAACAAGTAACAGCATGTAATGTCTCGCTATATTTCTACAGATTGCTGTTGTAGCACATTGATAGGAAGCAATTTGCAGTTTATACTGTAAAACCCATTTCACATGTACAAATGTATTCACATATCACTTCACATGTATTTTTGCAGTGAAACTGTTTACATCTGTAAAATCTATAAATGGTATTTGTAGCATATTTGCAAATTACTCTGTATTTTCATGGATATGACTTAACACAAATGGAACAATACATATTTGTGGAAAATGAAACATTTTTGAATCATGGTACACATTTTTAGATGGTCTTTTGTGGGTTAAAGTCCAAGAAAAACCTCCATTCACAGTCTTCCTCCCAAATTTATGTGAGAAAAAAAACACAATGAGGGGAAAATCAATGCATGAATGCAAGCATCATGAAACATGAATACCTGTTAATACCAGGTGTAAATGCAAAGGCCTGTGATCAGAAGTTTTTTTTAATCCAAAAACATTCTAACACATGGTAGTAGTGTGTTCCAAAGGCTAAGTTCCATGCTCCTCATGCAGAAACACAAGATTCAAAGATAACTGAACCAAAATTTAGAGCTGTGTTAAAGATATCCCAACCTTGACCAGGAGCCATGTGCTCGCTCTGGGGCGTGTGGTCTGAACAGTGCTTGGAGGTAGATGGGTGCAGTTCCGTTGACGGCGTTGAAGGCCATCGTCTTGAATCAGATACAGGCCGCAACAGGAAGACAGTGGAGTTCACGGAGGAGGGGGGTCATAATCCAATGTTCATGTCTATCAAATGTTCCATGAGACTATTCCAGTGTTGGGTAGATTTTTTTATTGTTTTTTTGTACTTAGCCAGTACTGAGTTTTAATAGCGATTCTTGATGTTTTGGATAACAAACAATGATTCAAACATGAACATTTTTTGTCCATCATGATGCACAAAATAAACTTTCTGGCCACTTAAATTATGATTACATGTTTTTGTGGATTGAGGTGAAAAGCTTTATGTGGACACTGTACTGAGCAAGGCCACAAGACCACAGTAGAAGTGTCATCAATCACAATGTGTTATCAGAGGAGAACCACTGGAGTAGATCTGATGGCTGATATCCACTTTGGGTGATTTTCAGTCATGACTATGAACAAACAGGAATACAAGGACAAGAAGGGCAGGTAGAGGAGGATGAAAGGGATTTGATTTCTTGTAACAAAGTCTGTGGGGTTTTGATACAGTTCTCTGTCTACTATGTGAATATTAAATATCCAATAAACAAAAAAGTGGTCATTTTAAATATGCTAGTTGAGTTGTTTCTTTGTTCTTGTTTTTTTTTTTT
>CAEMYA010000384.1:560415-578331 GCA_903131615.1 Diplodus sargus | reverse complement strand
TTTTTTTTTTTTGCTGTCGACAAACTATTTTCTGAAGTAGGTTGGGTAATGTTCTGGGGTTTTTGTATTAGGCGGGTTAGGGTTCGGGTTAAAGCACCCATTTTAGTGCAAGGAACCTGAAAAAGAAGGAAGGGTCTTATGTCTCTGAATCTTGCTTTGGGGCCAAACTGTGGTGACAGTTACAATAAAGTCAACAGGAGATGCATGGAGAAACACACTAAAGCCAAAGATATCTACATTATATGATTATTGATGAAGAAATGCTTATGTAATATGATTTAATATAAATATAATTTACAAAGCTATGACATGACAAAAGTGCCATTTTTTGTGCCATTGCATTCATTAAAGTGATGGTGACATTAATTGTTGATGTTCCAGGTACAACACCAACATAATTTCTTTGTACCTCCACAGTACAATGACAATAAAGGCTATTCTCTATTCTCTAAAGCCCACTGACTATCACAGATATATCTGTATTGGCATATACTTTGACACATAATGCAAGAATCACACTAAAGCCAAACATATCTACGTCATATGACTATTGATGAAGAAATGTGTAAACGTTAACAACACATTTTTAAGCGACATGTTTGTTTCCTGAATTTGTGTAGGAAAGGGATGCCGTTTGCTCTGTTTTTTGCGGGAATCAGTCGAAGTGGCCCTGTTTGACGTTAATGTTATCAGCCCTGTCAGTCACAGCTCGTGTCTCTTGCCAATTCAAGTTACCTTATCAAGCAGCCACTTTCCTGCAAGTCTCCAGCCAGAGGCCGTTCCTGTGCTGGCTGATTTCCAGCCAGGTGAAACCTTTGTTGGGTCCCAGGAGCCTTCTTTCTCGGGATCCACCTGGCTTACGAGAGTTCCTGCTTGGGTCCAGCCACTCCTGTTCCTTGGTTGGTGGTCCAGCTGATGTCACTGATGATTTCCTTGCTCCCTCCTGCTCTGAGGAACATCTTTAGAATCACAACTGGCTAAATCTGGGAGCAGCTATTGATCTTGACAGCCGAAGAGGTAGGGAACGTGAGGACGGTGACTAAGCTACATCTCTGTCATTAAAGAGGACCTTGTGAAATGAAAAGTGGCATTAAAATTGTATGTGGGGAAAAATGCCATCTTGAAATACAGGATTAAAATGTTGTCCATCATGAAATTAAGATGGAGTCTTATAAAACACAATAAAATATTGTAGTGTGTTGGGGAATAAGGTGGCCTGAGTTTCCCCAGCTTACCTTGAGACAATATGCTTGTCTACGGCCCTAGTGAATATCTGCCCTGGACTTCTGCCTGGTATAGATGGCCCAAAACCACGGGCTGCAAGCTGCAAATCAACATAGTCATAAGCCAACGCACCAGAACGCTGGGAAAAAAATTACACCGGGAGTATTTTTTTAGCTGCAGGTGCCTCACTGGCTGCACCCAAGGGGTGCTTCAGCTTGTCCACTGCTGGGTCTTCAAGAAAGCTTTCTACAATATTTAACAAATCATGGATTCATGTTGCTTATGCAGGCAATTTTCCTTTTTATACACGTGATTATTTCATAATTATTTATTTCATACTGAAAAGTTCTGAGCAATGACCAGATTTTTTTTATTGGTAGGCCAATGTATCACAGGAAGAACGGTGTCCTTTGTATGGCACAGAATGGATGAAGGTTCTCAGTCATCTAGGTCATCTATAGTATGGCATGGTACTGTATCACAGGCAACTGGAATTGTTACAGTTTCACCTCTCATCTAAGAGGCTTCTTCAATTTTAACTAACTGGAGTAAGAAATTCAAACAAGTCCAGTTGCCTACGATACAGCACTTGTTTGTATAACACCATTATTTTTTAAATAAGGCAGTACTGTCACATTGTTGAAAAATTAAATACTTTTAGTGCTGTCAGTGTAGTTTTCCACAATAAAATCAAAATATTCAGTTCAATTTAATAGTAGTTTGAGAAACCTCACAGTCCACTTAGGCCTCTATCTTTTTCCCCAATTTTCAGAGGATTCCATGTTCTTCATCAGCAAATATGTAAACTGGCTTTGTTGGCATGGACACGGACACACTTTTAATCTAATGAGTCAATTCAATGGACTCTGAGCATGTCCAAATTTTCCATAAGATACTGTTGAACGTATCAGAAAAATATAGAGTTAAGTGTAAAGTGGAGGCTGAAATTGCACTCAAATTAGATTCTCCTTTTCATTTGGCAGATCAAGCACAAGCCAAAATCTTAAAGGAGCCCTTGGATTTATTTGTTGATCTATTGCTAACTAGTAGTATATTTATCAAACATGTAATTCAACATTTGGAACCCTGCATTTTTTATGTGGCTAAAAACTTGATTCCTTGTCTGTTCATGTTGCTGCATTCCTTGCATCACATATACCAACTGTGAATAATGTGGAAAGTGTGAAATCATCAGCAGAAATGTCTGTCATATAGCCTGCATGCTCGTGTGTCTATGTGTTTCCTACGTGAGACACAACTAAGACCTGCTCATCAAAACACGGCTCTATAGTGCTACTTGTGGTCAAAAACTCAATGTTACCTTTTTAGTTTACATTTATCGGATTATTGCAAAATGCAGTACTATAAAATCTTAATTTTTCATTTTTGCAAGACTGTGTTTTTATTATTTTTTTAATTTAGAAACTTAGATACCAATCAACATTATATGGACTTATTATAAACACTCAGCCTTGCCCACAGTTAGCCCAACACAATCCCAGCAGCATAGTATTTTGTGCTTACATACTGTGTGGATCATGTAAATCGCAGCCTTATTATAGTTTAAAGACAAAACTGCTCTTTACAGTGGCCTAAAGGACCACTTTGTGATTATACTAAATCCTTCTTTCATTAACCTTCTTTCAATCTGACTTCCCTTTATATCGTTTTCACACAGTCCCAATGTCATCAAGTGACCATAATTGTATGCTACATACATTTAATATGTAACATACGGTACAGTAATTTTGACCTCTGATGGCAACCCTGGATTGGTCGTGTAGACATTTAGGGTTTGTCTTTTGAACTCTTTTGACAGGTGGATACATTTGAAGTGTCACATTTTCCAGTAAAATATTCCCCTCGCAGTCTTACAAGCCAAAATGTTGCCAAACTGCAACAGTAACCTTCCTTTCTGCTGACAAATTTCGCGCGCACACACACACACACACACACACACACACACACACACACACACACACACACACACACACACACACACATCATCATCATCATCATCATAAAACTTTTGGTCAGTCTAACAAGCAAAAACATTCACCTGAATCATTTGTGGTGTCGGCTGCACGTCAGAGGAGGGGATTATGAGAAAATATGGGGGTAGTTCAGCGTATTGATACTGAGACACAACAGGCACTGGGCTATAATCCAAGGAAAGTTAACATTACAGCTATCCATTTTGCAAGTCATGTTGCTCTGTTTGACCATCAATAATGATGTAACTCTGACCAAAATGAATGCACACTAGATATTCACTGTGATGGGGTACATGTACGTTTCTAGAGTTTGACAATAGATGTTCAGATCGTAAGGAAAGGAATGGCTGTAGATAGATGTAGCACTGGGTGGAGGCAAAACATTACTCTCATTACATGTTATGTGTAGAAAATGGAGTAGGACATGAAAACAAAACACAAGAATGGCCATTTAAAGGCTCATTCCATAAAATGTCTGGGGAATATTTCCACTATGGTAGATTAAATCTACCATACATAGGTGAGTTCATTTGTGATTCTTTGGACCTGTACTGGTGTCAGGACCCTGAGGTGAGGCGGTCTCTTTAAGGCAGAACTGGCTGAGCCCAGCGGAGGGCCGGCGGCAGCAGCAGCAGCAGCAGCAGGGGCGGTGCTCTCCTCTCCTCCCCTTCACTGACGCTACAGACCTGTCAGCATACGGTGCGAGTAAATCTGTCTCGTTCTCTGTGTCGTTTACTAGCCTGAATTTAAAGTGAGGCCTTTCTGAAGGAGTCCGTGAGAGAATCCGTGACAGACAAGAGGAGTGGCGGAGGGAGGGAGCGGGGAGGCGGACGACGGAGGAGAGTCGGCCGGGTGTGCTGGACACTGAGGCGGCCGCACCGCTGCTGCTCTGCTGCTGCTGCACACGCACTCACACTCGAGACAGGAGAGAAAACGACCATTTCTGCCGCTGGGTCTTTCTCTTCCCATAGATTCCAGTATGGAATGGTCGAAGGAGGACTGACGCTTGGGGAGCTGTGAAGAAAACCTCGTTCTTTGGGAAAAGTAGCATCTGGAAAAAGACTAGCGAGCGGTTTAAAGCCAGGAGCCACAGAGATTGACAGCACTAGCAAAATGTCTGTCCCTGTAAGTATGTCAGCCCCGAGGCTCCCGAAATACTTCTTGTCCTTCAGTGATTCATGCAAGCTGGTTGGAGACGATTCGTTTTCGTGGTAGTGCAAGACATGACATGTTCAGTCGATACAGGCTACAGCCCTGATCCAGCACAGCACACACCCTGTTCTGCGCCAACAGCTCCTCCATGACTAACGTCAAATGTCAGCTTGTAGGAGAGCTGTCAGTGTGTTTGTCACCAAACCGCCGTTTACTGTTCGATGGTCACTACAAGCATTCGAATGAAATATGTATTCTATTGGACTACAGCCCACTCTTGCTTTATCATGAGTAAGTGGGACTGGCTGGAAGGAGCAGTGTAGTAAAGTGTGTTGTGGGCTCGGTACTGTGAGCTCGGTACTGTGAGCTCGGTACTGTGGGCTCGGTGTTGTGAGCTCGGTACTGTGAGCTCGGTACTGTGGGCTCGGTACTGTGGGCTCGGTACCGGGGGCTCTGCTCATTAGTAAAGATGCATTCATCTGTAAAGTTCTGTGAATGCTCTTTGGTCTGAGGCCGTGCACTCGGTCTGTAGTGACACTGAGACATGACTTGCTGCCTGAGTGTGCTGTGTGTGGCCCTGACACTCCGGCCCAGCTCCAGGTGTGTGCGTGCAGGCTGCTGCGGTTAGAAACGGTCTTGATGGAGCTTGTTGTGTTGTTCTTCATCATCACATTTCTTGAGATGTGTTTCACCGAGTCAGCCTGAGGGTCTAATGGAGAGCTGTGTGAGTGTGTCAGTCATGCCAGTCTGTGCAGTCAGCTACAGGAGAAATAGAAAGGCCTCATATTTATTGTGTTCCACCATTAGTCATGTATATTATTGACATATTTCATATTTCTATTATCCTCTGACTGTAATGCTGTGTGCACATTATTTTTATATGTCCTTGTTTGTTGCTAATGCTGCATTTCTGTATGTCTGAAGAATACATAATACCCCTAAACATGAACTCATTGAGTTTAGAAAAGTTCTCACCACAAGGACTTTGATGGTGGATGGTGAGAATCTGTTGAGAGCGCATGTTTGTTGCCAATGTACCGATAACTGCATCACATGTGGAAGCAAAGCCAGAGCTTATGGTATCCATATTTTGTTTCTTGGATATTTCACTGTTGGGAGGAACAATGAACAAACATTTCTCAAGAGCAGCTCCTGAAGGGAAGACCAAAAGTGCGTCCAAATGTACTGTTATACTAAATGCATACAGGATAGAGGACACGCTGATGACTACTACTAAACTGTACTGGATAACTATAAGGCAAATAACTTAAAGGGATATTCCGGTGTAAATTTAATCCATGGTCTAACACACTGTGACACAGAGTAAGACCCCCCCCTCGAGAGTTTCAAGTTTTCCGACCGCTAGCTTATGTAGTTTTAGCAACCTGAGAAAAGACCGCTCGATAACAATACATTGCAGTCTACGCCTCCAACCAAGAAACTGCCATCAAAAAGCCACAAATAATGCTCAGAACAGCACCAAACTTCAGCAACAGTACAAATAGGGTTCCAGCACATAGTTCAGGCAGCAAACATCTGCTAGCTTTGCAGGATTTCTATTGAAAAATGAACACAACTCACCACTCTCCTGCCGCAGCTTCCTGTTGTACCAAGTACAGTTAGAATTGTTCAATTTAGTTCTTTTCCCTGTCAGCTCTCGATAATAACTGTTATAAACTGGTAGGCAAGACACATATGAACTTTGATTGCATTTCCATGGAGCCATAATCATACATTTTCATTAAGCTGCGGAATTCTATTGCACTCGGTAATCGACTCGTCAGGTCTTCCCCACAACGAGCAAGCTATTGCAGGAGAGTGGTGAGCTGTGTTCTCTTTTCAATAGAAATCCGGCTAAGCTAGCTGGTGTTTGATACCTCGAACTATGTGCTGGGACCCTATTTGTACTGTCGCTGAAGATTGGTGAGAGTGGTGAAATGAGTCGTTTTACTGTCACAACTGGAGCCATTCAGTCCGATAAAATTTGATATGTTTAGAAAAGCTGCGTGATTAAATTATTTTATCCCCATTCAAGTCAGTCAGACGCTAAACTGAAAGTTTGCTGGCTCGGTGGGTGGAAGTCTCTAGTGCACATGTGCTGTAGCAAGGAAGATCCAGATATTTTTATTTCCAAGTAGTCGAGCTTTTTTGGCTTCAAAACGTCACACCCAGCTTCAGTTAGAAGTTTAGAAGCTTACATATTGTTCATGCACAGTTATAAGGTCTAAAGAGACTCATGAAAATCATATAGGAGAGAACCCACTCAGTTCAGTTTGTGGCAAAACCTTTTACGTGTTGTTAGTGTTTTTTACTGTATATAATAATTCATACTCAATCAGAAAGTAGAAATGAAGTGATAGTCATTACAAGATTATGAGTAGACAAAACATTTCATAATGGACCGGCATTATGTAGCATTTTGTGACTTTTGATCAAGTATGTTTTGAAGTTTTCTTAAAAATAGTCTCATCTTGTGATCTGAGTGTATCATCACCAGTGATGGGAATAATGGCATTAAAATAAACAGTGTTATTAACGGCGTTATTTTTTTCAGTAATGGGTAATCTAACTAATTACTATTTCCATCGTTACACCGCTTTTACCGTTACCGACAATTAAATGTGACGCGTTATAAACTGAAGCTACTCATTGAAGCTGTTGTCATCCGACTCAGCTCTCAGCCACAGAAGCTGCAGCTTTGGTGAGGGAGGAGGGAGGGGCGAGACAACCGTATACGTGATGATGATTGGCTCTCTAAGGTAGAGTGAGAGTTCGTAAGCCAATCAGTGGCAATGTTCAGTTTAACACAAACCACACACGCACACAGCAGCCTCCCACAAACTAGCAGAGGTGAGCTGCAGCAATGGCGAGTCCGGAGGGAAAGTTAACGTTTTCAAAGTGGAAGTACAGACACCACTTTAATCTCCACGTCCGGTGTAAGCAACTCTAATCTAATGAAGCATCTCTCAGAAGCACACGCTTCTACAACACTAGTGGCCAAAAACACCGTTGTTGACTGTTGATGATGATAGCAGGCCAGGTGTGGCTAACGTGAGCTCTGCTAACAAAGAAGGACACAGAGCCGTCCAAGCAGCTACAGCTGGGTTTTTCTGTTCCGGCTTCACAAAAGCTTGTGACACAGACTGAGCTGAATTCAATGATAGGCAGGTATGTTGTTGAGAACATGCTCCTGCTATCAACAGTTGACTCAGACTCCTTCAGGGCCCTCATTGGCAAAAAAAAAAGTAATGCAATAGTTACTTTCTCTAGTAACTAGTTACTTTTATAGCGTGCCCAACACTGGTCATCACACCCCTGGTTGTGAATGAAGAGCGATAAATATTTTTTTAATCCCGTCTGAGTTGTGTCATCAGGTTTATATTAAACCGCTCAGTGGACAATATCATCTAGCTCAAAAAATACCTAAATGGATTGGATTGAAGTATAAGTAACTTGCTGTAATACTGTGACAATTAAGTGTTTCCTTAATTTTTTTGAGCTGTGTATATTATATATTAGAGCTGTCAAAGTTAACGCAAATTACCTTAACATCGTACATTTTTTTGACGTTATGCCCACTAGTAGTTTGTGAAATCTGGAAGCGATGCAATAGTAACTTTGTGGATGGCAGCAGAAACAAACCTCCTTTAGCAGAAATAGATAGAGAAAAGGGTCTTTTAAATAGCCCTGCCAGATGGTTCCCCCGACAAGAACAAAGTTATTTCAGTTACTGTCGATGTGGACTGAGGTACCAACATTGTATGTCGAGTCTCAGATACTACTTGCTGGCCAAGCTTTCAGCTGATGCAGAGAGCCTTGCTCCCCTTCACCAAAGGCACCACACTATATAGTTTGCAGCAGAGACGCCTGAACAACTTTATATAAAACAAACTTTCAACAGTGATAGCTAAATGAGTCGCTACAGATTGCAGGCCGACTAACATTGTTTAATTAACCTTTACATCTGTTGTTGATTGTTGGGCTTGGGTTTGTCCTGTTACACTTTCAATATTTTTGGAGCATGCAGTACCTTTGAGGTTATTCTGGAGAATATTCTGCTCAGTATTTGTCATTATTTTGGAAATGCACTGCAAATATTCAGCATACTAAACAACCAGTAATCATAACAACACCATAAGTTATTGCTCCGTTGCTGGGGCCTCAAGAAGAATTATTTGAAATTGTAATTAATAGTTCTATGTCTTCTGCTAGAGGGCAATTGCTCTTACCCGAGCTGTTTAGCTGAAGGCTGGCTGGTGGTTGGATGCCACTAGCGGAGATCTTTGCGTGGTCTGCAAAAACGTATAATATTATATGTGCTGAATTACCATGCTGCCATTTATCCAATAACCGCACAACATTCTAGCTGTATGAGCTACAGTCCAGCTGATAGACAATATTATCAGCCCACTTTAGCTTATATTGCATGTATGCTTGTTTAATTTGAGATTGGGAATGAGTCTCCATGATGTAGTTTGTCGATAAAAACGCGGAGAAAACATTCCCAATCAGTTAATATTTTACAAAAAGTAAATACAAGAGACATTAGAATGGGGGCTACGAGTACGTTACCAGAGACTATAACTGTATTATCGTTTTTCCCTAATTACTGTATATCAAGTGCAGGATGAGTTATCACCACTTTGTGTAAGGTATGTGACCCATTTTTCCCAGAAGGCATCACCTTTATCCTTTTGCAGTCTTCCTCCATCCTTTTGACTGAATGTCCATGCATTGAATGTTTTTAATTATATCTAATAGTTGGAGGTTCTTTACAGAGTCACCGCCTTATCATGGCCTTTTTACTTGCTGCCATAAAGATTTTTAAAAGGTATCTGTCATTTTTTGGTAATTCTGAGTCCTTATTCCCCAGGTGGAAGGATAGACAGGTGAATTTAGCATTGTAGCTTAGGACTTCCCTAATGATACTAAGAACACCCTCCCTGAAGGGTTTAAGAACTGGACAACCCCAGAATATATGTGCATGGTCTGCCACGTTGTCGCCACATCCTCTCCAGCATTTGGGTTGTGATCCGGTCTGTCTGGACTTTTGCTTTGGTGTTATACAAAATCTAGCACAGTTTTTCCAAGAAAATCCCTCCACAGTTGTGAGGCTGTGATTTGTGTGTTAATTGTATTTGTCCATTCCTCAGAGGTAATGACAATTCCCAATTCCTTTCCCATTTTACCTTTATGTAATTTGTTGAGTGGCCTCTTAGTTCAGTTATGTACTTGTATAATTCACCAATGACAATTTTACATTATGAGCCCTAACAAACATTTAGGTGATGCCTGATACATTTCTTGGCATTTATACTTTTATCTTACAGTACAACTGAGATATGTCCTTCATTAATTTCACACCTAGATATCTGATAGATGTAGATACTCATACTTATTTTTAAGATCTAATGACTGGGTAAAATTGAGCACTCGGGCTTGTGTTTTATCGATGTTACGGCAGTAACCTGACAAGGCTCCATATGTCTGCAAAAAATCTATTTATCTCAGAACTCCAGTCTCTGGGTACTTTAGACTGACCAAGACGTCATCCGGGAAAAGGCATATTCTTACTCTGTACCTTGTATTGTAATACCTTCTAGACCTGAAACTTGTCTTATTGCCTGTGCAAGCGGTTCAATAAATAGATAATACAGCCATGGGTTGGCTGGACAGCCCTGGTGACAGTCAGGTTACAGATGAATGGCTCTAGACAGACTTCCCTTAATTCTGGCAATAGGGGATGTATATAATGTTTTGATGCTCTTAATGAACTTCTCATGGAAACCAAATTTCTCCATAACTTTTTAGAGGAACCCCCACCCTACCGAATCAAGGGCTTTTTCTGCATCCATACTGAGTAGGATAGCCCTGAATTTTTCCTTTTTTATGTAGTCAGTGGTATGTAAGGTTGTCCTATATTCTGTCTATATTGAATATATCCACACTGGTCCTCATCAATCAATAAGAGCATCACTTCCTCCATCTTTTGGTTAAAATAGCAGCATATATTTTATAATCCTGATTTTTATAATCCTGGGGCTGAGGGAACACGTACGCAAGCATACGCGTTTCCCAGGACCAGCGGTGCTAGGAACCCTATTGTAATTGTAAAGATTTTTATTTTTATTTTTCTCCGGTTAAGTGGTGCTGCAGCCTAAACCATGCAAGGGAGGACAGTGCAATTTGGAGGGTTGGTCCAGACTTCTGCGAATATCTCAGACACAAAAAACTACATATATCCGCCTGCAGGGAGCGCTATAACAGAGGAAAATGCGTTTTTGCCTTTAACTCCCACACCGTATGTCGGACATTCAAAAACCTTGTATCCCCAGATTCCCTGAATGGAGCTAAATCACTTTGCGATGGCCACGCCCACTTCCGGTTATAAAGTTTTTTCACTAAATCGCAAAAACTTACTTTTTCGAACTCCTCCTTGGGATTTTGTCCGATCTGCGTGAAACTTGGCACATACACTCTTCAGCTGGACCTGATCTAAAGTTATCAAAATAATTTTGCTCGGTCAAAAAATGCACAAATTGTTAACAAACACATTTCTGTAGCTAGCTATAAAAATGTAAACTGCTTGATATCTTGGTCAAGCTAAATGCTATGAACACCATTTTTCAGATCCTTGGTTGCCATGAGACTGGGAAGGGATGAGCCGAATTTGGCGAACTTTGACCAGTAGGGGGAGCTAAAAATATGGGAAGTTGATATCTCTTGAATGGCTACACCGATTTTTACGAAATTTGGCCGGTATGATGTAGGGCCAATCCTGAGGCCATGTCTGCAAGGTGGTCATGACTGGTCAATGTGGGCGTGGCTTATTACAAGATAAACAACAAACATTAATTTCAGCCAAACTATTATGCTGAGAGCTTTGAAATTTATATGGTACATAAAGAATAGGACACAATTCTTCCAAAACAAAAATTGCACATGTACTCCACTAGGTGGCGCTATAATGGATGCAATCGTGTTTTTGCCTGTAACATCCACATTTTCAATAACATATTCGCACACCTTATATCCATATGTTCCCCTAATAGAGCTGGGTTTTCTGACATAGGACACGCCCACTTCTGCTGCACATTTCGTTCGCTAAACTGCCACATATGAAAAACCTACTTTTTCGAACTCCTCCTACAATTTAAGCGCCATCTGCCTGAAACTTTGCACATAAAATCTCCAGAAGTGTCTGATGAAAAGTCATCAAAAGAATTTTGGCACTCCAAAAAATCTGCTAGTTATAACCAAACAATCTTTTTTGCTCGCTAAAAAACACATATTGTTTCATATTATGGTCAAACTAAATGCTTTCAACATCAAACTTATGTCAATTATTCCTGAAGTTATCCAGAGGCTCTGTGCCAAATTTGGTGCAAATTGGAATATAGGTGGCGCTATAATGGATGCAATCGTGTTTTTGCCTGTAACTTCCACAGTTTAAATAACACATTCGCAAACCTAATATCCATATGTTCCATCAATAGACCTGGGTTTTCTGACATAGGACACACCCACTTCTGCTGCACATTTCGCTTGCTGAATCGCCAAATATGCAAAACCTACTTTTTCAAACTCCTCCTTGGGATTTTGTCCGATCTGCATGAAACTTGTCACATACACTCTTCAGATGGACCTCATCTACAGTTATCAAAAGAATTTTGCTCGGTCAAAAAATGCGCAAATTGTTAAAGAACAAATTTCTGTAGCTAGTTGTAAAAATGTAAACTGTCTGATATCTCAGTCAAACTAAATGCTATTAACACCAAATTTAAGATCCTCGGTTGGCATGGGACTGGGGAGGGATGAGCCGAATTTGGCGAATTTTGGCCACTAGGGGGCGCTAAAAAGATGAGAAGTTTATATCTCCTGAACGGCTACACAGATTTTTATGAAATTTGGTCGGTATGATGTAGGGCCAATCCTGAGGCCATATCTTGAAGGTGGTCATCATGACTCGTCAATGTGGGCGTGGCTTATTACAACATATACAAATAGTCACACATTCAGCCTTTTGCGCTTCCAGCGCACTTCCCATTACAGCGAATACCACGGCTCAGACGTTGGTCTGTGTCCTCACTTTTGCCCCGAGCCCGGCATCCTTTGGGGCCAACTTCGGTGGGCTCTGCGGTGCGCGGGGTCCGAGTTGGGTGGGGGTGTCTGGCCCCTGTTCATAACTGCTTGCAGTTCTAGTTCTATTATATATCTGATATAATTTCCCCCCCGCAAAACTGCTTTAGCTGCATCTCACAATATCAGTGGGTTCACATTCCCATCATCATTATCCTCATTATTCTGTATGTTTTTAGTTCATTCTTTATTCTTTTCTTGAATCCAATATTATTTAGCACACTTATATTTAATCTCCATGTTTTCCTTTTAGTTCTACTATCTAAATGTAGTTTTAAATGGACAGTGAAGTTGTCTGAAACATCTCTCTGGCTTATTTCACATTCCTTTATCCTGTGCCTCTAAGAATTGTGCATAAATAAATAATCAATCCTTGAATAGCCATCATGGTGGTTTTAGTCGAATGTAAACTGTCTGTCCTAGTAGTGAAAATCTCTCGAAACATCTATCAAACCTAGATCCTGAATTCTCAATTTAATCCATCTTTCATTGGGGGTAGTTTTCCTTTTTTGATTAGTTGTGTCAAGCTCTGGGTTCAAAGTTGAGGTCTCCAGTAGGGCTGCAACGATTAGTCGACGTAATCGATTACATCGACAATAAACATTTGTCGACACGAAATTTGTGCGTCGACGCGTCATATTTAATATTGTTATTATTATTTATCATCATTTTAAAAAAAAAAGAGGAGAGAGATTTGCGTTTTGTAGCTGGAAATACTGTGTCATCAGACAAGAGGCCAGCTGGAGACAAGCTCTTTAATACATTCATTGGCTAATAATGTGTACAGAGGTGAAGGGTGGCCAGTAAAATGATTCTAAAAAAATAAGTCAAATTTGCAAGTAAGAGGTTTCTGTCTGACAGCAATATCAGTAATAATTCATGTGTAGGATATTAAGTCAGTACAAAACAGTAATAATATAAATTGGATAAAACACTGAATAGTAAACCTCCACTTAATGCAATGATTTATAACATAGTAATTCATTTGTAAGATATGTAATCAATTACAAACTGTAATAATTAGTATTAATTAGTTCAGTTGACATATTAAAAATCCAGTTGTGTTTCCAAATATTATGTTTTCAAATGCATGTTTCATGGGTTTTTAATTTGCTCTGAGAAAACGAAGGTAAAACTAAAGTAAAAGCAGATGCCGCCAAAATAATCGTGACTAATCGACTAATCGAAAAAATAATCGATAGATTAGTCGACAACCAAAATAATCGTTAGTTGCAGCCCTAGTCTCCAGCACAGATCATTACTCCAGCAGATCGAATGCAATTAAATCAAATATATTTTTTATAGAATGCCTTGTTGCTACCTGGAGGTGCATACACATTCAACAGAGTCACCTCTTTATCATCTAACTGACCTTTTACCATGATGAACCTGCCCTCCTTGTCTTTAGTCTCTGACATAAGTTCAAAATGAACCGAGTTTGGCATCAGAATAGCCACACACCTCTTGCGTCCTGTTCTAAAGGATGAATAATAAGTATGCCTAAAACCCATCTTCTTTTATTTCTTTGTGTTCTTCACTTATTAAATGGGTTTTTTGCTCTTTTTTTTTAAATAATTTGCGCCTTTTCCTTTTTTACCTTTCTGATATCATTTTTTTCCTCTTGATTGGGCATGTCAAGCCGTTCACATTAAAGATGATAACCTTGAAGTCTTTATGTATTGGTAAACCAGAGTTCTCTTAAACACTTACCAGTGATCCCCCACGACAATGAACAAGAACTATGAACATTAAGCACTGAACTATACTGAGCTCTATTGAGCTATAGCAAGAACTATCAGTAACTAAAAACTGGTCTTCCATCAAAGAGGTCGCCCCTTGACCTCTTGTGTAGGGGGACGTTCCGACCACAAGGTGGCGGGGCCCCCTCGGGATAGTGGTGTGGGTGGCTGTCATTCAAACTCAAAAGACTGACTACCTTAATCTAGATTTGGTTGCAGTTAAGATGAATTTGCTGCTTATACACACACACACACACACACACACACACACACACACACACACAGACAGCATTTACGACATCGACGGAGACAGTGACACAACAGTGACAACAGTGCTCCAGACATGGAAACATGAATAAAAAGTATACAAAAAGGTATTACTATCAAAAGAAAGAAAGTCAGACAATGTCCTCTAAAGGACAGCAGAGAGCTAACAGTTCAAACCTTGTTTGTACTTGCTCAATTGCTGTAATGTTGTATCCTCATCCTTGCCTCCATTAGTCATAAATGGTTTAGTATTGATTAACCAGTATTCTGTGTCAGAGCTTTATTGATTGATAGACAAACAAATAGTTGTTTACATTTTCTGAAATCTGCAGTCGTCATCAAGACACACTGCATACAGTGTGTGTTTCATGTAAAGCTATTATGGGCGTAAGATTATTTACAAACTGAATTACTACACTCATTACAGTAGTTGCATGTACATTTTTATAAAGGACCAACAAAGCAACTGTCCTCTCTTCTCTTTTGTTGTACAGTATGTTGTTTAATTTTGTCTCTATTTGTCTCATCTGGCTCTTCCCTCTACCAGCCTGTCTCATTTTCTCCTTGAATCACTGAAAACATTTATTTATCCAACCATTTTCCCTTCCTCCATCCATCCTCCCAGTCAGACATGTATCTTCCTAGCTTGTCTGTGCTTGACCTATGGCCTCTGTCATGATGGGGTCTACATCAGGCCTGATTGGATGATTTACACACTATGGAGAGGCAGCAGAGGAAGCAGGGGGGGAATGGATGGGGGCAATGAGAAGTAGATAATGAAATGCTAAATGGATTGAGGAGAAAGGGAAAGATAGAAAGAGAATAATGATTCGAAGAGATGGATATTACTCTGTTCGACTGAAAGATGGAGGGCTTTATATAATTTCCCCTGCAGATAGTTTCTCACTCACCTTACCTTACCTCACTCCCTCATTATGCATTGCCATCTTTCATTGAACCATCTCTCACTTCATCTCACCATTGTTCCTTCTTCTTCTTGCCTTGCATAGAACATTTGCCGTCACATTCCAACACCTAAGGATTAGTGAGTCCAGACCTGAAAACATTTTTTGTTTTACCTGGCTTATTGGATCCAGCGTTGCAAAGGAAATGCAGGTTTTCCATTTCCTTTTAATGAGGGTATTCCATTTTGGCTGCAGGGGTGCATGCAAGTGTGGGGTTTGAATTAAGTGCACCAGAACACCAGGGCATTTCTGGCAGTGACCGGCCAGCCAGATCAGCGGGACAAAACATCACCAAAAGTGATCTAAAGTTTTCCCTCTACCAAGCCTTCTTCTGGTGAACGTCTGGTCACAGGGAAATAAAGCAGATGAGTGTGACTCACACTTATTTGGCAGTGGGAAATCAAAGACTGCTGTGTCCAAATCTTCAACGAGACGTGATTAACTACAGTGTTTCCCCTAGAATTTTTTTCAGGCCCGGTGGTACCCACCGAAAAAACCCTAAGCAGATGAGACGCATGGGATGGTGTATTGGTGCAGTTGGATTAAGTCAGGTGGCACAGCAAGCAGTCTGCAATTCTGCAATTATTATACATATGCTGAATGATATCACTTAAATGAAATCATTAGGCTTAATCTAACCTTTAATCAAAGTTGCATGGGCCTGACAAGCTGCAGAGGTGGTCTACACCCATATGAGCATCAAGCACATCTTTTCTGTACATTGCAGAAGGGATCTAAATGAAAACCCTCTGGGATGGTCCTCTTTTAAACGCGCTGCTTATGCTGACGGCATAAGCGACAAAACATCCCTACACATAATTGAGATTCTATCAGTAATAAATATTTGTTACACACATTTGACAATGCCTGGGAAAACTAGCCTATTGTCTGTGTTATTTTCATCATTATTGCTTACCAAAAAAAAAAAAAAAAAGATAGAGAGAAGCTTCTCAATCAGAACAAAAATATGAGCTAAACAACAAATTGTAAACTTACCATGGGGAGTGTGGTACAACCAAGGGCTGAAGTTATGGTTATTAAGCCATTCGGGATCCCAGTCAGATGTTCTGTGTTTAGCTGTATTTTTTTTTGCTGGGTCAACGTTACCAGTCGTTCCGGGCCCGCGGTCACTCGTCGGACGGGGGTCGGCAGTCATACCAGCGTCACCTGTCGTACAAGGGTTGGCAGTCAGTCAGTAACGGTCCTCGAGCAGCCCCCCTCTCCACTGTCGCCCGCGATATTTTTTCTTTTCTTCGGCGGCGCTATAGTTGGTTAGCTGACAAACCTTTAACATCCCAGAATATATGCCCACGCTCTCAGCAGCGGTACTCGCATCGTTACTAGGCAACGAAGCAGGCCGGTTGACTCGCGTTGCGCTTCACAGAGGCGCAACTAATGTGAATAATTTTTGATTTATGAATGAATTGATAGGTGGTTTAATTTTGGCATATTGATTTTTTTTTTGTACAATGGTAGGGGAAACAGTGAACTAAGATCTGTGTCTACCAAAATAATACTTGGTGCTCAAATGCAGTCAAACACAGGTTTGACTGCACAGCTTCTACCATTCGTTGAATTGTCAGAATCACCTGTGTTTTTGTTGTTGCTGTGTACATTCCTCAGGATGCAAACAAAAAAAGCAGGAATTGTGTGATGTCATCAGTAGCAACATGACAAAACAACATGAAGGATTCTTTATTGAAGCTGATGATTTTAATCAAACAGACCTTTATCCAAGATAACGAAATATCCTGGACTAGGCCTGGGCGATAACACCGAAAATTTACCGATTCCGAAATTTACGACGATAACCGACGTCATTTTGGCCATGTCGGTATATTCGGTGTCATAGGCGTAACATCCACTAGGAACAGGGGGACATGTTAGGTCCACTTGATTAATCTACCCGGCGTATGTGCTTATTTTACATTAATTTGATGGCAAACTCCGCCAGCCGATGCAACACCAGCTATGCCAGGTTAGTAATCAAGTGAACCCACTCTCGCTGTGAGTCGCGGACAGTTTGTGTAATGATGCTGCGTTCAAAGGCTGCAACAGGTCACTGTCTTCTGCCGGGCCGTCCATTGATCAATCATTTGTGTTTTGTTTTTTAGTAATGACTGTATTTCCAGCTAGAAAACGCGCATCTCTCTCCTCCCTCCATTGTTGTTTGTGTCTCTGCGTGGTCTGACACGTGAGTGAGCTCATGCTGGAAAACGTGACTTCTCGCGTACGTGACGTCACTCCCCGAGTCACAAGAAGAAAGCAAAAATATATATTTTTACTAAGGAAAATGACAAAACTAGTAACGTGTTACCGGCATCACTGATTGTGTAGTTTAAGTGCAACATGAAGAGCATGAAGATGTAAAGAAAAAAATAAAAACAGAAGAATTAACTTTGAGGAAGTGTGGAGGAAAGTCGGAGGTGTGGACCC
>CAEMYA010000384.1:523526-545006 GCA_903131615.1 Diplodus sargus | reverse complement strand
TGAAAACGGGTCTCAGGGTGGAGAAATCCGAAAACGCAGCCCTCCCGTTTTCATTTGGACGGCGAATCCGCATACTTTCCAAAACGATGATGCAATCGCCCCACCCCGCAACGTCTCATAACAACAACAACAACAATGGCAGACTACATGCTCGTGTTCGTGCTGCAGAAGATATTGAGCTTTCTTGCAACTTACTCGCCTTGTAGTTCAGTGTGAGTCGCAGCAGCAGTTCGACCTCATTACCGGTCCTCACAAACGATTCTGGTTTCCTTGCACTCGCCATTTTTATCTTCTTCTTGTTGTGTTTGGTTTCTCCATCTACTGTCTGTTTTTTTACAGCGCGCAAGCTTAATGCGCATGCTCCGTGTCTTCTTCTCCGTTTTTGGTGAATGTCAAGCGCCACCTATAGGCCTGGAATATGAACTACAGCGTTTTCGGTCGTTGTCAGTGGAGCCGTGTGGACGCAAATATTCTTAAAACGATGACGAGGAAGACGGAGAAAAAAAAGTTAGTTTTCGCCCGTATGGACGGGGCCTAAATCAGTATATAGAACCAATCACAATGATTGAAATAACATCATGAAAAAGACAGTTCAATTGTATGTAAGATATTTTAAACCAAGTGTCAGCTTGAATCTACACAAAACTAGCAGTTAGTCTGAAATGTTGTTGTTGGCTATATAGCAGAGACGCTAGCAAAGCAACACATACAGCAGAGAAAATAAGTGTTGAACGCATCAACATTTTTCTCAGTAAATGTGTTTCTGATGGGGCTATTGACATGAAATTGACACCAGATGTTGGTAACAACCCAAGTATCCACACATGCAAAGAAAACAAAACTTGTAGTCCATAAATTAAGTTATGTGTAATAAGGTGGAATGACACAGGGAAATGTACTTTATACTTAGCAGAAAAGCCTTTGTTGGTAATGACAGCTTCAAGATACCTCCTGTATGGAGAAACTAGTCGCATGCATTGCTCAGGTAAGCTAGTCGCATGCATTGCCAGTAAGCTTCATGTGTTTTAGATTTGAAGGGGAATACCATTCCCCTTCAAATCTAAAACATATTAAGCTTACTGGTTGTATGGGTAAACACCAGCTAGTTATAGTTAGAGAAGTAAGTGAAGAGGAACAGAAGCAATGTGTGTGCCGCTGCTGATTGAACTGGTTGCAGGAAGAGACGGAGAGAATACGTAGAGGAAATGGAGATGTTGTTAGACAGGGAGGTGAAAAGGTCCATACTTGACACATTCCGTAGGCTGTGTGGTGGTGTTTCCTACAGTGTCTGTCATTTTACTCCACTGTCAAAGAGATGATTGTCTGACACAGTAGAACAAAGTGTTGCCTCTGGCACTGCTTCTCCACTGTGTCAGTCTTTGAGGATGTTTAATATGGTTTTTGAAGCGTTTAGACATGAGTTTAGTACAGTCATTAGAAGTGATAATGGTTTGAAACTGCATTACAAAAAGCTTTTAGTTTGTTTTTAAAAAAAAACAGGTTTTCTACTAGGACTATAAACAACTTCAGTTTTTAGGTTTGATGTCAAACATAACATAACAATATTTTGCTCCAGTTAAATCTGAATTACAAATATGTAGTGCTGTATCTATCAGACTACATCACATCAGAGTTGGACCAGTTACTGCCTGAAATGTCATTATAAAGACAGTGTGGAATAAGTGTGTATCTCTCTAGAATAGGTAGAGTCCATGTGGTATGTCTTCTTTGTGTTGAACTGACAGGATGACATTCATGCCACAGATTTATGATAATGCTCCAGACAGCTCTGAATAGCTGTTACTGTGCAGTGAATGGGAGGCTTTCACACTGTGCAGTCCAACATTGAAAGACTCTGCAAGACTGTTGACCTCCAGCATGGAGGCATGAGAAATGTAACTGCCCCCCTCCCCTCCCCCTTACACTGGCCATGTCATGACGGCACCAAATCATCAACGGCTGTCGGTGTGCTGGACCTGGGGCCTCATTTATAAAACTCATCAAAGGAATATACACTAAACCTTTGTGTATGCAAATTGAGAAAATGTACATATACCAAAAAATAAGAGCTTTTGATAGCTTCATTTCCAGGCTTTGAAAGTAGTAGGTTGAGATGTAACGGGTGATATTCTGATCTGATTTCACACTATTCAAAAAAAATAATGGAACACTTTAATCACACACTGATATTGAAGAACAAATTATCAATGTAACAATGATCAATTGAACCAAAATCAACCCAGGGGGCTGAATACAAAATCACTCTAAAAATCAAGGTAAAAAATGTAAATCACAGACTGACCCAACTTCTGTGAATTTCATCACCGCAAGTCATAATGTGACTCAGTAGTGTGTATGGCCCCCCGCGTGCTTGTATAAACTCCTGACAACATCTAGGCATGCTCCTGATGAGTCAGTGGATGGTGGCCGTGGGGATCTCCTCCCAGACTTGGATCAGGGCATCAGTGGCCTCATGGACAGTCTGTGGTGGTACTTGGAGGTGTCAGATGCATTGATAACATCCAAAAGGTGCTCAATTGGATTTAGGTCAGGGGAATGAGAGAGCCAGTCAATGGCATCAATGCCGGCATCAAGAAACTGCCTACATACCAAGCAGTGTCCTGCATCAGGAGAAACCCAGGGCCCGCTGTACCAGTGTAAGGTCTGACAATCTCTCTGAGGATTCATTCCTGTAACTAACAACAGTCAGGGTACTGCTGGCTATGACATGGAGGTCAAAGTATTTGATACATGATACATGTGAAGAAGGGCTGTGTAATAAATTGTTAAAATCGATTGCTGCGCCATTGCTCTCCATGGGCTCCTGTAGTTCATAGTGGGCCCTGCCCTCCCCCCGCATTTACTTTCCACAGTGAAACAAAAACAAAACACAAACAACATGCAGCAAGAGAGTTCGTTCCCGAAAAAACACTGTCTCGTCAGTAGTTTGGTTCTGTAACGTCGGACCTGGAACAAACCACGGTCCACTGCAAAGTTAGTTTAAAGGCTGTTGCAACTGAAGGCAGCAGACTGACTCATTTATTTCAGCCTCAAACAGACGCATGTATCACAGTGGGACACTTGTTGTTCACTACAAGATGTACAAGACCGCGGCAGCCCACAAACACCCGCTATAAAGCAGCCAACATTAGCAGACTCATTTAATCATTGTATCCTTAGGAGAAGAAAGGGTCCCAGTGGACAGCTTTTACGGATGCAGCCACGTTGCATATCATTAAAGATATGGTGCCCGTATATACAGTGGAAAAGCCGGAGGTTCATCCACATGATGAAAACTCTCTGCCCCAGGTTTGTGCTACGAAGCAACAACAGGGCCTTGTGCCAGAAGAAGTAGACAGGCTCAACTGCCTGATCAAAAATGTGTTAAAAAGACAGCAAGCACACACCTCATGTCCTGTACATCTACCAACATGTCATGTTTACTATGCAGATGTTTAATTTAGTTCACATATCTTCAGGGATATAAAATACTTTTTGTAAACAAACGGCATCTTTTGCAAAATAAAGTATTTAATGAAAGTTATGTTAACACTTTATCAATACCAATATGGAAACTGATCTGTTTTTATAATAGCAAGCAATCTGACGAATGTTTACTAAAGCATTTTATCAAAAAGGGACACATTCTTTTCAAAAGGAAGCACTTTTATTTATTTATTTTTTCAAGTGAGTTCAAAGCTGCACTGTTTACAATGGCAGGGCAAATATGTTTAAAATAATAGCATTAAATAATGCAATGCTTTTGATAAGGAAAAAAATCGATTAAATTCATAAATTGAGTTTGGTGTGAAAAATTTGGAGATTACATATTAAGGCCATATCGCCCAGCCCTAATGTGAAGTATATTTTTATAAATCCCAATTTATGCTTAGAAAGTGGCATATGCACATGTCAAGCCCTAGCTTTGCAAGCTCCTTGTTCTGCCACTATAGATCTGTGAACTACAAGCATTTTGATAGAGCTTACACCGCAACACATAACTTGCATGCCAAAGTTGAAATTATAAAGAACCAATTGCAATATTTGTTTGCAGTAGCTTCTGGGTAGAAATCCTGCACTAGCTAACATACCATTTAATTGTCTTCTTTCATGATGTTATTTCAAAGTGTGTACATCTCATTCATCTGAAATGCTTGTTTGATGCTTTCATATCTCATCAATAACAACACTTTCACTAATTTACCTTTTGTGCCTCAGACTAATGACAGCTTGAGGTTTGTTGGCCCGACAGTGAGGTATAGCTGTAGTCCAGGCAGTATATTGAAATATATTAGTCTGTCATTTTGATTTGAGATTATGGTTGTCTTTTCCTTGTTTTAAAGGCTGCATTACAGTAAAGTGATGTCATTTTCTGAACCTAGCAGACTGTTTTACTTGTTCTCATACTTGCCTTTACCTTGCACGTGGATGTTACTTTGACACGTACCACCTTCCTAAGCATTGTTGCAGACCATGTGCACCCTTTTATGGAAATGGTATTCCCTGATGGCTGTGGCCTCTTTCAGCAGGATAATGTGCTGTGCCTCAAAGCAAAAATGGCTCAGGAATGGTTCGAGGAGCACAACAATGAGTTTGTAGTGTTGACTTGGCCTCCAAATTCCCCAGATCTCAATCAAATCGAGCATCAGTGGGATGTGCTGGACAAACAAGTTCGATCTTGGTTTCAGACACCACAGCACACTGTCAGGGGTCTAGTGGAGTCTATGTCTCAACGGGTCAGGGCTGTTTTGGCAGCAAAAGTGGGACAAACACAATATTAGGCAGGTGGTCAGAATATTATGCCTGATTAGTGTACAACAAAGGTGTAATTGTTTTTTAACATTTTACTGCTGAAATCTTACATATTCTACATTGAAATGACTGACAGTGTGGAGCCTGAGCCCCAGTATAAATGCCATCAACCTCAACTGAGAGTGAAGACACAGAAATGAGTGTCCATTAAGATTTTCCCCAGCAGAGACCATTACCATATTCAGATTCACATTGCCCTGCATCGCTTAATCCTCAATGGCCGCTTTCTGTCCTTGCGTGCGTGTGTGTGTGTATGTGTGATATGCACTTGCGATTTGTAGGTCAGTGTGACAATGGTTGTTGTTGTCAAGTGTGGCGGTCAGAGAGGGCAGTGCTCAGGTCATGGAAGAAGTGTGTGTGTAGGTGTGTGGAATGTCTGCTGGATAGTTGGCACCACTTCTGGTCAGTAACGGACACAATGTAACTACTGTTACTGTCACATATTAGAGGAGAGCGAGGGGGAACCAGAGGTACTTAGAATTTATTCTCTTTTTGGTGCTACTGCTTCTGTTGAAACACAATCCACATTGGAGGAGTTCAACCCAGCATCTTGTTGCATTGGCCAGCCATGTCAGCAAATGATGAGACTGGAAGACAGCTTGGATAAAAACCAAAAACATGATGGATTGTAACCATGTTGTAACCATGATGTTACATGCTGTCACGGCAGAAAAAAGTGTAAAGCAAACTCTGCATACACAAACAATGTTCTCAATGCTCGTGTTCATGTGTAGAGACCCTGGTGATACTACGAGCAAAGTTTCATGTTGTGTCGAGCCTTCTTAGTGTTCTAAAAATAGTGATTTTGATGCTAGCGTGCCAGTGCCCCTGCACTCCATTGAAAATCAGCTTGCTCGAAAACAAAACTACGGTAAATCTTACAAGTGCCAATTTCGTCGTAATTTTGCATTTACACGAAGGTTTGACTCATCTTCAATCAGAAATAAAGCCTAGGTTGCTTTTTGGCGAGAGTTTCACTTTAATGAGGATAAGTTAATTTCATTGTGCAGCTCTTTCAGACTGAATGGCTCAAATTATGACAGTGACACGAGTCATTTCACAGAGGTTGTGACACTCACAAAATGTATCAATCATTTTATAGATGCTTCTTTCACAATGTAATGGGAAAAAGGGTTTCTTGGCCCCAGTGCATCATGTGACGATGTAATTATATGATTTGGCCACTATGAAAGTTATCGATATTTTGATTTTAAGAAATGAGATGCTCTACATACAATTTCCCTGCCAGTTTGACTTCCAAGCATTGTTACTTCATGGCTCCTCACCGTGGCACTTATAACATGAATGGGGGAAACTTGAGTGGAAGGTAATTGGGCGAAAAAGATGAAGTTTACAGTGGGAACATGGCCGACAGCAATGTTAAGAAAGATGTGTCTAATAGGACAAAAAAAAATCGATAAAAAACATGTGATATGATGATACAAGTATGCAAGAACTGACTGGTGAAAGTAAACTACATGGACAAAACCATGAACATTGAACTCCTTATTGAAAAAAGTGATTAATGGTAATGTCGGTCAACCTGCAGCTGTGAAAGCAATGTTTAAAGCAAAGCTTCCTTTCTCATCCCCATGTGCTGCCATTAATGCAAAGTCATCACTGGGTTTAGTTGCAAGGACCTCCCCCCGTACAGTGTTGTCCAAAATGAAGGTTTTTGGCAAATGCTACAAACACTGAAACCAAGATATGAAATACCAAGCAGAAAATATTTCAGCTCTTCCAGCTCGTAATGATGAGATGAGAGGAAATGGGGGAGGATACACTCCAGTCTGCAAAGAAAATTGTGCTCACCTGCAATGGATGAACTTCATGGGCCAAGGAGTCCTATGTAACTCACTGCCAATTTGATTTATAACAAGTGGGAAATACATTCCTATGTGCTACAAACAAGGGGGATGCATGAGACACAGCAGTTCTAATCACCGCTCAGAGACTCACCCCCGAGCAAGCTTATATTTGCTGTTCCTGAAGAAGAACATGCATATTTGAGGATAAATGTAAATGTGCTCAGGTTAATGTATACAAGCTACTTCAAAGCGCTGAAATGTTCACAGGTTTATGTAGCAAGCCTGTAAACACTGGTATGTTCCAGGCTTATATAAATGTGTCTAGATATACATGAAACAAGTTTGTAATGCTTTAAAAAGTAGCATAATATGGGTACAGGTTTACATACGCAAGTTGGTTATGCTGGCAAAACACTAAAATTTGTATCTTTTAGATGTGCCTTTGATAAAGCTATGTGTATTTTTTACGCTTATTTGTTTTCATGATTGTTCTGTAGCTCTGTAAATTTATTTTACAGACTGAAAAACTTGTTCTGCTGCAGTACTGTGCTGTTTTTTTTAACAGTTTGGACTTAAAACAGTGTATGTGTTGGCACATGTGGCCAAGTTACAAGTTACAATTATGTGAAACTAACACCAAATTGCAGTGAATAAATACAGAATTTCTGCACTTTACCTTTTACAGGCATTTTATATGCTTCAGTTTGTCATGTGGTACCCTATGATTTCCACCTCTAGCAGGCTTCAGACAGGTCATTGCTAGTCAGGACTTTCTTATATGTGCAGTTTCACAACCTTGCAATACAAGTGCCACAAGGGGTTTGAGAGGAGGCAAAAAGTCTAAGAGCTTAATGCAACAAATCTTACTACAGCTATGGAATACTAAAGCAATATTATGTTGAAAATTGCATTTTATGCTGTTTACCATCCCCAACAGTTTCTGAGTGCAACATCACTGTTGTAAATACAAATATGTATGTACAACATCATACACCGATCAGCCACAACATTAAAACCACTGACAGGTGAAGTCAATAACATTGATCTTCTCCTCACAATGCATTATTCTGCTGGGAGACCTTTGGTGCTAGCATTCATGTGACATGCACCACCCATCCAAACACTGTTGTGGACCAAGTACACCCCCCCTTCAACAACCCTACCTGATGGCAGTGGCCCCCCAGCAGGACAATGTGCCCTGACACACTGCAAACATTGCTCAGGAACAGCTTGAGGAACACAATAAAGGGCCCATGGTGATGATCGGGCCTCCAAATTCCCCAGATCCTAATCTGATCGATGATCTGTAAGACGTGCTGGAGCAGGTCTGATCCATGGAGGCCCCACCCCCCAACATACAGGGACCTCAGAGGTCTTACGTCCATGTCCTGACAGGTCAGAGCTGTTCTGGCTGCACAAGGGGAACCTTCACAAAATTAGGCAGGTGGCCATAATGTTATGCCTGATCAGTGTATAGTGTGATGTAGATGCTAACTATAGACAAAAGTCATTAGTTTGGGACAAACTTATGTCTTGAAAACTTGTTACCATTCAACTATGTTGAATCAAACATGTACGTCACGCTGTGATCTTCCCTTCTCACTGAAGTTACATAGTGCAGAAATAAGTGGCAGACAGTGCGTTTACATGACACTCAAGAAAACCAAATTATTGAGTTAATCCGACTATGATGGGATTTTTAAGATGCATGTATACGCCTTAGTCTGACTAAAATCGGACCGGATCAGATTTCTCTAGTCGAATTAAGACAAGATTATTCGTTTGATAGTCAAATTACTCCTGCATGTATACGTTCCATCAGATCGGATCAGATTTTGCATTCTGCGCAGGCTCAAGATTTTTTCCCCTGGGGACAGGAGCCGGAAGTAGAAGGACGGCAGCAGCGTCTTTCCTCCGAAATCACTACAAGCAAGAGCACCATTGTGCATCTAGTTTGTGTAATTATCATGTACACCATATAGGAAATGTACAAAGATGTAGCTTCGTCTCGCTCCATCTTTCTGGAATGCCGAGGCAGAGTTTGTTGTTGCTGGTGACGTAAAGAGGTCAGCCGGAGGTGTTTCTGTTAACACTACTTGAAATGGGCACAGCGCCACCTATCGTACCGGGGTATGACATGCTTTGGCCAATAATTCAATTTTCTCACCGGCATGTATACTCGGACAATTGCAGTTGTCCGATTGAGCAGCATAGTCAAACTATGGCTGTAATCCGACTAAGATCTGCATGTAAACGCACCGACTGTCCCGTGAACATGATTCTGTTGGTAGGTTGGTTGGTTTGTCAGCAGGTTTACATAAACACTGGCAAACTGATTTCCACAAAGCTTGGATGGAGGATGTGTGTCAGCCCAGAACAGACCCCATTAACCTTTGGTCTGGATCCAGATAAAGGAAGGGGAATTCTGGGACTTTTTCTCTTTTTTAATTTTTTTTTTATTGCCATTACCCAAATTTCATATTTTTGCATGTTCTATTGACCTGCTGTGAACTGACTGGTCTCATTTCACTTTCCTGAGAATATACTATTAAATAATAATTAACTATAATAACTATGATTAATTATAACATTTTTGTGGGAAATTAAAGGAAACTTTGGCACCTGAAAGATAGTCTGTTACAGAACATACTTGGCATGGGCCATTTATATGATTTGTTGCCATGGGACACAGGGATTTTCTTTGTGTGGACCTCTGATGAAGCAGCTTCAGGTTAGTTAACAGCTCTTCAAGGCACCAATCTAAGGGGAAAGACAGTTAGATGAGGTCATGTTGCCTTTTCCTCATGAGCAGTACACTGTACGAGTGAGTCGCAACAGCTTTTCCAAGGCAATGACAGTCTCTGACAGCCAGGGGGGGAGAGAGATGGGGCAGTCGGGCCAGTGGAAGAGAAAGCTCATTTGCATGAGAAGAGCCCCTCAGGCCAATAGCTAGAGTGGATAGAGGGAATATCAGGATCCAACAGGAAGTGACGTGTCAGGTTGCACACTCCTCCCTCTTTTCCTCAGGCAAGTGAGAGAGAGAGAGAGAGGGAGAGGGAGATCAAGAGAGAAAGAAGGGGCGCGTGGGGTAGAAGTAAATGGGCCAAGTAGCAGTCTCATTCTTGCTGTGTGAGATCACAGAGCGGCAGAATGTGTCGGGATCTGCTTGACTACTGAGAACGAGACTGAACAGGACGGAGGGAGAGACACGGAGAAGAACAGGAAGGAGGACAAAAGGACACAGGAGGGAAAGGAAGGAAGGAGGGAGGGTGGAGGAGGAGATTTGGAGGAGTTTTGGGATCTTTTGTGATCTACTTTACGCAAAGGATCTAGTTGGCAAAGTGTGTCACAGGGGCTGAGCTACAGCCCTGCCCTGGAGTTACTACAGCCGCCTCACTGCAGCAGGGACAAAATGAACTATCTGGTGAGTGTGTGTGTTTGTGTGTGTGTGTGTGTGTGTGTGTGTGTGTGTGTGTGTGTGTGTGTGTGTGTGTGTGTGTGTGTGTGTGTGTGTGTGTGTGTGTGTGTGTGTGTGTGTGTTAGAGAGAGAAAGAGAGAGAGAGATCAATGTGTGCATGTAAAGTCACTGACTTTATAGCCTTCCCTAGCGTTTCTCTTTTTTTGGGGGGGGTGGAAGGGGCAGATTCCTCCCTATTGTTGGTTCCCAGCAGGGAGTGTGTACATTTTTGTGAGTCTGTGTTGTGGTCAAGTGTTTAAAGTCATAAACAATATAGTTGCTAAAAAACAAATTCTTCTTTTCAGTGAGTTTTCAGAAATATAAGTCTTTGGCCATCTGCTGTTATCTTGTTATGTACGTAAATATTTTACAATTTTAGTTTTTTAGGACGCTAAATGTAACAACAATGGAAACTATATGCTGACAGAATAATTAACCCATCAAAAAATGTTTGTGAAAAGAAACAGAAGCAGAAATGTGGCATCGGTTTAATATCTTAATACTTTAATAAGAATTTACATAAGTTTGTAACTGGATGCCTATCATCATCTTAACAGCTTTCCCTACTGACTCCTAAAGGTACACTGCACACATTTCTTTTAAACTTTCTTCCTTAAATGCATCGCTGCACAGAAGCGGAGATCACAGCAGAGGTAAGCCGTCCAGTTATGGCTTGGAAGGAAGTAAGAGAGAAAAAAGAAAGACAGGCGGGGGAGAGCCGTGGTCTGTCTTTCTGCTGACTCAGAGGAAAGTGGAGAGAAATGAAGGTTTTATGGTCAGAGGACACGGGGAGGTGATCAGTCGCCTGAGAAAGCAAAATCCTTCAGTTAAACGAGAGCAGACTGAGAAGGAAGGTAGAGAGAGAAGCAGGACAAGATTGTATGTGCAAGTATTAAGTATGACATTGATTTAGTAAAGCAGAGAGACTGAGGGGACTGGTTGACTGGAGGAAGAGAAAAATGGTTTGGTGAGGAGGGAGAGAAAAGTAGTTAGAAGCAAGGAATGGAATGAGGAGAGGACAGAAAATAGGGAGAAAAAGAAACTGGCTGTAACAGTGCTTCCCTGCTATTGTTCGAAAGGCTTCTGCATCAGTGTTGGCTCACTGCTCGCGCGTGCGTGTGCTTGTGTGTGTGTGTGTGTGTGTGTGTGTGTGTGTGTGTTAACTACACAGTCAAGAATGTGGCAGACAGTGAAATACTGTGGAGCAGGTTGCTGTGTGTGTGTGTGTGTAACTAGTAAATACACACCAGTAATTACTGTGTAATTAATATAAAATAACATTCCACTGTTGTGGAAGCCATATCAAAGCTTTGCCAGCCACCATACAACTCTGCTATATTGTGCCAGCTGATTCTAAGTGTGTATTATATAGGTTTATTATAGGTTTGACGTAAATGTATTGCTTATAGTGGAAAATAATTGCTTAAATATGGAACTTATGCCGTTTTTCCATTACATGTGCCGGCCTGGCTTTACCTGGTTTGACTCAATGCGGAAGGGACTTGGATTTCCAGGAAATGTTGTGTTTTCACCAGCAGTAATTAATCATGACTCCCAAACAGCTGAAAGTGAACACGATTAAACAGCTCAACACAGCAGAGGTTTGAAAGAACAAACAGGACGAGAGAAACTAAAGAGATTCAGTAAGAAGCTCCAACAGTACTGAGAGCTGCACACACTGACTTTTTTAAAAAGCTCTTTCTCTCAGGTTTCCTGCACACATGAGTTGAGCATCGATTTGCAACACACATTTGTTTTTTGAGGGAGCAGGTGCTTGTTACAGGTTGTCCACAGTCAACAGCGATGGAAGCTGGTAGTTTCTGTGGTTATTTTTTATCCCCAGAAGCACAAGCATTTAACACTTAAATGTAACATTTTAAGGAAAATCTGCATTATATTCTTCGATGAAGAAGTTTTTTTTGTGAAGTATTTCATGGCAACAGGTAGACCTGTGCAGGACCACTAAAACAGACATTACTGTCTGGGAAGGCAGAATAACTATTAATTTAAACATATTTATTTAGGATATGCTCTGACTTTAGGAATTCTAGACGGAAAAAAAGAATGCATTCAAATCAGATTTTTACAAATGGCTGTCAGTCCAGATGCTTCAGACACTCATGTCAAATGGTTTGTCACTTCAAATTGTTTGTCACTTCTAACGAGCATCATTGTCAAGTCCAGAGTGAGGGAAGTGCGTCAGAGTGGCTGAGCAGAATCCATGCTGCCGCAGAGCGGTATGGAGGACAAGCTGAACTGTGAAACATGATTGGACTGGAGAGAGAGATGATGGAGCTCTGTTCATGCTTCCGTGTATCACTAGTGTACATAGTTACTATGTCATTACCACGGCAACCTATGACGATTGATTGTCTTGGCACACAAATCTGATCTGATTCGGCCCAGCATAAAAAATGGAGTGACACATACTGTATATATATTCTCTTCAACTCCTGTTTTGGAGTGTACAGGTGTTGTTGTGAGTGATGGTACTGTTAAAGATGCCCTGATGATTGTTAGTTATGTACAGAAAATGCTCATAAGATGTCCTTTACTCAAAAAGGATAAAGTGGTGCGTTTGTTGGAGACTGTTTTCAGTGGCAGATTTGTCCACATTTGGTGCCCTAGTGAGAATTTTGGGATGGTGTATGTTGATAATGGAAAATGTCACCCAGTGCAACAGCATAACTCGTTAATATTACGGACATACTCAGTGGATTGACAGCGGAGCTTTATGGCACGGAGAAGACATTATTAAGATCAAATCACATCAGTTTTATTTACATATCCCAAAATCACAATCACATTGCCTCAGTGGGCTTTACCATCTGTACAGTGAACAACATCCTCTGTCCTTAGACCCTCGATTCAAGTGAGGAAAAACCATGTTGATGGGAAAAAAAACGATCATTGGGAAATGGTTTGCACTGAGGTTATACGTCTGTCTGACAAACACATCACAGACACTGTATACTGGGCTTAGCTGTCTTTTTCCTCCTGTTTTTGTATTTTTTTTCTTCAGGTGCTTGTCGTGGACATGAAGGACAGTCTTAGTAGTAAATTAGTGGTTGATGGTCTTTATTTTGTCAGTGCACATTTTTTTGCCCATGCATTTCTCCTGACTCACTGACTGAGTCATGGAGGCCTGGCTTACAGCAGGAAATCCCCTCTGTCTCCTGCATGATGGAGGCACTCAACCCCCTACTGCTGCCTCCACTAGGGTGTTCTGGCTCCAGTGATGAGCCACCCATCCCGGTCCACCTAAACACACATACAGATTCACCAAATACAGTCTTTTTCACTGACCCTGAGTTAAAGCACGCATGTATGACCCACAATGCTAGTAAGTCAGTAGACAGAGCACCCGCGGCTTTGGCGACACCAGACAGTTATCAGTTTAGCCCCAGTGATCACCCCAAACAGCTTTTGAATATATGTGCCTGATGGTCTGGAAGATACTGTCAAGCAGTTAGTGCTGTCTGTGCTTTAGTGGAGACGATACAGATGATTATGATTTACCTGACAAGATGAAGATGAAGTAGCGTAAAATTTGTGATATGACTGTATTTCTCTTCAGTCATATATTTTTTATATATATTTAAATAATTTGTTTTTGCGACATAACTTTGAGTAAATGCAGGCCTAGCTGTAATGCAGGTTTATCCTTGTGCCATGCAGCCTGACCCAGAATGTACAGGTTGCTGTATGTTGACGATCTAGTGGTCACCTCAATCCTAGTGTATTATGCAGTTCACTACAGGAAAAAAGTAATGTGACAGAAAGCTGGCTTCATTACTGTTATTGTTATGCTTAATTTTTATCCCAAGGACCATGTTTATGTTGACAGTCAGATGACATTTTTTTCCTTTCCAGACTAAAATAAGAGCTAATACTAGAGATGCACAGATCAGGATTTTTGGGGCCGATCACCGATCGGCGAAAGCAGTATCTGCCGATCCCGATATTGCCGATCACCGATCACAGCGTCAAATCCATAAATTCTTCTATATTGTTGTCTTGTGGAACTTTCATATATTTAATTAATGATTCTTCTTACACAACATTGACATTGTATTATTAAGTATAAAAATTAGGAGATGAGAAAGTATCATGAATTGATCACCGTTTTATTGCAGGCTGAGGCAATGTGCAATATTTCACACTCTAGAGACTCTCTTAGTAACTGTAGCTTACTAGTGGGAATGCAGCAGTCAGGGTGGGAACTTCGTCATTTTAGGGGCAAGTCCATTTGGCCTTCACTTTTTTTTCAGGGGCACCAAGGCCACATGACAGGGCACAAAGGCCTCTGAGTACATTTGTTGATTTACCTTTCAGACTGATACCATAACATCCTAATTTATAATGATGATGGATTATGTATTAAAACATTTTTTAATACCAATATCAAGTTAATGTTACATTAGAAAACATTTTTTAATATCAAAATCAAGTTAGGGTTACATTAGAAATTAGTTTCTGTTAAGTAGGGTTAGGATTAGGCGATTTTTGTGACACCACATTGAATATTAGTGTTATTGAATATTTCTCCCAATAGAAATTCCCCAAAATTACAGCAAAGCACATTTTTTCCAAACAAAAAAATTGTAGAATAACCAGCAGGAGACCACTGATGTGTGGAATGATTTTGGTGACACTACACTCTGAATAATAGTGAAGTTTTTGAATTTTATGTAGTTTCTCTTTTCAGTGTTGCACTTTGTAGACGGTCCCTGCGCCCTCGTCTCACAGACGGCTGACCATAGAGACCAGAGTTAATGTCCAGACGCTCGTTTTGATGAAAATATGGTTGTAGCTCGTCTTCCTTACTACGGTAGGAAAGTTCCGTTGTTTGTGTTTTAACAAGGTTTCACTTATGAGTTATTGATCCGAGAAGTTCGAATCTGTGAATATATTTCCAACTTTACCGAACTAAATCCTACCACATAAGTCAGTTACGTATCATGTCAAAACCAGCTGCGCTCGCTCGCTGTGCTGTGAGTTTCGTTCTTCTGTTTTGAGATGCTGCTGCTGTTTGAGAGGCTTTTACATGAGATCATCGTGATGATGAGTGACTACTGTGCACTCAGGTGGCTGTAATTCAAGGTAAGCTCGCTACGCTGACCGGGCCAGGGGCCCAGAGGCCACTGTGGCTGCATCAAGGCCAAAGTGCGGGGCAACTGTGGCCATGGCCGCCGTGAAATTCCGACCCTGCATGCAGTCAATGCACTGTCTCAATAATGAAACGTCATCTGATCGGCCTGATTTGATCTATTTTAAAAACTCCGATCAAAACCGATAGGGGCATTATCGGCCGATTGCGATCGGTTGCCGATCGATCGGTGCATCTCTAGCTAATACCATCAGGTATGCTGTTGTTATCTAATGTGTGTAAATGGTGCAGAACAATGTACATTTAAAAAAAGCTAATCTTTGTCAGTGAGGACATTTAGAAAACAGGAGAAGCATTTATATATGTCTACAGTACATTGATTAATGAATTGATTGTGTCCCATTACCACATGGTGCTGAGCCCTAGACACAAAGCAACAACATGCAAATGGTCCTGAAGCAGCGCAGGATGTGTACTTGCAGAAACTTGCACTTTTTTATTTTATATAATGTTCAGTCATTTTTCACTATATCAGTTAGCGTACAGTAGACAAAGGTCATAGCAAGTTTAGACGAGACAAAAGTTTTTCCCCGAGGTGAATTAACAGATTGTAATTGCATGGTTGGTACATACTTTTGTATTGGGTAACTACTGGAATAGGTTTAAATGCTAAAATGTTCAAAAAATGCATCCGTTTTCCTCACCACCACACATGTTAAAGAAGGAATATGATCTCTTCAAGCTCAGCCTCATTTTCCAGCAGGTCACTAACATTACAGCTGTGTAATGGCTTTTGTCTGGTGTTAGCAAGCTACCTCCTAGGTACTAATCAAAATTGAAAACAGTTGCCAAGCAAATTCATTCCTGTAGTTTGACCATTTGTTTTTTACATGTACTTATATTTATCTTCAGGCTATGTCTATCAAGTACATTTACACCAAGCAGCAAAAAACACACACATAGAGGTGAGGAATCCAGAAGAAAACAGGCTTCATATGACAACAAAACTAAGGCTTAATATTCACACAGTTTCTCCTGACTGTCTCTCAATATTACAAGATTATTTCAACATCACCCCAGACTGGGAGTAGTCATATTAGCCGAGCAACATGCTAACAGGCTAAACTAATAAATAAAGAGTAAAGCAAAGTAAAACATGGCAACACTTATAGCTTACAAGTTTGAAGTCTTGTCAGAGACAGCTGTCAATAGTTTTTCCTCACATTTCCATAAGTAACGAAGTAAATCCACTGGGTCGTGACATCCTCAGTTGGGAGTGGATGAAGACTTTCATGTTGATTCTAGCATCCAACAACAGAGCAGGGTCTGCATTTAGCTTTTAGCTTTTAGCTTTGCACTGACCCCAGAGTTTTCCAGTCGTTAAGGGGACGTTTCCATAAAAAACACACTTAATCCACTCAACCTTCGTGTCCTCAGACGATGGGGTTGATGTAGTGATTTGTGCCTGTCTGTGCAGAACGACAGAGAAGCTGTGCTTAACTAGACAGGGCAGCGGGGTCCATTGTTTCCAAGAAAAACAATGGTGGACCTTCAAAAAAGTAACTCCAGTAGCTCCACCCATGGAGATCGATTCAGGGTGTATCGCTCAAATGAGCCTCCACTTTACAGAAGACGGGGACCATTATCTGAATAGCTTGTTGAATCCCATGTTGGCTGACATATGTAGCCCGCAAAAACTGACCGTGCTGTCTTATGTAACAGTTTGTGGGTGTGTATGCAGTCCAGATTCCCTAATGTATGTGCACAAACGTTAAAAAATGTGGTTTTTCATAATATGTCTCACGTAGGCTTGACTTATTGTCAGTAACTACTCCAAACCAACAATGTATGAAAAACGTCAAGACTCTTTAGTCTGTGAAACCTGCCAGATACAGTAAGTTGCCACAGTAAATGGCCACTGTCCCATTTCTACAGTGTCTATAAGATACATTGAAATTTGGACCGGTGCTGCAAGACAAGGCTTCGTTCCTGCTCTGGACTGACTCATGCCACACTGGTCATGGACTGCCTATTAGAGAGAAGATTGCCATGCAAGTCAACATTCTTAGCTGTCAATAGTCATCTCCCAGAACATGAATAGATTGGATAAAATTAAACTTCTTGACTAATTAACAGCTCTGTTTTTTGTTTTTTTTCACAGGATCATTGATTGTACTATCTTCACAATTAGCATGAATACTGCAAAGTGCACAATCCTCCACGTTTTATTTAACTAAAGAAGGATTAAAGGCAGCTCGGTGGCTCAGTAGGAAGTAATGCCAGGTCACAGCGAGGGAGTTTCTGACCTGAATGCCTATTCTTCCTAAATTTAAATTAAAGATCAAAAGAACAACTGTGATGTGTAACATCTTAGCTTAAAGGTCCATTTAACTGTTTTTCATGATCTGTTGAAGTCTCAAACACAAGGCACTGAGATGTAAGTGAAAACTTTGCATGCCCTTGGTTTCACACTACTACAGTAGAGCACAGTTAGCAGACAAACAACAAGCTATGAATCACTGGATGTTTTCCCCCACTGCTCACTGCTGAATCATAGTCAACACTGCAGTCTCAGCTGCAGCTTTCTCAACAGATTTATGTGAGTGATCAAAGTGTCACGGTTACCCAGTGTAGAGATTAATGCCCCTGTGATTGTGAAACCATTTTTAACCAGGTTTGCTGTTTTTCCTTGTATTTCTGTGGAGATGTAGAATAACAAAATAGTAAGGCTTTAACGCTTTTCATGCAGCTTCATCTCAAAGTGGTTTTGAGCTTCTGTGTTTTAAACAGTTTATTCCAGCCTAACGATGAATGTGTTAGCTGTTCATCACAAGAATGTTTCAATCAGAGAAGTAAACACTGTAATCTTTAGCAGAGAGCATGTCAGCAAATTGTAGCTCCAGTCTTTCCTACCTGTGTAAGTGCAGGTTAGTCAAGCCCTTAAACACAGGAGAGGGCCGGTCTGTGGATGTGCTTCAGGTCTACTGTTGTGTACTGTATTTCACAAATTCATTTCTGAAGAGGTTGTGAATTGATGCTGTCAGAGTTGCTGGCTAACTAAGCATCTAAAAGGTGATAAAACAACAATAGTTATAAATGCACCTCCTTTTAAAACAGATTGAATACATTATGAACTAAAGTTACACTGGCTTTTTTTTTTTTATAGTGCGTGTTATTGCTTGCCCGGTTCCAGGCCTTGAATAGCTGCACACATGTCTGAAAATACTATTGTTTTGCCCAGTGGCTGCCATTTGCCCAAAAGCCCCTTCTCATAGCAACCTGTACCTCAACTTTATGACAGAAAATAACATCACCAGGATGGTTGCATCATCCACTATTGATTAGTAAGGGCAAAACAGAGAATAGAAATTGGCCAACACAATCATGATGCCTAAATTAATGAAATGTTTGTGGGCTAGTGGCTGCTATTAAGCACTGTAAACGTACTTATGTCTGCCAGGTTATGTTTTGGTTTGTGTCCATTGTTTGTCAGCAGGATTCCACAAAAAGTATTAAACAGATTTAAAAGGAATTGGATGGAGGACGGGTCTCGGCACAGAATAGACCCCATTATGTTTGGTGCACATCTAATGAAGCGATGGATCCATACATTTTCTCTCACTTCCTTATACATTGCAAGTGTTTTTTGACACTTTCATTCATCTCATTTTCAATGCCTGGATCTTGATAAAATCAGGCATGATTATGTGGCTGGTCTTTATGAGTAAGTACAATTTGATGTAGATCCAAATAAAAAAACGGGTTTAGTGAATTTAAATGTATTTTATTTGATATTGGATTAAGCTTGATTAAATTAAAGGGAGCTGTTGGCAGACGTACAGGTGCTCTATGAGAGCCATTCTAGTTCTACCTCTATTTCTGTCTTTTTGTTTGCAAGGAGGAGCTACTTTGAATCAGCCAACTATCTGTGTGCGTGCATGTGTGTCTGGCAGCACACAGCTATTCATAAGTTGCTGCCAGAGTTGTCTGTCAACAGGTTAAGCAACAACCAGGCCACGCCTCTGTGAGTCTATCCTGTGCTTCAGGCTACACAATCCCTGCTGTTGTTTCTGCTGTTAGTCACAGCCTGAAGGCAGGAATTCTTCAGCTGGGATCATCACTTGTTAAAGCATCCTTTAATAACAGTTAGCTGCTGGGGCTGTTTAGAAAAGCTAAATCTTTGAAAGCAATAAATAAAACAAAATGTTATTATAGAACTCTAAAAACTGCATTAAGTCACAAAATAGCAAGGTTTGGATTTTGGTCACACATTTGAATTATTGATCACTACAATTTTCCACCATGATAATGTTAATATGTTAAGTATGAATATGTTGTAAGCATCAGCTCCAAATAGATGCCCCAGTGGGTGGAGGATTCTTTCTGTTGCACAAATTATCCTTGCTCTCACAACTATTTCTCAAGAGAAGTCTGGCGTGCCAAGACAGGAAAAACAGGGGGAGGGACTAAAGGGGAAGGAAGGAAAGACGGAAAAAGAGGATCGCTGGGCTGTATTTGTTGGTTTTTCATCTTTATAGTGTGTGTGTGTGTGTGTGTGTGTGTGTGTGTGTGTGTGTGTGTGTGAGAGAGAGAGAGAGAGACACCAAAGGAATGTGAGGTAACACAAGAGTTGTGTGTTTGCATGTGGAGGCTGTGGAATGCTGTCATGAGAGAGAGAGAGAGAGAGAGAGAGAGAGAGAGAGCTTGACGCACAAGATGTGTGTGTACTCGACACACGTGTCTTGTGCGTCGAGTACACACATCTTGTGAGTTGAGTACACAAATCTTGTGCATCAAGTACAAGATGCTGTGTCTCGTGTGCTGAGACACAGGATAAGGGTTGGGGGCTGTGATGTTCATTTTAATTGCCAATATCACCTGTATTTATGTCGATTTTGTCACATGACACACGAGATGCGTGTACTCGACACACAAGATGCTCTATCTCGTGTGTTGTACTCGACGGTTAAATCTGCTTGTTGGTGATAAGGTGGAGTGTCTGTCCTTATTTATTTATATGGATTACTTTAAATATGTCAATATTTAATCTGTTGGATTGTGCTTGACTTATTGTTTTATGACACAGTTAATCAGGCTTCAGCTGAAAGTGAGGGTTTAGTTGTTTTATAGTACTACATGTAGTTTGACATGTCCCTCAGCCATGTCACAGTAGGAATTGAAGGCACTATATTAACCGTATCTCAACAGTTACCCTGTTGAAAGACATGAGTTATGTAGTATTTCTCAGAGCGAGTACATGGAATGTCCCATGTTTTCGATTTTTTTGTCTGAATCAAATAATCATTCTGGTCTGAGCTCATTTGATACAACCAGTTTTGTACTGCTTAATTCTACAAACGAAGAAAGCCAATAAGTAAAGCTAATGATATCTCATTGGCGCAGATCATTCCACCTCGCCCTTTACATATTGTAAAAGTCATTCTGAGTTGGCCCAGATTTTCCACTGTTGGCACAGAGAGAACTTGTCATGGTCTTCACACATAACTGCTGGAGTTAAAAAAAGAAAAGAAAGCACAGAAAAGGTAAATCTTAAGGAAACATAAGAAGATTGAAATCCTGGACACTGGAAACATCACAATCTGGCATGGATCATGGTGCAGCACAGGAAGGTCTTATATACATGTATTAGTCTGTATTGGTCTGTTTTGTGTGTGTGTGTGTGTGTGTGTGTGTGTGTGTGTGTGTGTGTGTGTGTGTGTGTGTAGCCTGCAGTAGGAACATACAACAAAAATGTTAAATGATCTTGTATTACATAATGACAATAAATCTTCAACGTTGAATCTTGTGAACACTCCAGAGTTCCCCACAGTTTATCCTCACTCAGGGTACCACATTAATTTGTTGTTTTTCTCACCCCAAAATTTAGCCTTGCATTGTGTAGAAATCCTAAGATGTTCATTTTAATTGTCACTAGCACCTGTTTTTATGTTGATTTTTCAGATGACATGATTTCAAAATAATGATTTTATCACCACAGCACCGCAGGTCAGGAGTGACTGCTGGTTAACATGAAGTGGTTATAGGCTGCTGCTGGAGAGAGCTTTTTGATTTACTGCTGCACAGCTAAGAGATGACTGAGCAGAAGAATGACTAGAGAAAAGAGGGGGAGTGCCATAGAGTGTCTTTTTTCTGATTTGTTTACTACAATGTAGTGAAAAGGCACACACACACACACACACACACACACACACACACACACAACCTCCTGTGCAGGCTAGTATTTGTCCCCAGGGGTCAGATAGGAGGCAAGAAACAAAGGACATTAAGCTGTG
>CAEMYA010000384.1:503129-523495 GCA_903131615.1 Diplodus sargus | reverse complement strand
ACACACACACACACACACACACACACACACGCATGCATACATTCACTTACACAGATGAGCGACCTGTCTATACTGAGCTCAATCCACCAGCTGTTCCATTACTTTCCCCTCAGTGGACAGCTCTCTGTTGTTCCCTTTTGCTCTTCTTTCTTACAGCAGTTGGAGTTGCTGTATAATCTATACCAACAGCAGGACACTGTTCGTGTCCATACAAGTGCTTTGCAAGATATAGATTTATATCTATATAGATTTATCTCTCTCTCTCTCTCTCCCTCTCTCACTCTCTAAATCCCTAAATTGTATGTGTTCTGACATTTGTTAGAATGCCCTTCACCTGGTCACTTGCTCTTAGAGTTTCAGCTAAAGGCTATTTTATCAAAGCAAAAAGTAAAGGAGACAGGGGACAGCTTTGTTTTGTGCATCTTTAGCAAAATATCTGGGAACTCAAACCATTAACAGATACAGCAGCTTGTGGAGATGCATAAACCAATTTGACCCAATCAATGAAAATATCACAAAAAGAAAAGTGTTCTGAATAAATAATTCCATTCTACTCTATTAAATGCTTTTTCAGCATCTGGTGTTCCTTTTACTGCATTATTCTTGTTAAATCTTAAGGCTTAGCAATCGTCAGATATTTAATTATGAATGGCGATTCCGAAAAAAACAGTTTGATCTGTGGTAACTAATTAGGCAATTTCGGTATTACCTTTATAGTGGCCAAATGCATTGTTTTAGGTAGTTTCCTAGCATGAAAAGAGTGCTGGAAAATACTTAATACAGGTTCAGAAAACGATTTAAAAGTCTTATATACTCTGGACCACATGCCTTCCCATATTTTAAGTTAGTAATAGCTCTTTCAACCTCTTCAGATGTAATTTCAGCATCAAGCAGATTCCTATCAACATCACTAACCTTTTGTTTTTGGTTTTGAATGAACATATTCATCCCAGCCTCTTTTCCTAAACTCTGATTTATATACTGAACAAAACAAATCCTTAAAGACATTTGACATCTCAGAGGATGTATGTACTAATTTACTATTTTTATCTTTCAATTTTGAGAGTGCATTGCTAGATTGTTTATTTATTTCCATATTCATACCTCTCTGTAGGAAAAGGGCCTTTTCTGACTTTTGAGATTGCACTGTGTTAAGTGTAGGTCCAGCGATTGAAACTTTGTCCCAGCTTTCCTTAGATAAAGTTAGTTTATGCTCTGATTCAGCACCTTGCAGCTTTATTTCTAATCTTCTTTGTTCTTTCATTATTTTCTTCTTTCTGGTAGCACAGTAGAATATCATCTTGCCCCTCAGATAGGCCTTTGTGGTTTCCTATAGGTTATCATTTATTTCTAAGAATTCCAAAATTTAAATTTTTGCCATGAAACAAAACTCGGGGTCCGACAATATTGGCCTATAACACTGCCAGAAATGTTGGTGTTTATGTGACTTAGTAATAGAAATCTCTATTGTAATCGGAGCATGATCATATATATGCATGTTCCCAATACTGCTACTTGATGTAAGCTCTGTAGATACTTGAGAAACCAAGAAGAAATCAGTTCTAGAATATGTTTATGTGGATTAGAGAAAAATGCGTAATCTTTATCATGAGGTTTGCATTATCCTCCATATATCTACATCATCAACCTCATCCAGCATTTGATGCAGGGCTCGTTTTCTAGAAATCTTTTTAGTTGTGGTCAAACCTGGTTTCCTATCTAATGTGTTGTCCATTACACAGTTCCAATCACCACCCAGAATCATACATCAACATACATATTTAAGCAATAAATCAGTCATAGTAGTAAAGATGGATGCATTTATATCAGGAGCGGCATACACATCATAAATTGTAATTTTTTCACCATATACATGATAACAATAACCTCTTTTGTTCAACTTGATTTTTACAGTCCTTAATATTAAGGGAGCAGATTTTAATAGAAGATTGAGGGTGATCTCATAATGGATCTCCCGTAATAAAAAAACAAACTGATTTTGATATTAGCGATCACCTACCCTAACTAAGACTGTGTGTGTCTGCCATCCAAGCATAATATAAGTTCCATCTACACTTAATATTCCATATTCATATTTGTTAGCAGTGGAGGAGAGAGAAAGGAAAAAACTAAACAAAATAAGTATGTATGAGCAATGTCATTCATGGCTAATTAGGCTGTTTCTAATAACGACTTGGCTTGCAAACAATAAATAAAAGAAAATAACAAAAATGGATGTATTGGATTCAAATTGAAAAAAACAAAGCAAAAGAAACATACAATTGAATAAATGGGGCAAAAAAGAGTTTATTTTTCCCTGTCAGAAATGATGGATTCCTGGTGTACTCACTTACAGTGGCAGTCTATCCAGCATTGTAATGAGAGTAGATCATTTATCTCTCCGTCATTTCATCTGGGATTCTCCACTATCAGTTTCCAGGCCATTGAGAAAAACCTGAGCCTCAGTAGGCGATTGTAAACTCATTTTAGAGCCCCCGTACTCGACAGAAAGCATAGCAGGAAAGTGCATTGCATACCTTATGCCAGTTTCTTTTTCACTGGAGCGAATAGCTTGTGCTTCTTCTGGACAGTCGTGTTGAAGTCAAGGTAAAAACAGAAAAAAAGTTCTCCTTGTTCCTGGGCACAGTCCATCACGATGATAGGTCTTATTTTTGATGATTTCCATATAGAAATGAGGTACGTCCTTTTAATTTGCAGCAGGGAATCTACCTGTATATCCCGGTACACGATCTCGGGTGAAAAGCGGTCTGTCTGACCAACAGTCCAAAAACCCTGAGATATTCCATTTATACCGTAGTGTTGCAGATTTATGAACTGACAGTACCATTGAGGTAGCCAGTTACAGTTAACATCATACTAATGTTTTTATGCGCATAGATCATATTTAATAAATGACTGGTTAGCACTAATGTTTTAAAAAAAAAAATTCAAGTCATTGTGACCTGAGCTTACAATCGCCTAACAAATGTTTTGCAATTGCAGAAATCTTGAGTCAAAAAGTTGTGTATAGAGACTTTTGTTACATACATACATTTGGTTTGAAATGAAAGAAATATACAGTATTTCCTGGTAGAAATAATATGATGCGTGACAGACATTCATGTTTCTTTGTTTTGCATCAAGTCTCTGTAAATATTTGGTTATGATGGACATTGTTATGTTATATGTTTATCAGTATTTAGTCCTTATGTACTGAAGACAAAGGTAGGAAAAATTCACAAAGGTAAAACAAAGCAGACCAGTCTTACTATCGAATTCCTCACACAGTGAGTGACAAAAGGTCAAATTAAAAACACCAGAATGCTCTACGTTTACTACAGACCTTTATGAACTACTTTGGGAGTTATCCGTGTTCAATCAGATGTTTAGTTCTTTATGTGAAATCAGGTCTCAGTGTTTTACATGACTTTCAGCCCTATAAACTCCTTGACTCATCTTTTTTCTTTCTTGTGCTCTCTTTCATTCTCTTTCGTCTCCCTGATGAGACAACATCATTTAAGTTCTGGCATCGTTCGGCAGCAGCTGGTTGTCCTGGCAACAGCCAGCATGGTCACATCACATTGCTCAGGCCTGTTGATGCTGAGATTTATCCTGGGAAGTCTGGGTAATGTGATTAGCTCCCACTATGTCCTCATTTCTTCACACTCCCAGTTTGCCTCTATAGAAGGATGTACAAGTATCTGCTTGAAGGTTTTCTCACGCTGATTAGCAGACAAGGATGTTTGAGGGTTTTCAGCCATGTTTGCACAGAGCTGTCTGGGCCTTCAACAGTTCAATCTGTGGATTAAGTAGTCAAACTGCCTACAGTGCCTTTAAATTTAACATGTGTTAAATGTTAGGCAGTTATACTCTAAAAACCTGATACCAACATTCAGTCAATTCAATATCATTTAAAAGAAGCAGAAATATCAATGATAATAATTAATGCTTTAGGTGTACAACTCATGTTTCTAAAACTGGTGATGTATTTCAATATTACTGTGTTTTTGATAAAGTCTTGACAAGGGAAAAAATAGTGACGCATATGAAATGCTGTGTCTCCTGCTTAAGAAAGCTGCAGGGAGCAGTGCTGGAGGCCAAGCTATTGGACCTTTCCAAACAAGCACATTTCAAACAAGACCTGCATCAGTACCTCTGAAAGAAACTGCTTCTGCTCAATGTTTTTACAAATAGACAGAAATCCTTGTCTGTTCACCAATAAACAAGTGAAAATTGTAGCTGATGTTGTTCATTCATCTTAAACTGTATGTAATTATTCAGGTGGGAAATTTAGTCAGAAACCATAGACACATTTACCAAAGGTCAGCAAATACTTTAAAGAAAGGTAGTGGAGCGTCTAAGCTACTAAGTCTCACAGCGTCTCATTTCTGTTAGATTTACAATTCAGAGTTATTGAAATGTTATTAACACAATTCAGTATACATTTTAATCAGAGCAACTAAGTTCATTCTAAAACGTTCACAAGTGGGTGTCACAGAGAGACAGAAATAGAGAGAGCATGAGAACCTATTGAGGGTGATTCTCAGACCTCAGGGTCAAGTCACTGAATCATCGTCCAGCAGGATGGTGTGTGAATCATCCTCAATGCACTTCCTGTTTCTCTGGATGCTGGAATGGAATAGAGAGGGGGTTTCTGTGATCTCTCTCTCTCTCTCTTCATTTCTGTTGAAACTTAGTGAGAGAAAGAGCGGACAACAGACAGAGAGGTGCATTCATTATCAACTCAGCACTCACACTGGAATCAGAATTTGCTGGCAGTAGCTCTGGAGTGTGAGCATATACAGTACACTCTTACTGATACTAGAGAACTCCAAAGAGGCAACGGCACAGGGAAAAGGACATGGCACATACAGTATATCTGAATTACTGTGGGAGCACGGACGTAATTTTGGGGGGGGGGGACACAGGGTACATGTCCCCTGAACTTTTTCAAAAGGCCGTTTTGGTCCCCTGCAGTTTTTACCGTCCAAAAACAATGTTACACTATATTTATCTCCTCGATTGGATCCGCTGTTTCTTGTGTGATTGGCCATCCCCACTGTCACTCCATCTTTCTTGCACACCGGTCAGCTAGTTGCCCAGGAGTCAGTGGCGAAAGTATCGGCGGTGCAACCGGTGCAGCTGCACCGGGGCCCAGAGGCTGTCAGGGGCCCATGAAGGAAGAAAAAAAAAGAAACAGCTGTCCAGAATTGCCACATGCCCTGTTTTTGTGAATGAAATAGCTGGGGGCAGGTCAGTGAGGTAACGCTGAGTGGCCTTGATGCCTGTCAGTCATGATGAGTCACGTCTTGTCACCTCTCTGCTGTGTCTGCAGCTGAGCACTGTGGGCCGAGCCGATGCATGTCTCTCTCCCCGGGGCGGGAAAGTTATCATACCGTAAAATACCAAATAATAGCCGGGGCATTTATTTGTCACTTATTTATCACTGAACAGACCAGGCGGCAATTTGGGACAGGTGTTTAATTCTTTCCTCACAAAAATCTGGGATGGAAATGTCACAAACTTCTCCAGCTTCTCGGTGAATTCTCTGGCATCCTTCTGCAAGTGAAGTTGTTGCGGCAGAGGAAACGATTCAGCCAACAGCACTCGCTGCAAACTCCTCATCTCTGCTGTCGCTCACGGTGGCGTACATTTGTTTCTCCATCGCCCTGATCATTTTGCGGGACACTCTCTCGTAGGGCTGGGCGATATGGCCTCAAATCAATATCACGATATATTGAGCAACTCACCTCGATAACGATAAATGAACGATAAGTACCCCCCCCCCCCCGCATCTAAAAAAAAAGGGAAAAAATCCTGTGTATTTACAGAAATGCCATTTTAAAGGACTTTTTATTTAGTTAAGAACAACTGATGAGCACAGCTGAAAAGCACAGATTACTTGAAATGACAACAACTGAACAAGTTTAACAGTATAAAATATACAGCCCCTTATAAACAAATTCTAAGCTTCTCACTTCTGTACTACACCTGTACTGCAGGTGGTGAAAGAGGTTGGATGTAAATAAATAAACATTTTGAGGACTTCAGAATCAGAATCTAAGACATGAGACAAAATAGTGGAGAAGTTGACATTGCTGCTTAATAATATGTTAACCTCTTGAGCACTAGAGAACTTTTTACCATTATTTTCTTTATCATTATATATTGTTGATAGACACAGAATCTGTTTCAGAAGTCAGTGGGTCATATGACATGGAAGCTTCTGAGAAAAAAAAAATCAAGATTTCTGCATATTAATATATAAAATAGAGGAAGCACTAAAGTACAATAAACATAGCTGTGTCTCGACACATTGAATGTAATTATGAGCCCGACACCGATTTAAACAACTGTTTAATACGAGGGCTGTTATAACTGACGTTCTCGACTACAGTTGCGAGTTGTTTGAACTACAGAAATCTTAATGAATAATGCAACAAGTGTCACACTTAATGCACTCGACAAAGCTGCCACGTGTTATTATCACGGCCCACGACTTGTTTAAAATGGGTCCACACCTCCGACTTTCCTCCACACTTGCTCAAAGTTAATTCTACTGTTTGTATTTTTTTCTTTACATCTTCAAGCTCCATGTTGCACTTAAACTACACAATCAGTGATGCCGGTAACGCGTTACTAGTTTTGTCATTTTCCTTAGTAAAAATATATATTTTTGCTTTCTTCTTGTGTCTCGGGGAGTGACGTCACGCACGCGAGAAGTCACGTTTCTCAGCATGAGCTCACTCACGTGTCAGACCACGCAGAGACACAAATGCAAACAACAATGGAGGGAGGAGAGAGATGCGCGTTTTCTAGCTGGAAATACAGTCATTACTAAAAAACAAAACACAAATGTTTGATCAATGGTACGCCTATGACACCGAATATACCGACATGGCCAAAATGACGTTGGTTATCGTTGTAAATTTCGGTATTGGTAAATTTTCGGTTTATCGCCCAGGCCTACTCTCTCGTGTCGTGCCCGTTTACTGATAACTCATTCTGGCATGTTTATCTCAGGCTCCTCGCTAGCCTTCTTCCTGCCTCCACCAGGCAGCCTGGCCCTGTTGCTGTCCTCCTCGAACAGACGCTGAAGCTCAGTTTGATTTTTTCACCAATCTCTCACTGTCTTCTGGTCGACAGAGAAACGTCTAGCAGCTGCTTCTCCTGAGTTTTCCTCTGCATATTTTACGACAGAAATGATAAATTACAAGTCGTACTTGTTAGGTTTTTGCTGCACCGGAGCCATGGCGATCATCAATGTGATACTGACTGACAGAAAGCAGCACAACACGTGAAAAAGGCGAAGAAGAAAAACGTGCAGTGTCAGTGGTCACGTCTTCTTCTTGATTAAGAATAAATAAATAGATTAGATTCAGCATTTATTTGGAACTGGCGGTGATTTATCAACATATACACCTGCACCTGGCGTTTAAAGGGACCCTGCAGTTAATTGAAACCCGGCTATTATTTGGTAATTTACGGTACTCAAAGAAATGCGTTACACCCATCCTGCAACACCTTCACTGGCTCCCAATAAAGCAGCATTTCCACTTCAAGATCCTCCTCATCAATTACAAAGCTCTCAATAATCTTGTAAAGTGTCTTTGAGTTTTATTGAAAGTGCTGATAAATAAAATGTGTCATTATTATTATTGTTATTATTATTATTATAACTGTAGAGCTTCAACAATGCAAAGATTTTTAAAAAGCTTATATTTAATACCAAAGAGATACACTTATTTTCATGCATTGTTCTTATGTTGAAAAGCTGCAACTGTTTAAAAAAACCATAAACAATGAAAGATTTAGGGGAAAATATAGAAAAACCTCGGATTACAAATGCGATTTTATACATCCAAACTCATGAGAATTGTGAAACTAAGTTTTTGCCTCTATAAAATGAGGTCTGTTTACCATATATTCCAAAAATAGGTTTAAAATTGGTGGTACTGAGTTGGAGTGAAGTTGACTAACAAGGTGAAACACAGAATTGGGTGATAATGTTTTGCTACATGCTTCACAACCAGTCAAACCAAAAAAGGGAACAGTAAACTTTAAAGTAGCAATAGAAAACTAGAAGAACTACTAGAAAACACAGTGAACTGACAGAGTTGGAGTTTTATTAAAAATACTTGTGTCCCCCCACCTCTGAAATCAAAATTTCGTCCTTATGTGGGAGTGTCAGAGTAACCCAGCTGTTTAACTGTTTGACAGAGGAAACAAATGATGATCCTAATAGTTAAGTGTTAACAAACAACACGCTGGGAAGACTGAAAAACACGTCAAAGTACATCGTGGAGAAGTTTAAGTTGAGATGAAAACTGGTTGTAAAAAGGAAACAGCTGGAAAAAATGTCTACAAATAGTCCAAAACTTTAGATACTTTTGATGCTGAATTTATCAGAAGACAGGTACAATTCAAACTAGGTTATAGTCATTCTGTCAAATACTATTAAATACTTGGCAAGACAAAATAAACTGCCACTTTTGATGGGAATCTCACTGCACAAGGAAGGAGCATACTACAGCTATGTTGTAGTGGCAATGAGAATGTTTTGGATTGAAAATAATACAAAAGTACCATCTATCAATCTGCTCTACTCTGATCAACACCAAACACTAAAGAGTAAATTAACACCAGGGTTAAATGGGTCAGTTTTCACTGACTCATCTTTTTAAGTTGGTATCAATTGTGCTCTGACACACTCAAAGGTGATGTAGCCTGTTCACTCTTCAAAATCAATGCTGTGAGGTGCAGCAGAACAGCAAAATATCAAGCTGAACAGCTGTTTCTTCTGACCACTGTGCCTCAGACTGATCAGAGTGAGTAGCTCAGGGGCAAACATTAGTAAAATATATTCTAGGTTTCCTGTGCTGCATCCATTTGGCGGTGACACAGCTGACCACATGTTACAGAGTTTACTTTAGCAGTGAGGGGGCCTTTTGTGTATCACATCATTAACCAGTTTGTTATGGAGCAGTTCCACTGATCATTTCAAAAGTTACACTTCTGGATACAAACTATCTCCTGCTTCACTGAAAGTTCACTCATAGTGTGTATACACTGGAGGTTTTAAGTTTCCACATCACACTATTAGATACATAATGGACCACGGTCGGCGCCCAAGTAGTTGTGATGTCACAAACTGAAAGCACTTATCTTGAAAAATCCTAGTAACCATACCACGTAATTGTGTAGGAGTGTCTGGAGTGCATTTTTTCCTTGTTAAAAGTGATTTTTCCGTGCATGTTAACTGCCCCAGTGAATTGGATGAAGTCAGTATATTAGGGTTGATTATCTTTGTCTTGTTCTCAGTCCACTGTGAAGCCATGAACAGGCTGTCAGTGCAGTGAAAGACAAGTCTGACTATAAATCTGGATGCCAATTACATGGCCTCATTTAAATGGGCAGTGCTTTGTGCCTAGGTTGTTGTGCAAGCATGTGTGTGCGTGTGTGTGGAGCTGGCATGTGGCCAGTTCAGGCTGCACCAGTCTGGGAGAGTTGGGGTGGAACTCAGACACAGAGAGAGAGAGCAGAGCAGGCTGAGCTCAGACGTGGACGACAAATATTGGTTTAGTTTCAAAGTGTTCCAGAGAGACTGAGAGAAGGTGTGTCTGTTTGCACGCTGGGCTTCCACAGAGATGGTCATGTATGTACTTATATGTGTTTGTAGGATTCAGCCAAAATGGTCCATAATAGTAAATCTTATCTGGATTTAGACTCCAGTTGCACAAAAACTCTTTTGTGCCACGATTGTTAAGTGTTACCATTCCCATCGTATCCAATATAAAACTTCTGGATCTTAGTATAAGTGCATTGCTGCGGTGTACTTTGTGTGAGCGTGTTAACTATAAACTAAAGATTAATTAGCTTTAAATGTGTCATTTATGAATGATGGTTGATATAAAGCGGTACCAAAGCTGGTTTCTTTAATCCATAAGCACAATCTTTCTCTAACCTTTTGTACTTTTGTGTGCTTTTTAACATAATGGTAGCAGAAACAGAAAACAGCTTATATAAACACAAGACACAAGGAGACGCCTTGAGGCTTGGATTTAGGTTTAGCACAAAGATAACACTTACCACCACCTTTATAAAATATAGCTGCAAGCGGCAATCTGCGGGTTCTAACCTCTTTCGCCCCAAACTGGCCACCCTGACCCTCATCCCCCACAGTTGATGACAGCGGCCGCCGTGTTCCTCAAAGATCTGTGCAACACATATCTATGATAAACCCCAGATTTCTCCAAATTGGGTTTTCAGCTACAAGCTAATGGCATTTATAGCGCCCCCTATAGGTTGAGCTAAACATGCTTTGGTAGGCAGATTCCCAGTCCAGTCATGAACCTACCCACCAAGTTTTGTGATGACAGGGCAAAGGGTGTGGGAGTTATGGCCAATCATTTATAAACCCCGCCCATTGCGAGAAGAAAGTGGTCTGTGGCGGCCATGTTTTTTGACCAGTCTAGCTCATTTATAACAGAATATATACCAAATTTGGTGTCGATAAAGTTAATCTTTCAAAAGATTTTACTTCATTTGACTGTTTTTAACGTCATGCAAATTATCAAAAAATCTGTAATAGCGACTTTTGTGGTGCAAGATGCTTTTTTGTAGAGGACTATCAGGAAGACGTGTATGAAAAATTACAAGTCAATAGCTCTAATGGCTTTGTGGGGAAAGCCTTTCGAAGATTACATACTAGGTTATAGCGCCCCCATCTGACGGATTTGGAGCAAATTTTGGAGCAACATTTGGATGTCATTTATACTCAACATACTAAGTTTCATGTCTCTGGGTCCTTCCAGCTCGCCATGAATTAATAAAACGCAAACAATGAAGGTTAATGATGAATAGACCACGCCTACTTTCACATATCAAGATGGCACTCAAGACATTAGTTAATGCTTGCCGCTAGGGCATGCATTCCAAATTTGGTGAAAGCCCGTCCAATAGTTTTTGAGATAGGCATGTGTAGCAGTTATAGCGCCTCCTATAGGTTGAGCTCAACATGCTTTGGTAGGCAGATTCCCAGTACAGTTGTGAACCTACCCACCAAGTTTTGTGATGATAGGGCAAAGGGTTTGGGAGTTATGACCAATCATGTCTAAGCCCCGCCCATTGCGAAGATACATTGGTCCGTGGCGGCCATGTTTTTTGACCAATCTGGCTCATTTAAAATAGAAATTTGTCTATTCGTCTCCCGGGGCCATACACCAAATTTTCATCTTCAATCTTTCAAAAGTTCTATTCATTTCACTGTTTTTAACGTTATGCAAATTAGCAAAAAATCTGATACATTGGTCCGTGCTGGTTTATTAGGGTTCTAACCCCGAAGGGGTTAAACCGGCACGCACAATTTTCGAAGGGTTCTACCCCTTCGGGGTTAGAAACCTGAATAAACTGGCACAATCTTAAAAGGGTTCTACCCCTTCTGGGTTAGAACCCTAATAAACCGGCACAATTTTAGAAAGGGTAATAAACCGGCACAATTTTAGAAGGGTTCTTATGAGTAAATGAATAATGAGTAAATCCTAATTTGGTTTGGAGGACATCACAGTGGAGATATCATCTTTCTAGTGCACTTGTAAGAGATGATTAGAACTTTACTTTTCATCTGCTACTGGCTCATCTACTGTCATGAATCTCTCTCAAGTTCACACATTTAAATTCATTCATTGAGATGAAATTTTTTTATCTCTTAATGGGGGCCTTATCAAAGGACAAGGACATGGTGCACAGTACAGAGAGGAGCAAACGATACGTTGTTTTGTCCTTTCGCATTGTTTTACATTGTGCAGTTCTTGTTCTAAAAAGTAAGACCTAACTGACGTTACAGATGAAATGTTTTACTGCTGCCTTGTTTTGTTAGGCTACTGGTCACGACAGTATTTTTTTAAATAATTCTGTCTATCCTTTTCTACAGAATGTGCTGGCCAAGGCATTGTATGACAACGTGGCAGAGTCTCCGGACGAGTTGTCGTTCCGCAAAGGCGATATCATGACGGTGTTGGAGCGGGACACGCAGGGATTGGACGGCTGGTGGCTTTGCTCCCTCCATGGTCGCCAAGGCATTGTCCCCGGCAACCGTCTCAAGATCCTTGTCGGCATGTACGACAGCAAGCAGCAGCCACAGGCCTTGCCTTCTACGCCAGATTCAGCCACTTCCTGTCCTGTCTCCCTGGTACAGCGTCCTCTCCCCCCTCACAGTGCTTACGCCAAGCCATCACCAGCTCCATCATCTACAGCCATTGCTACGTCCTCCTCTGGGTTCACCAACAAGCCTCTCCCCTCAACTCAGTACACGTCTATGCACCCAGCCTATTCCACCCCCAACCCTGCACAGTCCAATCCTGACTCTGTGTACATGATGCCTGCCTCCCACAGCCCCAAACCAAGTCCCCAAAGTCTGTACCAGATCCCCTCTGGCCCAAGTGGACCCCCTCCACAGGCCCAACTAGGACCCCCTAACAATGCCCCAGCTCTAGCCCAGAGACAGTACCAGCTGCCTGGGAAGGACATCTACCAGGTACCTCCCTCTGTAGGCCCAGGCCAGGGAGCAGCCCCACCTTCTGGAACAGGGTCTGGGCAGGATGTGTACCAGGTGCCCCCCTCCCTGGATAAGAGAAACTGGGAGAGCAGCAACAAGCCCCTGGGCAAGGTAAGGAAAAGTGGAACTTTTTTGGAATTTTTTGTCCGTTCTAAGTTTATTTATTGTTAATATTTCCAATTTTTTTGTGCTGTAGATCTCAAATCTGTACAGGGTGTTTGTTGTTTTGCTGTCTGACTTCTTTTCTGGTTCATTCTGTCGACTGTAAGAAACAGACCCAACATGTATTCTCTGCACAGCACAGCAGAGATCTGCTTCTAGGAAGCTTCTTAAATGTGGAAATGGCTGCAATGATAATAATTAATAATAGATGCTGACTGGCCTGGTGGAATATGGGGGCTAGGATGCGGACATACGTCCCCTATCCATTATATTTTATTCCTCTCACTCTGGCCTCAGTATTCTCATCGTCCTCGACATCACTGCAGCATGACACCATCAACCATTGGTGTTGGGTTATGAAGTAAAAGTAATTCATTACATACAAGATTACTGACATTAAAAGTAACTTGTTGCATTACTACATTATCTGCTGAGAAAAAATAACATGTTAATCTGACAGTGAACTGGGCAGAAGCATACAGAATTAGGCACAGACTGCACCAACCCGTCCATGTTCAAATCACTGATCAAAACCCTTTTCAGAACTGCTTTTAACCTTGATGTGTTGGTTTCCTTAAATATAATTTGCTTTAATTTAACTTTGAACGTAATTGTCTTTGAGTCATATGAAAAGAACTATATAAATAACATATGTTATTGTCATTTTTATTATTATTATTATTATTATTATTATTGATATTATTATTATCATTAGTATTTTACTAATACAAGCAGGATCAGACTGGGTTAAGAGAGCTACCGTGGGTGATGGTAGAAGAGAAAGGGATGAAAGGACAAGAGAGTCTCATTGGATGTAGCTCATTGCCGGAGCTCCTAGTTGGCATTAATGATTGAGCGGTTCACAAGTTTTTTTTACACAGCTTTAGTAGGTGATCTCCATAACTAATATTGACTAGAAAATCCGGGTCAACATCCTCGAGTGTGAACCAACATATGGTGCTGGGACATGTTAAACTCAGCATGGTGATAAATGTTGCATACTTACTGGGCAGGGATGTAAGAGATGTTCTGCCTGCTTCCCTTGCTGGAGGTGGTAACCAGAGCTTTCATGGGTTGGCTGGGTTAGTTGGTGGGATGTACAGTTGGAAGTGGTGGTGACTACACTGGTGAGCTGGAGAGAATTGTTCTTACTTGCTTCCACCGTGCAACAATGAAATCATTGTTGCTTTGTTTCACAGTGTCACTTCAGACATTGTCATATGCCACTTTGGTAGATATGACCCATCCCTATCCATCTGTGTGTTTTTGCTGGCATGTTGAAAGTGATAAATAATCTAATCATGGAATAGTCCTGACTTTAAGTGTCTTAGGCGATTATTCAGACATGAGACTGGTGCTAAATTGCCATCTGATTTATGAAAGGAAATGTCCATCATTTAAAACAGACAACTGCCAGCCAATCATAATGAAGTTTCACAACTAATGATGAGAAAGATAACGAAAATGGCGATTAGTTAACTCCTTACAAACCACTGAAAAACTACAAAATGTGTTGTCCTGAATCCCAGAATCCTGTAATGAATTTTATCCTAAGTAATATACGTTTTCACACTCCACATCAAAATGCCCCACTAGACTGAAGCTCCACTTGATGAGAAAGACAACATAGAGACAAATACCAAGCAGCAGAGAGACAGAAAAGGAGAAAAGGTAGAGAAGGAAAAGACGGCATGGATAACAGAAGAAATAATAGTGTGTGTGTGTGTGTGTGTGTGTGTGTGTGTGTGTGTGTGTGTGTGTGTGTGTGGAGGAGGACAAGGGAAATAATGAAGTTGTGAATAATTCAGCACTGGTCTTGTGGTTGGGTGAATAAGCACTTTACTGCATCAGCAGGTGACAATGTACGTGGGGAAAGCCCCTCCAGGCTTGCTGTGGCGCAGGGAGCCATATGTGTACCACGGTTAGCCCTAGTGTTGTGTGAGTATGTGTTGGTGATGATGGGGATGTTGGGTCCAGCTGTGCCCCTGCTCCTTAACATATGACCTCATCTCCACTCAACTGTCTGTAACTGGCACTAAAGTAAAACAGTGCAATCTGACTGCAAATCTGATTGCTACTCGTATATGCAAACCATATTGTTATAAGTAAGTGTCTTCTAATGTCCAGGTTTTTACCTTTCAATGTAAAAAAAATGACTAAATTTTGCAATTAACTAATCTTAGAATTTGGGCAAAGTTAAAAGTCCAGTTAATTTACGTCTGAACACAATTTTCATTTACTGAAATGATGCTGTCTTCCTCGAGCCTGATAGCTTTTAGAGATTAGCTTAGCTTTGAAAGTTTAAAATAGCTGTTTGGCAAACAACAGGACAACATATTTATCAACAACAGTTTACTGGGCTGTCTTTTTATTACAAGTGAACCAGGAGCTGCTACCAATGTGTCGGTCCTAAGGGTGCTTTGCTAAACTTGTTGTGTTAGCACCCTTCATTAGCACTGGTCTGTGTAGCATGCTAGCATAAGGCCATGCTTGTATCATTTGCCCTTCCTTGTTCATTTACCTCAAAGTATAGCTAGGCAGGACTCCTTCTGTTTCCTTTGTCAACCAAAACTGGTGATGGAGGCTGTGTGTGTGTGTGTGTGTGTGTCTAAATGTATGCACTTGCTGTCAAAAAGGCAGAAGATTGATATCAAAAAGGGTTTATCCTGTTTTGATCTGGTACTTCCTAGCATGCCTTTATAAATCTGCATAGAGTAAAGTATGTAAAGTAAGATAACGGAGGCAGGTGTCCAAATAAGGTGTCCAAATTGTTTTCCATTGAGACACAAGCATTGAAACTTGGACATACCTGAACACTGTGTTTGCATCTCGGAACCTCACATTTTTAATTTCAACACCAACATTAACAGGTTTGAGCAGTAAGTGGCGCCTCATCTAGAGATCTGGTGTGTCACCTATTTGTCAGCAAAAAAAGACAATGAAAATGATTGGTTCATAGTCTTATTGACTTAATGCTAGCAACATTATACATTTTACTACAGTTGCAATGTCTATATCTGTAGAATATGTCACAGACATGAAAAGAATATAAAAATCAAACGAAGGGCAGAATTCTTACACTTGATGGCAACACTGAAAGCATTGGCCACATTAGCACAAGCAAACTCAATGTAGAAAGATACAGATAGCGGTAGCAGCACTGCAGCATCTATGCCGTGTGTCTGAACATCAGGTGTAGGTGTAGCTGCAGTAGTTCAGTGAGTTAGCCATCACTCACAGGTACAGATATTTGAGCAGTGAAGTTGGCTTATATTTGTTTCTTTTTGTCAACAAATCCCACAGAAGTGCCCCAACCAACCAGTCCCACAAACACGTCCTGCTGCCCTAAATATTCCCTAAACCACCAATTGGAATGGATTCATTCACTGCTGAAAATAGTCCCCAACAAATACTTTTTCCATCTATAAGAGTAACATTTGCAGTAGTCAGATGTTTTAGCCTGTTTGTAATCAAAAGGCACTTTACATTAGTGACTTTAAACATTTACGTCCTAAATATTAACCAGTGGGCTTTGAGTGTAAACCCCAGCAGGGCAACAGGGTAGAGCTGCGCAATATATCATTTGAGCATCGTCATCGTGATGTACGTGTGTGCAACAGTCACATCAGTGTGCCGAAGCAGACCACGCCCCTGCACATGGAGTGAGTCGCTGGTAACAGCATTGAAAAATGAGCAATGAACAAGACAAAATCACGAAAAAAAAAGACTTGGTGCCAAAAAGAAAAGCAACGTCAGTTATCTGGAATTATTTCAGCTAGAAGAAGGATGATATTGACCAAACACATGTTCTGTGTCGACAGTGCCTTGCATCTGTTGTCACAACCAGAGGTAACACAACTAATTTGTTTGACCATTTACATCGGTACCACACAGCTCAGTGGACAAAAAGGTAAGGTCAGTGCAGGTTATTTGTGCACAAGGTAGCAGCAGTGCAGCATAACATAAATTGCTATTCAGGTCATCTGATGAAAATTCCTGTATTTTTTCATATCGCAGTGTTAAAAATAATCGCAATGTCAGTTTTTTCCAATATCGTGCAGCCCTACAACAGGCTAGCAAAAAACTTAATAAGATTCCAAATTTGACCTTGAAATCCCAAAAACGGCAGAATAAAACACCTGATTGTATTCATAAGTAGGCAGATTTTGTTACTTACTGGTAACAAGTCCATGTCCTGGTTGTATGGGAGAACACATATAAGCCAGGGAACAGACTTGTTCAGAACACCTGAGTGCTCTCCATGGCGTTAATGCCCATCCATTAAATCTTGTTTTACCTCAGTTTCTATCACACTCCCTCTTCACCGTCTTTGCTTACTCCATAAGTGGGGTTCTTTTTCTTTAGTAGTGTAGAGTTTCCACTGTTATTCCTGTTGTTCCACTATTAACTGGGTACAGTTACCAAGGAAAACATTGCCTCTTCCAGATTTGGTTGCACAGTGGCAGACTCACCGTCTTTGTTCTTGAATTTGACCTTCATTTTGAGTCAGGTGGGCAGGCTGAATAGCAAAGTAAAAGCAAAGTTTATAGGGAACCAATCTATATGCAGATGTTGTCATTTCTCTACAGCCATTCCGTGTAGTATTTACTTCAGAATGCCAAGAAGTGGCAAAAAAGTTCTCTTTTGGCACTTCAAAAAGTAGCTAGCAGATAGCAGCTAACTCAACAAAGACCAGCAACCGAAAATGTGTGGGCGCACCTTACCCTCTGAGCTGAGGATGCAATCAACCACCATTTACCACGCACAGTAAATGATTTTTATTGCCTTGCTATGCAGTTGTTAATGTTACAAATCACCACCTAATGCATAACGGCAAAAAAAAAGTAAGAGTATTTGGTCTCTGCTGTCTTACTCTCTCCCTCCATCTTTCCCATGACCAAATATTATATTCAGCCCTCTCCAGACATCCCAGGTGATGTTCTCCTTCTGCTGCTGCTCCACTTTCTTCTTGTAGCTGTTTTTCCCCTTATTTCCTGCCTGAGGAGAACAATTATGCTGATGTTGTTTGGTTCGATGTAAGAAAAACAAAAAACAAAGCCAGCATAATGAAGGGACATCATTTTGCCGGTATTGCACAGTCTGTGTGTAAAGGTGGCTACAGACACACTCACTCCTGCTAGTAATTAGGAATTCCTGCCGAGAGAAGACTCCAAACAAACTATCTCGTCCATCTACTCCTACACACATACAAACATGGGTATGTAGTTATTGGAGAGGGATGAAAACTACAGCTCGTGTTTTAACATGGAGAGAGAGACTGATGAAGGAACTGAGCAAAGAGGCAAAGGGAGCTCCTGTTGCAGAGTCTCAGCTGCTGAGGAAGGCTCCACCTACAAACGGTCATGTAAATATCAGAGACACAGCCTGCACAGACCAAGGGGGTAGCCACAAGAATCATGTGAGGGGGATTCCAAACTGAGAACATGAGAAGAAAAAATCCAGTCGATACAATAAAAAATAACAATGTAGGGGGCCAGGAGCCCATTTTTAAGTGGATTTATTTTTTGACGAACTGACTGATAGAGCCTGGCAGGTATACATTGATTAACCATTTCAGTACATGAATCAGTAGCCCCATTCACACTACCCTTTCAGTGTGGGAATCCTGTGCCAACTCTCTGCATCCTTCTCTGTGTTAAAGTCTCAGAGGCGGCAAGAGGTCGAATTTCGCTGTGGCCCTGATGCACCTCCAGAGGTAGTATCAGAGGCGTGGCATCGGCCAGGCCAACCCAACCAGTGTGAATGGATAAGCCGGCGGCTCAGAGCGAGGGTGTGTTGATCTGACAGTGTTCACAGTCTGATAACTACACAGATCTGTCACTCAACAGAATAAAGAGAAATGACCCGCAAAGCAGCGTTACAGGACCAAACGGCAGTAACGTAGCAACTGGTACTGTCTTTGGCAACTTATATGAGAAATGACAAAAATGACAAATATGACAAAAATACCCTAGTTATCCACAAAAAACTATAACTCACCAAGTGTTTGCCTTCTTCCACTATTGTGTTGTGTTAGTAACTGTCTTGATAAAAATCACTGTGACAGTCAGCCCGTCTGACCGAGACTTCAGTGAACTTTCTCCATAAAAACAGCCTCCCTAACCGTGAGTGAGAGAGTCAGAGAGCGTCCTGTTTACTGATGGTGGTCATGTAATTATTTAATTTAGAGTTAACTCTGTGTGAAAAGGGCTAATGAATCATCACAACACAGTCACACAGTATTATTAAAGTTAATATAATTAAATTTAAGTCAGTAAATTTTATGTATTTATTTCATAAGTGAGTTAAAATCATGACCCTACACATGAAGACCTGAAGACAATTGAGTGCCTGCAGCGGACTCATTTCCTGCTCTGGTAAAGAGGAGCGGCCTGTTCCAGACAGGAATGTTGCACCATTATTCTGCCTCGCCATTCTGTACAAGTGGTGTGAAGCATCTCCCTGGCAGCAGAAGTACTAAGACAGCAGAATCCACCTCAGCCAGGGAGCCGGCATGACGTCACAGGGGTGTGACTTTTTTTGACTACATGTTATATGTGTAACCCATGACTGAGGGATTTAAAAAAACAGCTAGCAGCAGTGAGCAACTTACTCAAAGAAGATGAACTACAATTGAAAATGTGTGAAGATAGGAGAGACAACAAGGTCCAGGAGTTCCTTAACCTCTGAGATGAGGCCGGAACAACCACCATATTCTAGTGACAGTGAATGATTGTTATTGCAATCTGATGCTGTTGTAGTTGTTTAGAAGAGGCTGCCAGACTTGTGTGTTATTTGTCGCACTGTACACTGCTGCTGTGTTACACGTCACACCGGTCACACCACTGTTGTTCTCACTGCCAAATAGAATTGACTGTTTATCAACATTGTTCATTGTACAGATGTCAGGCATCTAGTTTGACGTGGTGCATTGGCTCAGTGGTTATAGTCTCTATTTGATAAGGTGTCCAGTTTGAAAAGTATGTCACCACCTGCGTAAGACACACACATACACATACACACAGAATTGGTCATATAAACTGCAGTAAAAGCAAACAGAATTGACACATATGAACATCAAACTGTATCTAAATTGCTTCACATGAGAAGTGCACTATAGGCAAACGTAGAGACTGTAACTTCTCAAATACTATATGGGAGATTTCAGTCAGAACTCCCTTTATGTTAATCTGTAGATAATTTCAAGGTGCTTTTTGTAACAATTTGTAGACATGTACACGTATTAATCACTTTCTTATTGCCCACCTGTGAGTTGATTATAACGGTAGATGAAAAATTAGACCTTCCCTGTCTCTCTCGGCTGCCTATACTATTTGATTTGTGAAAACAGCTTTATTCTGCTGGACTGCTGAAAAAAATGCTTTACAAAATCATAATTTAAGTCTCGCTGTAGTCCATAGGGCCTTTTTCAAATTGAGAAACAATCAAAATTTAGATCAAGGATTTTGATGAAATGCTTCTACTCCAGTTTTTTATCACTAATCCCTCATCCCTGTGGTAAATCGGTTTGCCAGGATTTTGCCAGGATTGCCAGACAGCCAGTCTGAGCATGCACACATGGACAGAACACACACACACACACACACACACACACACACACATACCAGTCATGCCATGTGGTGTTGGA
>CAEMYA010000384.1:466215-493972 GCA_903131615.1 Diplodus sargus | reverse complement strand
ACAGAGATTCCTTGCTTTTATAGAGAGATGTATATCCATAAATGCAACATATCAGACAAGAACAGAACAATATATATAGTCCCATATGTATGAAGTGCTGGAGTGTTCAAAAATACTTGATGCAAAAGCAAAAATCAAAAATCAAGATGATTGCACAAAGGCTAAATAAAACATAAAAGCGGGATCAAGTGTGTCCCAAAATATCATCAATAATATTGAAAATAAAAATGTGCTCTCTGCTCTGTATCAGTTAAACAGGTGTGATGTCTACCGTTGTTACAATCTTAATTATCTTAATTAGCATGCTAACATTTGCATTAATCATTCACCAAAAGAACAGCTTGTTTTGTGCCTTGGATGTATGTAAAGGTGGGAGGATGGGCATGTCAGGTTGGTCATTAACCACAATATCAGACAAATTGAAGCTGTGACACGTTGGTGTCAGCAGAGGAAGGGTCAGGCAATCACCAAAGTTTTTACAAATCATCCTGAGCTGAACATGAATGTCCAAATCAAATTTAATTTCAATGTATCCGTAGTTAAGTGTCATCTTTCTGGTGACATGACAGGAAAAGCCAGCGAATCATCAAAGTAGGTAAGACTATTCTCTGTTGACCATGAATAACATGGAATAGCAATGGTTGCTGCTGCTTCAGTGTTGGTCAAAGCAGGGGGCTCACTGACTGAACAACATTTTCACACAGGTAGCATTGCTTAAACCCAAAATGAAAATATCAAAAACCAAAATGTGTTGCTCTTTGTTTTCAGCTTTGTAGATATGTACAATCTCAAGGCAGCATTTTCACATGTATTGTAGAATTTTGGGAACGAAATGATATAAGATTATTTGAGAACAGTTTGAGAATTCTATAACTGACAAACATGCCATCAACTAATGGGGACATACAACACACTGTATGCATTTTAGTAGCTATGTATGCAAGTCTGAGAGTGTGCTGTTCTCAGGAAAGATATTTTAATCAGGTTGTACATTATTTATTTATGTAATTCCTGTTATGTTTCTTTTTAATTTTCATGTTCTTTTTTCATGATCTAATTTGCGAAATGTATGTAGTATATGGCACATTTTAGTTTCCATTATAGTGAGTAGCTGATAAGAGGCAGATGAAACAACTTGTTCAAATCATTGGAATAGAGTTTGATATCACAGAATTAACCCAGTATAATGATGTGATTAAGACTGATCAGGTATAAATGACAGCAAAGACACAGCCATCAATCAACAATAGCCTGTCTTGATCTGTCAGGCAAAGGCTGCAGGAAGAGACCCTGTTACTTTCCTGTAAAGCATTTTAATACATGCATACAGTACAAACTAAACAATTAAATGAACAATCAAATAAAACACTTGTGTTTCTCTCCCTCTCTGTCTGCAGGTCTATGACTTCCCTCCATCTGTCAGTAAAGATGTCCCTGATGCTCAGCCAATCAGAGAGGAGACCTACGATGTACCACCACATTTTGCCAAACTCAAGCCACAAGTCCCCGTCCCTCTAGGCCAGTACCTTCCGAACAATCTCAACGACGACGATGAGCCGCCGATTCCAGAGGATGTATATGACATCCCACCCTCCATCCAAACTGACAAGCATTACCATGGGGACAGGGGTGGAGTCAGTCAGGCCCCCCAGGAGATCTATGACATCCCGGCCAGCCTGCGAACCGGAGGTCACCCCACCCAGGATGTCTATGACTTCCCTCGGGAACGAGAGGAAAAAGGAGGAGAGAGAAGAGACCACTACATCTATGATGTCCCACCACAGGTAGGAGAGTGTAAGGGCCAGTCCTGCTGTCAGGGAAAGATGTTTGCTCACACAACCAAGACTGAGATGTGAAGATTTATATCAGTGCATTGTCCCTGTGCATCCAGTATAGAGGCAGGTCATGTTTGAGTCAAGCCATTCTAGTCTGGTTTATGTGAATACACTTTTACTATGTGATGTTCAAGTGTTCTGATCCTCCAGCTGTCACCATTTTAATATGTACACTTACACTGGTTACAAGTGTTGTTTCTCATCTTTAATGGCTTTAGAGGGAGAGGCACTGTTCACTGGCTCATAGCTGTAAAGGTTGTCACACATGTCACCGTACTTTGTGGTAACAATCCCCTCGGTAAATCAAGTGGTACTTCCTCTGTGTTTGAGCCATGTGTTCTCTACTGTCTGCTCTACTGGTGATGTTATGTTGTTGTAATAACTTTGGATCACCTTTTTATGAATGTCTGACATTACAGTCATGTTCATCTTTCCACCTTTTACTAAATCTTGAAGATTTTAATTGTTGACAAAATTAGATGATTGGAAATTTATAAAATTACTTTCAGTAGGACTGGATTAGGAATTTGTGCTTCAACAATGGTCCTCAGTGACAAAAATCCATTGGGCGTATCCAAACACCTGATGGTTGCACAGCTCAAATTTCCAAGTCAAGTCAACATTTAAGGAGAAACTATGCAGATTTTGTCGTCCACAACATGGAAATTGCCTTTGATGTTTTTTGCATTATGCTTACTTTTTTATAGTTTTTTTCTTTTTTGTTGTGAAAATTAGGTCATTAGCAAGTACTTTAAATCAGAACTGTTCAGCTGGCAGCCCATGGGCCAAATGTGGCCGTTAAGAAAACCTAATTACAGCCCTTTGATCATTTCGTTGGGAGGTTAACTAGCACATGAATTAGTTCTGTCTGTTGCTAAACATAAAGATTCTGTGATTTCATTAAACCGTTTTAATGCTGGCTGTTTTTACAGAGGGAATTTAGGATAATTTTTTTCACATACTTTTGTTAATATGTTTTTCTTTTCAATTGAGAAAACAAATAAACAAAACAAAGAAATGTTCCTTATTTCGACACTTAAATTCTGAGCTTTACAGGTCAGACGTAGGGAAAGTTAAAGCCTGGCCCCTAGCATTTCAGTTTCTTCCAAATCTGCATCTTTATAGGAAGTAGATGAGTAGGCGTGCCTTAAATCATCATTTACGGATGAAAATATTATTTCTAGCAAAGGTCAAATACAGGAAACAAGGAGAAACCGCTCTGCTTATGGCATCCTGCCTTAATCCACACAGTCTCTTAGTAATGATGTCTCCTTTTCCAGGTTGTGCGTGATGCTCAGTCCACCAGTGAGGAGCTGACCATGTCCTTCAAGCGGCTGTCTGCCTCAAGTACAGGAAGCACACGTAGCAACCACTCTGCTTCATCATTAGACATGGTCCCTGTACGCGACACCTCCTCTTCCTCCTCACTCTCTGCTCCTGGCCCTATTCCAGGGAAACCCCTCATCTTGGACCTGGAGCAGGCCATGGAGCGCCTGTCTCGCCTCCAGCAAGCTGTTGAGTCCAGCGTTTCCCTCATGATGTCATTCATCACAGGTAATTGGAGAAGCCCTGCTCACCTGGAAGGGAACCTGCTGGCCATTCATCAAGCTGCTGACCGTGTACGTGCCACGGTCCGAGACTTCCTAGAATTTGCCCGGGGCGCTGTGGCGAATGCTGGCCAGGCCACAGACCGTTCTCTGCAGACCAAACTGGGCCGTCAGGTGGGGAAGATGGAGGAGGTCTTCCAGAGTTTGATTCGACACAGTCAGAGCTTAGACGCCATTTCCTGGTCACACACAGCACTAACAGCACCGCTGGCAGGAGGGGATGACTTAGATCGACTAATCATGACGGCACGAGGCATCCCAGACGATGCCAAACAGCTCGCCTCCTTTCTCCACGGTAACGCCTCACTGCTCTTTAAACGGACCAACCGGCAGCAACAGCAGCTGCCACTTCCTCCAATCCCAGGGGAGATCAGCTGTCAGATTACAGGATCAGGAAGTGGGAGCTATCAGGGAGGGGAGAAGGTGAACATTCAGTCACGTCCCCTCCCTTCTCCACCAAAGTTTACAGCTGCAGAGGAAGAGGAAGGTGTGGACAGGCCGTATGAGACCACAGAGGAAGGCTGGATGGAGGATTATGACTATGTACATTTACAGGTACACACACACATATACACACACACTCGTTTTTTATGTAGTTGTAAGGACATTTCATTGACTCACAAGTTAAGTAGAAACTTAAATATAGAATAAATCTGAGCTAAATCCACATGTAATGCTCGTGGCGGGTTCGACAGAGGTGCTGATGAACAATGTGAAGAATGAAGAGTGGAACACAGTGTTGTATGAGATAGGTTGGGGTCACTGAAAGGTATGGAAGAGGAACAGTATTGGTGTTATTCTAACAATGGATTTTTATTTAGTTTCAGCCTTTTGATGTAAGATTGAACTAGCCGGGGTAATTTCTAGTCATTTTTTTGTTTTGCATTTTTTAAATGGCGTCGGTGCATTCTGATGCTTCAGTTACATGCCTTTAGGAATTAAAGTGACACTTTGAATGAAAATTCCGTCCATCTTTACTTTGCATAGTAAAGTAATAAATATAATAATAAGTAGTAAGTATTGATAACACTGCCTTCCTGAACCTCAGTGATGCTCCATGCTATCTAGTCAGTCAGGAACCCCAGCTCCAGCGCAAATACAATGACTCAACTGACTGACTCTGTGTTAAGTCTGATACTGTGTAAAGCACAGTATTTAGAAAAGGCATAGGCAAGGCACAAGTGTCATTGTGTCTTTACCATGCAGCAACCTCCAGGGCTGAGCAATCAAACTTGATTGGCCATTGATATGCAGTAGAAATAAGCATTTTTACAGCCTGGTACATAAGGTTTAGGTCCCTATAGCCAAGATTATAAATAAAACTATAACTAAAACTAACAGATGAAGTCAGTAGTTCTATCCATAAATGCAACATATCGATAGTTTCATCAGTAGTGCGGTTTCTGTTTGTCACCACAAGAGAGAGACAGCTTTATTTTATTTCTGATCCTCAGACAAAGAAGTGTTTAAATTAAATCCTGTAAGTAAATACAGGTGGTGTAACAATTGTGTGGCTGTGTGTTGTTCTGTCAGGGGAAGGAAGAGTTTGAGAAGAACCAAAGACAGCTGCTGGAGAAAGGCAACATCATCAGACACAAGACCCAACTGGAACAACAACAAGTGCGTGTGTGTGTGTGTGTGTGTGTGTGTGTGTGTGTGTGTGTGTGTGTGTGTGTGTGTGTGTGTGTGTGCTTATAACTGTGTTCGAGCCCTTTTAGATATAAACACTATAAACACACCTAGACTAAAAGTTTTCAATTCACTTGTGGGCAAAGCCATCCTTGTCCTTGTTCCTCCTATGCTCAATAATTCATTTTAGCTTGTCAGAGTGGAATGATGTGTCAAATGTTCTAGGACATTACATTTAAATAATAGATAAGAGACAAGTTAAGCAGTTGATTAATTGTCTTTCATCTTATGAGCGACTATTTTCACACTTTTTTATCGTGCTTTTGCACCATTGAACATACCAACCTGCTTTATGAGTGGAAGGCAATAATAATTATAATATTTCAAATTTGACCTTTGCAATAAACAATAAAAACAGTATAAACAAAGTCTTATCAACTGAAAAAGATCGAAACAACAATTGGGTTAAAGGGGAAAATGGCACTCAAACACAAAGTAAAACAGTGTATAAGTTGTATAAGAGTGGTGTGGATACCTAATAACCCTTGTATATGAGCCAGGTGGTGTAACTACAGAGGGTCGCTCTGTCTTTTGTTCGTATCAACTCGCATAATCAATATGATTAAAGAGTAAGTGGAAGGCTAGCAGCGAAGATGCTTTCCTAGTTCTTGATCTATCAGTTTCTAGTCTGATTAAAGTAATTTATAAAAGGTAGCCATGTAGAATTTACCTTCTTGTCCTTTAATGAGATTTTCTAGATCAAAATGCATCATCACTTCTCTCATGCAGTTTGCATGTGTTTGGGTTGTCGCCTGTTTCCAGTTAAGCAGTATTAATCTGCATGCCAGCAAACTAACAAGAGTTATCACATCGCTCTCAGACCTTGTTTAACCAACTTGGTGAATGGACTTGCCTTTATAAAGCGCTTTTCCAGTCTACTGACCACTCAAAGTGCTTTACAACCACATTCACCCATTCACACATATGGCAGTGGTGCAAGGTGCCAACTGCACATCAGGAGCAAATTAGGTTTCAGTTTCTTACTCAAGGACACTTCGAACCAGCGACCTTCCAATCACTAGAAGACCCGCTCTACCCCCTGAGCTACAGCCGCACCTTAGGATCTATTACACCAAAATCGGCCGTTAGAGGGTCAAAATATGTATAATATACAATATATAGTATAAAACGATAATCAAGAAATTATTATATGTTGAGTTCAGTTTCACACCGTTCTGTTTCTGCAGACTTCCTTGACAATGAAAAAGGCCATGTTAAACTTAAATATTAATTCGGCCTCCTCAGCGCACTGATTAACAGCCTCTTACCAGTGGAGTTGCATTTTCATTGGAGTTCAGGTCACGGCATGTTTTATGCCTTAGACTACCACTGTGTTTGACCGGTGTGTTATGTTTTAACTGTGTACTTCAAATTCAAATTCAAATGTACAGTCAAATTCACGCAGCCATTTTGCACGAAAACAGTATTTTCTGCCCTTTTTTTTCACACTTGTGTCTTCAGACTCGGACTCAACCTCTGAGTTGGGACACATAAACGCAGCTGTACGTATCTGGTGGCATCCTGGGCATCAAGAGTTCATTTCGACATTGTTCGCTGAAAGTGAAAACTTCTCCTTCAGCACTCAGAACAACTTTAGGACTCTTCCCCTCCACACATAAGCCACCTACAGTACCACTCCCCATTCCCTCCCCCTCTCACACACATTGACCTGCCACCTGTCAATCCAGATTCCAGAGTGTTTGATTCGCCCCTTCCATGTACCAGTGTAAAAAAAACACAAGCAAATTCACTGGTGGCACATGTGCGACTAAATGTAAAATTTAGCTTGGTCGCAGTCTGGAGCCCTGTAGTATGCTTTTATTTGGACAAGTATAGTGTGTGAGACATCAAATTTTGTGAGGCCATGTCTGGTAACACAGATGAAGAATGTATCAGGTCCAGTGACCTGCCTGTCTCAACTCTCTATTCCTTGTTCTTCCTGCTATTTAAGTCTCAGACTTTGCATGGTGCTAGTGGCAGCCGAGGCAGCTTTTTATATATAAAAGTCTCTATGGCTACACTCTTGAAGTGTAGCCATAGAGAGTGATTGGGGCCATGAAAACCCAGTTTTGAAGTTACTCAAAAGATGGAAATAAATCATTTATAAATAGGTCCATGAAATTGTATACTCCTATCTCATACCATTCATCAAATACAATGTTGTTAACCAACAGTATAAAATAATGATAATGGGGGTCAATAAGGAGTTGGAATGCCAGCCATAAACTTTTTTTTATCTGAATCCAGATTGGAGCGGGAGACCACCAGATTAGCAATAGAGTTAGGTGACTACGTAGGTAAGGCTGAGAAGAGCAGTGCTGGGAAGGAAGAAGGAGTGCAGCAGAGCCTCTTCATGTTCCTCCAAGAGGGGATTTTTTTCTGTTTCCAATATAAAATATTTTTTAAGTTACTCAACCAGTAGTAAAGCTGAAAATGTGGTAAACAGACCCACCTGTTGATTTAGGTCGTTGTAAAAACACATATTTCCTTACCCTTGATTTTTTACCATTTCAGATAGATAAAGGATTTTCTTGGATATAATGGAATGCATTCAAATGAAAAATATATTATTATTTTCATGAATAAAAGGTCAAGTGTGTAGACTTTAGTGGAACCTCTATCTCACCCTTATCTATGGTGCCAAAACCAACCCTGCAAAAACATATAGGCCCTCTGTCGAGCCAATGTGTAACTTTTCCATTCTGGGCTACTGTAGAAACATGGCAGTGCAACATTTTGGACTCATTCTAGGCTCATTCTAAACTAACAAAAACACAAACATTCTTAGTTCAGGTGATTATACACCAATTAAGACATATATTTCATTTCTTCCCCTAGATCTCCCTAAATCCTACCCACTGGAACCTTTTATATGGAGATTATTTATTTGATAAATAAATGTATAGTTTAATCTATGAAATGTCACCAAAAAAAAGATGAGAGATTCAACCAATTCAATTACATGTTTTGTGTGAGCAACAGTCTAAAACAAATGTAGAATCATCTAAAACGGAGAAAAGTAGAAAATCCTGAAGTTTGAAGCTGGTACCAGAGAGTGTTTACTTGATAAATGACTTAAAACAATAACTAAATCAGATTTATTGCAGATTAGCTATTGTATCTAAAAGTATTATATGAAGTATTAACTGTGTCCTTCCTCCTCTCATTCCAGATTAAACAGTTTGAGCGGCTAGAGCAAGAAGTCAGCCGGCCAATCAACAATGACATGACAGGCTGGGTCCCGTCCCCACACCACCCTCAGCTTGCCCAGAACGGCTCTGGAGGATCCTCCTCCTCTTCCAAACTGTGCCCTGGCGACCGGCAGCTCCTCCTCTTCTACCAGGAGCAATGCGAGCAGAATGTCACCACAGTGACCAATGCCATCGACGCCTTCTTCACCGCCATAAACTCCAACCAGCCACCCAAGATCTTCGTGGCGCACAGCAAATTTGTCATTCTCAGTGCACACAAGCTGGTGTTCATTGGTGACACGCTGTCACGGCAGGCCAAGTCTCCAGAGGTGAGGGCCAGGGTGGCCCAGAGCAGCAACACCCTCTGCGAAAAACTCAAAGATATTGTGATCTGTACAAAGACAGCAGCGCTTCAGTATCCTTCCCCTGGAGCAGCCAGAGAGATGACTGAGAGGGTGAGGGAGCTTGCAGGGTGTACACAGCAGTTCAGGATGGTGCTGGGACAGCTGCTGGTGATGTAGTGAGGGTGAGGGTGACACAGACTGAGATGTCCCAGGAACACGGGGCAGTAAACCCTCCGTGTAACAAGAGGTGTTTGGCCCTGGACACCCTTGCAGCATGAGGTAGGAGAACCTGGACCCCCTGGAGCACAGAGTGCTCTGTACACCCTTCCACTGTGAGGTCGGAGACTCCATTTGCCTCGACAGGGTGAGGCTTTACTCCCTGCGCTCCTGACATTTACATGAGAAACCCTGTGTGGCCCTGGATCCTGGTGGTCTGGGACCCTGTCTGGGAATGGGTACACTGACCTCACATCCATCCTCTGCCCCCTCCCTACCTCACTATTCACTGGGACCATTCCACCATTCCTCTGTGTGCTTTATATTGTAGACAAGCTAAAAGGAACATGTATGTTAAGTGGGCTGGGCCAATGGTTGTAAAATAATCATTGTAAATATTTAAGTTACCTATTTAGTCCAAAAACCAGAAAGAAAAAAGACCTCCCAGTATATAGATATAAATATATGGTTCTTTTTTTAACAAAGAAAGAAAAGATGAAAACAAAAGTGTAGTTTTTAGACAATATCAATAATTGTTATTATTATTGCTATCCAGCATAACTATGGCTCTGATTCTTGATTCTTGTATCATTATTGTTATGGATGTGTAAATTCAAGATGATATGTATGACTGTATGTTATAGTACGTCTATGCTCTTCTCCATCCCTGACAAAATACACACTTTCCAAAAAAAACACTGGAGCACACACACCCATACACCTTGCCAAGTTGCCTCTGTGTTGGAGCAGTATGTTTCCGCCTGTGGCTCAATACATTTTCCACATTGATTTTAGTCCACCAGTGCCGGCAACACTGCTGCCACAAGATGTCAACATGACTGACTGTCCAGTTGCAGTTTTTAAAAATGATCTCAGTGCCATCTCAGTTGCTCTTTTGGAAAACTATATGTAGGTTGTTTTGTAACAGGCATGTATTGGAGAAAAAGAGTGTAAAAGGTAAAAAATACAAATGAAATTAAACCCACGTTTCCTCTTTCCTCTGACACTGTTGTGTTTTTTTTCCTTTTAGACATTCAGAAATTATTTTAAATGTCAATGAATCGTAAAATAATCACGTAGAGATGGTTTGTAGAGGAATTTCCTTAAGATACCGACAAACCTGTAGTATCAATGGTAAGTGATGATCAATCTACTCACTTTGCTTTCTTTTCTTTTTATATTGCAGCAAGAGAAGCAAAAGAGAGCAAATCATGAGATAAAAAAATAGCACTTATTAAAAGTGGGGTTTTACTTACTTCTGTCATCATATTGGAGGAAGTGGCTTTAGGAGCGTTCCACCTTAACTGTCCTCCAGGTTACGTCGCATTCGGGGATGGATACTTCTTTGCTGGCAGGACAGCGGCGAGCAGAACAAGCAACTGCAAAGATGAGTTTCTTTTTAGTAAACTCTGTGTACACAAACAATGTTCTCAATGCTTGTGTTCATGTGTAGAGACCCTGGTGACACTACGAGCAAAGTTTCATGTTGTGTCGAGCCTTCTTAGTGTTTTAAAAATAGAGATTTTGATGCTATTGCTAAAGTGCCCGTAGCACTCCCATTGAAAATGAGTTTGACCCGAAAATGAAAACACGGTAAATCTTAAAAGTGCCTCTTTCGTCGTAATTATGCTTTTACACAAAGGTTTGACTCGGGCACATTCACAGAAAAAGCTTTGGTTGCATTTTGGCGACAGTTTCGCTTTAATGTCAGGGCAAATGAAGGTGATGATGACCAGCAATACCTTGGCCTTTCCTAAAAGAATGCCCTGAATAGTGCTGCTGAGGGCGTAGATTACTTCTGATGAGGACTTGCCTTCATGGTGGATTTGAGAGGGCATAATGCAGTATGGGTAAAAGGCAAGATAGCACCACCAGCGAGCACCACCACCAATGATGGGAGTAGGGAATTCTGCAGCTCTGAGGAAAGCATAGGAAGTCAATATAAGAAGAGAGTGTCAGTGTAGTGCTTACGCCTGTGCGTAGGAGTACGAACGTTGTACAGTTGAGGGAGTATATTGCCTAGGAAAAAGCAACGTAAAGTGCCAAAAATGTTTAAAATGTATATATGTATTTTAGTTAGTCTTATTTTTAGGCGGCTAAAATACATCCTGCTCCTGCTATGATTTGAGCAGGACACAGTTCTGCTTCATTTTAGCTGTGTGCTGCTCTGACACACAGGCAGACAGCTGGCTGTCATCTATTGCAGGTACACTGATTAGGGATAACTAACTCATACAACCACACATCAAAAGACCCCAACTATGCCAAACCCTTTTTCATGTAACACCAAGCTGATACAAAATATGTACGCAGGGGGCTTTGAGTTGGGACAGCATTTGAAGATGGAAAGGGGGACAGGTTCTGGGCTGGCCCCTAGAAAATTAAAACAGGAAAGTGAGTAAGCTACTGTGTTGACATGCCCAGGCATGTGACAGGCTATGATGATGACGTTGTGAGTCATGGATGACTATTTGAAGCTTCTCATGAAGGGCATGACATCTATGGATGCAGAGCGCCCTCTATTGAAATGCAGATGACAGCTTGATTATTATATAAGACTGAGACATGTTTGCGCTTCCAGTGTTGACCCCAGATATAAAAGCTCTTGGAAAGTGCTAAAGACAGACTGAGACAAGAGAAGGAGCATGGCTAATGATTTGCAGACCACTGCCCTTGGAAGAATCCCCAAAACCTGTGGATGGAGCGATATCAGTGAAAAACTTCAATGAACCAGCTAATCATAAAAGAAAGTTATGCCGTTCCAGTGATCTAACAGTTGGGAAAATAATGCACATCATGATTCACTATTCATCAAGAGATATAATCCTGAAGATTTGGCACAGAAGACAACATGTCCAGTAACCGGGAGATGGAGTGCCCCTGAGGAATGATGCAAATGTCAAAGTTCAAATGGCAGAGGAGGGAGAGCAACTTCTGCCTTGTGATGTTTTCCTCAGTGGTAACAGATTTATCAAACCTGGGGGACGGTACAAAATTGATGTCTTTACCTTGTGGAATTTTAGCCCTTAGCCAAGGTGATATGTTTGCTGCTTATGGCCTACATAGCAGTGAATGGGGCAGAGGCTGTGACATTTTCCAGCATCTGGAGCAGTGTGTTGATGGTTTACATGGAGTTAGCCAGAGACTGCATGGTGGTGACCAGAGTGCTGTCTGTGCCGAGGCACTTTGGACTGAGCCTAGGTAAAAGCTTAACCTCAGATGGATCACAGCGTATAGCTTGGTTCGCCAACTCACAGAGCTGGGCAAGAGGGAGGCCTGGGGCTGTAGGAATGTCGAAATCTTGGAGTTGAGACAGCAGAAAATTGGTCTTGCCCACTGGAAGTCCAACGCAAAGTGCTAGGCAAGGACTTTTATGCCAGCCACCGGAGGAAGTGCATGTGTTGAAATTAAGCCTAGACCTTAGTGAAGAAATTATTCACACAGCATCGTGATACTGTGGATGCATGTGCAGTGCTGCTGCTTGGTGTGAACTTGCTTTTAATTTCATCATGTTAACAGGTTAGCCCGGCCACACTTGGATGCATGAGACGCACTTCTCATTGACGTGTCAAGCGTGGCTGCTGCCGCCTCATCTAGAGTCTCACCTATTTTTGTCAGACATGTGACAAAAATAGATCTAAAAAAGACCTGTAGACAGTCATTGCCACATCACACTGCACCGGCATTTAACTACAGTTTTAATGTATTAGGAAAAGACACGAAGAGAATACACACAACAGGTGAGAGGCAGTTTCTTTCCTGTGCACTCTTCCACTCTCCCTCCCTCCCTCTCTTTCTCCCCCCTGCTTTCTTGTCTTTCAACAGGGGTAGAGGAAAATCGCGTCATCATATCGATCAATAACTATCAAAGCCAAACTCCATGTAAACAGATTAAGCAGTTTGGAGCCGCAGGGCAGCAGCAACGCAGTTGCCACGCAGCCCATGGGTACACAAATACGGGAGTGAGCAGCAAATAATCATTACATAAAATAATAGTCATTATTACACCAGTTCTTAATAGAGACTAAATTCTATGCTTGAGCCAAATCATTTTACTGTCCAATCCATGCCCATTATTACCAACACTGCATTTGTATTTATTTTTTTGATCATCAATCTCAGCTTTTAAAATAATTGTCACACCTAGCAACAGGGTCAACCATGCCTCTTCACTGAGATAAAAGTTTCTGGCCTTTACTTGCTGGGCCTCAAGAAGTTGACTTTTGACAGTTGGAGGCGAGACCCTGGCTGATACCTCTTCTTTCATATGGTCACTGTGAATGCTGACCATGAACTTTTGAATGGCTGTTTGATCACCAACACAATGGAAGATAGCCGCCTGAGACCTCAACTGTGTTTCATGGGCTCAATATGTCAGCAAGTCCTACAGAAATGTTAAAATCTTTCAGAGATTCCATTATAATCTTGTTTCAAGGTACTGATTTTGTTTACTATATGTACTATAATACTAGATTAATGTTTGATGTTAGAAAAGCTTGCATGACCTTGAAAGAGTTTGCCACAGGCTTCACATTACTGAGGTTTGCTAACGCTAGCTGGCATACCCCTAACATTAGCTAGTCTCTATCAGCTCTGTGATTCATACTGCTGCATCAACACTAGTGCTAAATTATCACCATAATACGAACAGTTGGCAGCAGCAAAGCCCTGGTAGAACAGTGTTTCTCCATCATGAACAATTCTCTGACAGACGATGGTGGAGGAAGTACTCATATCCTTCAAAAGTACTAATAACATCAGTGTTAAAGTGACATATTACCAGAAGTCTGTTGTGGGCCTGTCCCGTGAGAACCAGTTAGCTGTAAAAACTCATCTTTTCATGGCGTCAGAAGAACAGTCGGTCTTCAGCTTTTTTGACGATCCATTTTATAGCTAATCCAGAGGGTCCAGAGTTCATTCATCCTCAGCACTTGGAGAATGTGTATGTGAAAATGCATATGTATATCAAAGCGCTGTGACCATTAGCATCCAGCAACAAAGCAGCATTCTTTTTATTTGATGATTTGATTACTAGCATGAAGTTGTGGATGAATTGTGAGTGTTCATACTTTTAATCTCCTTCAAAAAATAGCAAAAGGCCTTGTGATAATACCAGGATTTCCACAGTGATGCAAGAGAAATCACGAGAGCAGTAGACACCGTATTGGAAAGTCCATAAAAACCATCAGCATCAACTGAAACTGTATGAGGGTTGAAGGGTTGTCCCAATTCAAAGGGAGAGATTTAAACCACTGCCCCTTGGAACTGTTCTGGCAGGCAAGGGGATCACTCGAAAACAAGCAGCAAAGGTACAATTTGGAAATGGGATTGGGTCTTAGTGCCAAGAAGCTTTATGAATACAGCCCCTGGACTCTATGGAGACTTTTTGGTAATGGTGCACTGGTAATAATGTGTCTTACATCAACCAGTAAAAAACAGGTGACAGCAACTAGGAGCATGGTGGATTATATCGACAGGGTTTGTGTAATTGCTCACACCGTCAGAGGGGGGAGACAAACTGCAGGTTTGAGGGAATGTTTTAGCAGAGGCTTACTGTGTACGATTGTGTGTTTGTTACCACTGTGAATTTAAGGAAACATTTACCAGATGTCTACTATAGCAAGAAACATTGTAAATACAAAAAACAGTACCAGCTACACTGAGTGCATATGCATTAGAATCCTGTGCCCTATATGATTCTAATGTTGATTCTAATATTTACTTGATATATTAAGTTTCTGATTGATCATTGACTTGCATTTGGCATTTCTGACATTTACTCCTGTATTGCCTGAGTTCCTTCAATAGGATCACAAGTTTAGTATATGATGCACCTGTATACATGGCAGAGAATGATCAGAGACCGAGATCGGGTGTTTTACATGCCACTGTATACTGGTTTCTGTCAGACTACACAAGCTAGTTTATCCAGGCTAATGTGGCTTTTTTGTTCACTGGGTGAATATAGTAATCACACAGACATTACTGCTTTACACAAGATTTGACAATACATCATGAAACCTAAAACAGAAAATATGCATTCCTCCCTGACAACACTAGATTGAGGACAAAATGTGCAAGAATGGATAAGTTCCTAAGATAAATTCCACAGAGTGTTCACCTCCTGGGCACCATTAAGGCATCCTTGAACAAGGCATTGAACAAGGCACCTGACTGCCCACAGTAAGGTGTTCTAATGCTTCCCTCAACTATCGGGCGTGTGTAGGTCCTATGTGTGTGCATGTATGTATTTTAGGCCTCCGGTATGTATGTGTAAAGATAACAATTGAGTGGAAAATGTTATTTTCCCAAGGAGATTAATAAAGTTCTTCTTCTTCCACACTCAACTGGGTATCTTATTCTTGGCAGTTGTGTAGGTTTACTCAATTGCAGCAAACGTATGTGCAACTACCAAGATGTATCCCTCTGCCACACTTCAGCAGGGACATTTTCTGATGAAACAAAGCGCAAAATGATAATAAAATGACCGTGACTTTGGAAGATACCCCCTTTATTTGTGCTGAAGCCTAAATTTTCAGCTGATCTTTGAAAAAAATTTTTTTTTAATGTTTACACAAAAACAAAACTGATGCATTTCCCACATGTGAAGTCACTCTACGATGGACCTGCGAGGACATAGTTGGATTGACCTGTACCTTCATGTATTTAAAGAGCCTACAGCACTTTCTCTTGTCGGTGCGAGCCCAGCAGGGGTGGATTGCTGTCACCAGTATGTTGTGTACCTTGAAGTCCTCAGCTGACAGCGAGTCAGTTAAGTTTCCAATAAGAGAAGTTAGAAATGACAAAGAGCTCAAAAAGTACCATCACCTTGGTATTAATGTCTTTGTTAATTATGTTTCTATGCAAAAACAGTTATTCTGGTATATGGTCTATTAATTATACACATATTTTGTATATATATATTTATTGACATTATTTATATGCAAAATCATTTGTCTGGTAGGTGGGGCGTGGTTGTCTTGGTGACTGCTACCAGGGGATTATGTTGCCCTGCCAGTCCAGAAGCTTCCCACTGTCTTTGTTGCAGAGGGATGACATCAAATTGAGCATGCCAAATACGCTGTCCTGGGTGGTCAAAGGAGCCTAGGTTAGACAACAAACACAAGAAAGAGGAAAATCATCAGAAATAAAACAACCACATTATCCATGTCTTCCCTCTTACTCAGAAACCATGTAAAGCCTATATACATGGGCTTCATGATGCTGGGAAAAGTGGGACTAACTATCCAGGGTCTATTATATGGAAGGTCAAGAAGCTCAAAATGTAAAGTATTTTGTTACCTGTAATGATATAGCTCTTGGCATCACGTAATGTTTCTCATTAGCTGCCAGTACTTTTCTTCTGCTTTCTTCATGACAAGCAAACTCAAACACGTAGAACGTCTACCTTAAATTCATGAGGTTACCCTAAAAATCATGTCTAAGACTACGATAACTGAAACAGAGCAGAGAGGCAGAATTGACCTATATGCTTCTGAACAGTCAGATTCCATGAAGACTCGATGACCAGATGTAGAACATGGAGACTGTAGCTCATGATGCGATGTACTGCAACCAGGTATTTTCAGTAAAAGTTAAAACACCACATGCTGTGGGTGTATTTTGTGTTGTGTTCTTTCACCCATACAGGTGACACCCGCATCATCATCATCCTCCTCCTCCTCGTCACTGTGTGGATTGCACACCTGAGGCCACTTGCCACTTAGGCCATGTGGTATAAAGGTGCTGCAGATGCCAGTGGGCCAAAAACAGCCGTGATATGCAGGAGCCAGAGAGCCTGAGCTACAGAGCTACAGCGTGTAGCGTGTAGTGTGTAGTGTGTAGTATTTTCTCATGACTATAGCCGTGTTAGCTAATAAGTGTTTTTGTGGGCAATAAAGCTGTTTTGAGTTAATATTTGTTACAGTTCTCTTTTGTCTCCTTACACCCGGTTTGTCATTTTACAATGTTACTCCCTTCATCCCCTAACCATCCGGGGACATAACATATGAAAATTGCATCGCAAGTAAAGTGCTCCAGTGAGAATGTTACCAAAATAAAAGTAATTCAGTTTAATTTACAAAGCACACCTAAAGTATTGAAAGTAAAAGCACTCAATGCAGAAAAATGGCCCCTCTGTAACATTACTGTAATGTTTAATGATATTGCTGTATACAGGATCTTTATTTTGAAATACCAGAACCGGAAATGTATTGTATACCAGCGACAAATAAATAAAGCAAGGTAAAGTGAAGCTCCTGAAAGGACTGACAATTTCTATATGTATATTTTTTTGGATTAGTGATGCAAGTGCTGTGCCCCTTTAAAACATGCTGTTGGAAATGGGCCAGTTTGCTGGTCTGTGGTATTTAGGCTTGTTTTTAAGAAAAGTTCAGTCAAACAAAATGACACCTGACTGACCTGATTGTGCTTGATTTGGCAATGATCAATACACCTTCCATATTGTATTGACCTTTATCTTCATGTATAAAAAGAGCCTACAGCACTTCCTCTCTGAATTCTCGACCAGCTCACCCCTTCTCCACCCATGTCGGTGCGAACCCAGCCGGGATGGATTCCTGTCACCAGTATGTTGTGTATCATGAAGTCCTCAGCTTGACAGCGAGTCAGCATATTCAGTGCTGCCTGGTGGACAAAGGCCGAAAAGAAATAAACCTGTTATTAAATTATTTCAATTTAATTCTTGAACATAATTGACAGGCTGATATTGGTTTCTGAACTGTTCACAAACATTTGAATGGAGGCAAATGTTATTCTGTGTTATGGTACTTGTCAAATTCGACAACATTTCACATAGACAGCTCTGCTGAAAGTCACAGATGACAGATGACAGGTGGTGTGGCGAAGCTCAGGTGGTGTGGCGAAGCTCAGGTGGTGTGGTGAAGCTCAGGTGGTGTGACTCTGCTGGTGTTGGAGCGTCCTTAGCATCTCCGCCACAGACACACGTTATCTCTGCAGTGCAGTAAAGCTCACCGCTGCCTCTTCTCCCCACCCATGTGTCGATTGTGTAAATGTGACGACCGTTGTCTCCGCTGCAGTGTGGCAGACTGCTGGTGCCGTGGGGCTGGGTTGTCCCACTGGAAGCCCTTCTGAGTGTCGTTGTGTTCTCCATGTGGTAAGTCGGCGTTGTCCGCTCCTCACTTTCCATTCTGTTGGTCCGCCTCCAGCTCATTGCTATTGTTTTGTGTGTTGCCTTAGAATATTTATTCTGACTCTCCACGATGCTATGCCGGTGAGGTCCAAAAAGCCATCACCTCCTGGACCCACTGCTGTTTTGGTTCACTGAACTGTGTTTTATGGCTCCTCGGCTCTTTGGAGCTGCGTCGGAGCGGTGATTTGACCTCAGAGGCTCGTCGCGGAGCTGGCATCAGGGCTTGGATTGCTGCCCCTGGGAACTTCATTCATTGATATAATTAAGAATATTTGTATTTTGTGTGAATAAGACTCCTTTTGTATTCATTTAGTCAACTTGGTTTAATAACCATTTACTTTATTTGGGTTTTGTTTATTTCTTTTTCAATTAATGTATATTACTTTGTCGGGGGGTGTGTGTGTGTGTGTGTGTGTGTGTGTGTGTGTGTGTGTGTGTGTGTGTGTGTGTTTAAGTGGCTGTGCGAGGACTGTGAGGCCTATTTATATTTAATCTTTTTCTTTGTGGACAGGTGCTGTGGGCCCCTGACGGTGACCCAGTCCCTGGTGGTGGGCCTTTTTCTTCACGAACGTGTGTGCAGTGTCACGGGTGCTTTTGTTAATTATCCCTCCCTTGATTTGATTTTGGGCACCAAGGTAACCCCAGCCCTGTTCACCCCTTCATTTTGGCCGCAGCCTAGCAGCACTTGAGTCAGCCGATGATGATGATGTCTGTTTTATTAATTAACTGTTAAATAAAATTGTATTTATATTTTTCTAAAACGTCTCTTGCCCGTGGTAATTTCAATCTGTGCGACCTGTAACAAAGGTACTCAATTATTTCTTCTAAACAATTAACTATCTCCTGGGGCGAAACTCCCCAGGTGGCGTTGTCGGTGACACCTTTTACTACCCTCCACTTGCCACATAAACAATAGTGCCCCGATATAATTATTGAGCTTTTATAAACATGTGTATTATGAGTTTTTAAAGAATTACTGTCTTCAGCAGGGAACCAATGGGCTATGAGCTAAGAGTGATAAACAGTAAGTCAGAGAATATTGAGAGACATTGAGAAACATTGTTTTTTGTCTTTTCATGGGATTTGTTTGTGAAAACTTAAATATAGAATAATTCCAGCCTTGTCCTACAATTAACTTAGGATGCATCAAGTGAATAAGTTTAAAGATTAAAAGAAACAGAGTCTGAAGTTAACCTTAAGTGATAACTTAGTCGATCAAATTCAGAGTTCGTGCAAGTCGAGAGTACCTTGCTTGTCCTGTAAGGGTACATCTGTGCAATGGGGAAGGTCTCTGGACATTTCTCTATGGATGAGATGAGGGTAGAGATGTTGATGATGGCTGACCTCCTGCAGGACATTGTATTTCCTGAGAGAGCGAGAGAGACTTGCATCATGAAAAGGACTAACTAAACAACAAATAATGATTCAAGTTCTTTCCACTTCACAAAAAGTGTCTACATTCTGTTATTGTGTCTTTTTCTCTGTTGTCCAATCTAAAGTATGGAGGGCGCTAGTAACATTAATGGGCCCCTGGAAGAAGTTTTCAGATGAATGTGTAATGCCTGAACATATCTGTGGTTGATAGCTGTGAGAAGCTGACCTTCTGTTAACTGTGAACTGATCTGTTTCTCTGTACATTGGTGGGACAAACATAACTCCATTCCAAGCAGTTGGTGTTATCGGAAGGAAGGCCGCTGGTTTGATTCCCCTGGTCTGGATAGATACTGAACCCCAAACTGCTCCTGATGTGCTGTTTGGTACCTTGCATGGCAGCCTCACCATCAGTGTATCTATATATGAATTGGTGTAAGGTGCTTTGGACAAAAGTGTCTGCTAATTGCCCTAAATGTAAATGTCTAATGTGAGCAGGATCTGGTTAAAATTAGTACCTGTGTGGGGTATTTTTGGGGGGGGGACTCCAGCAGAGAACATTGATCACCCTGAGTGAAATGAGCTGTCTCTCCAGCAAAATAAGGCAAGCTCACATATGTACTTTAAAGAAAGTGTCACGGTCCCTTTCTACGACTCCTGTTGATTCATCTGCATAGTAGTTGCAAGGAAATCACAGATAATGTGAGATATAGAATACATTCCAAGCACAGTTGGAGATCCTAGTGACTGACTCAGGAGGTAGAGCAGTCACCCACCAGTTGGAAACTGACTGGATGCACTATGCCATGATGCTGTCTGACTTCCTTGTCTGGCTCAATGTGCTCTGCCCAGATTGAAATGGCTGCCAGCCATTCAGATCTTGGTTTATCCAGGGCACTGTGTTGCTATGAAACTCAGTAGTACTTCCCCCTTCTAGCTGTTCTCGCCCTAAACAGGTGGCTGTTTTGCTGCTCTACCGCAGCAATTATGTTGTGCTGTCAGTCAAACATGTAAGCCAGCCCCTCTTTGCAGTTTGGACAGTACAGCACAATGGGCATGAAACCATAGATGTCCATTGATTTTCTCCTATTTTTCATTACCCCATAATGCCTGCATCTGAGATACAAATTTTAGGATGGCAAAAAAGAAAATGTATTTACCCATCTCCTTTGCAGCTGAGCCCCTCTCTGCTGCTCTTTGGAGGAGTGGAAGAAACATCTGAAGAGAGAGGTTTACTGACCATAGTGAAAATTGGTACTCCATGTTGAAAGCATACAGAATTAGAAAAGTGGTGTGTATATCTGTACAGTGTATTTGATCAGGTAACTGATTCAACTACATGTATTAATACCATCTGAATTTACCAATGTAATTTATGTACAATATTTATTGTGTCACATGTTTCATATTTGGGGTATACTCCCCACAATATAACCAGTTGCATGTGGTTAGTTGACCACCACCCGTTCTTGTCTATTAGTTTTTTTTCTGCTCCTCTGGACTGTTTTTTCAGTAACACCTCAGCAGCGACACAGACACATGATTGCAAACAACATACATGTAGGTGTCTCCTTATGGTCAAATGATGCAAGCAATGCAGCAGTTACCCCCTTTCTTCACCCTGACATGCTGATATCTGTTTCAGCCTTTGTGCCTGCACCTGTGTGTGTCTGTGTTTATACCACACTATAAGCGCAGAGAACAGTAAGACCAACTAACCTTTGCAAGGATAAATGGTCCAGCCACATTGGTTTCATACGCCTCCATCATGTGTTCTTTCCCAGTGGCAGATAAAGGTGCTGGTGAGGCTGGTTTGTTGACAGCAGCGTTGTTGATGAGGAGGTTCAACCCATCAGCCCCAATCTGCCTGCTCACAGCATGGACAGCAACAGAGATACTGTCCTCATCTGACATGTCTGCAGATACACATGCACGTACAGAACTATACATTCACAGAACCATTTTGGCATTTGATTGTCAGAGAGATTTACTGTATATATCATGGCATGGTGACTAGAAACATTACAAACTGAAACTTGGTTCATCACTACCCAGGAAAAGGAAGGCTCTACAGCGGTTGATTAAAAGCACAAGAACATCACCAATACCATCTACAGAGTGTCAGTAACATCAGTGAAGTGAGATGTCTGCACAGGGCCCAAAGGATACTAAAAGACAACACCCAACAAGCCACAGTCTGTTCACCCTGCTGCCTGCTGCAAAAGATACAGAAGTATCTGCTGCCATACCACCAGACTACAGAGCAGCTTCATTATTCAAGCTGTGAGACTTGTCAACGTATTCGTTTGAGTGAAGACAAACTATGTACTTTTTACCATTTATTTATAATTGTATCATTAAGCAAACCTTGATCAAGGACTTTCTCTGTTTGAAAAACCGCAAAAGCTGTTAACTGCCACCAATCGCCCAGTAAAAGATGCACAATTTCTCTCTTCAATGTATTTTGTATTCTTAGTTACAGAAGATATAATTTCTCTTTGTTTAAAAAGGGTCTGACTCTTCTCTCTAATGAATTGAAGGACTCTAAACAAGATATAAGACAGGACCCTTAGTGACTGTAAAAACAATTCATCCTCAGCACTCCTTCGTGAAAAGTTTATAGTGTGTGTGTGTGTGTGTGCGTGCGCGCGCCTTTACAGGGCTTTCAATGGTTTCAAATTCCAGCGCGATTGCATTTATTGATATGTGTGTTTATTAGCGGTGGTTAATCAGCCCAATTTCCCGATTCGATTCTGATTATTGAAGTCTCGATTCGATTACAAATCGATTTTCAATTATTGACGATTATCGATTCAATTATTAACGATTATTGATCTTCCATTTAACATCAGTCAGCTGCTAAATTCTTTTACTTCTCTTCTGAGTAACACCTCACAGTAGAGTTCTCAACGGGCCTGAAAATTACAACCCGACCCGACCCGGCCCGCGGGTTTTTAAGCCCGGACCCGACCCGGCCCGACACACCAGCATGAATTGTCTGCCCGAACCCGACCCCCCGCACGCCTGCATTGTTTTCCTCATACACTTGTTATCATGATCAGACAGACAGCAGACGGAAAGGTGATGCGAGACAGGAGACAGGTGCTGCGTCACCGTCAGCAGCAGCACCCGCTGCAAAGAAGACACCGCGCTGCGACCAGTGGGAAAATATATTCGGAGAGACAGAAACAGACGATTTCACCACTCCTCGAAAAGCAAGGGTGGATTCACCTGTAGCAAGTTTACAATTCCATCTTCTCCAGCCGGCTATAGGCGCGAGTATAGGTCACGCAGCGGCATCAGGTCTGCACCTGTCCCTCCCCATGAAGCAGCAGCCAGACTCACTCTTCACCACACGTGAACAGCGATGATTCACAACTAGAGATGGGATTTATGGCTTTTTGAGGGGAGCCAGATCTTGGTGAGCCGTTCCTTTCAAAGAGCTGTTCAAAAACCTGGCTCATTTGACTGATTTTTATATTTAATAAGTTTTAAGAAGTCAGCCTGGTGGTAACTCATTTTATCTTGGAAATAATCACTGGGGGGTATGATGGGGTTAGATTTGGAACAAAATAATACAAAATTAGATATCCCACCAATATCTGAGTTTGAATTATTCTGAAATATTGATTATACCCTCATTTGACATGTGTGGACTAGATTTTAAAGTCTGATCTGGATTCATTGTAAATATTCCTTAAGGTTGCGCCATATCACTCTGCTTTGACAGTGACATCACTATTTTGGATTTACTCTTTGTACAAATTGTTTGTATGTGTGTAAAGCTACCATGACTTGTTATTCATGCAACACCGTGACCTTAACACTTACAAATAAACATTAGAAAAACAAAGCAGGCTACAATGAATTTCCTGTAAAACAGCACAGTGCAGGGGGGCAGGGGCAGTCACGTGTTTTTTTGTTTGTTTTTTGTTTGTTTTTTTTACGCAAAGGCAGTGTGCACAACTCAGGTGGTGTCATCCTACATTTGCATATCTAATAAGCACCGTGCAGCTGGGCTGCACTCCTCCCCATGTAACTTATCTGTCCCACTCAGGGGAGGAGCAAAGGAGGAGCACACAGTGATACAGAAAAAAAGAAAAAAAAAAGAAGAACGGTTCCCAGCTGCGACTCTGTTCCCATCGTTCATGTTAACGAGCCGTTCAATAGAATCGGTTCGTTCGTGAACGTCACAACACCATTCACAACAAACAATATATAGGCCCAATTTACAACCTGCAAGAAATGTGTTTTATAAAAAGGGAAGCCCGAGGCCCGGCCCGGCCCGGCCCACCCGGCTCATTTGCGTATTTTTTCGCCCCGAAGCTGCGGGTCCGGCTGGGTTTGTTGGGGCCCGACCCGTTGAAAACTCTACCTCACAGCACCTTCAGTATTGTATAGTGTAACTGTAATATCCAAATTATTATTTTTTACTTTGTTTTAAATGTAGTCTTTCACTGTGAATATAAAGTTGCCAAGCTCAGCAGCCGGACTCATGTTAGAAGCATTGTTGGTGATGAGAACCAGGTCGTGTATCTCTATTCCCCACTCGTCTGCCATTGCTTTGAGAAACTCATACGTATTTGCGCTTGTGTGGCTATCATCCATAGCTCTTGTCCGAAGTACGTAGGACATTAGCTTCCATTAACTGCTGACATAATGAGCTGTAACATCACATATGAGACTGTAGCTCTGGATGTTCAGGCATCGATTTAAGCGTGAAAAAGCTCCGGGATGGAATAACATATCTTGGCTCCAGACTGTGTACCATGTAGCGGAAGCCAGTAAGAGGAGGACTCCGGTTTGTATTACAATTTAAAAAAAAAATATATATATATATATATATATATAATGTATTAGGGCTGTCAAACGATAATTTTTTTTAATCGCGATTAATCACATTTTGTCCATAGTTAACTCGCAAATTAATCGCATTTTTTTTGGCACATTTTTTTCTGTTTTAAATGTACCTTAATGTATTTCTTTCATGTTCGTAATACTTTTAACAACATAAGAAAGGGTTAGAGTAAGGCAAATATGCTTCCTTTATGAAAATGTTTATTTAACACTTCAAATCATGCAGGAAAATAAAAGGCTCAAAAAATATCCCCTTACCCTAAATGGGATCAAAAGATGGTGATGTCTGCTTTTGGCGAGGGGGGGCGGTGTGCTCTCTGCATCTGTTGTGTGTTTGGCTTGCAAATGATATTTGAGACTGGACGTACTTCAATGGTAACTCATTTCATGTCGACAGTACGTGCAGATAACTTTTGTCCTATTGACCGAACCATCTGGCAGTGTTTTAAAGTGAATTTGCTGTTCATAAGTCCTTTCTCCATTTCCTTTCGCTTTCGCTTTTCATTAGTCCACCGTGTTTTTACAGGTGCTACCAACAGCCGTAAATCATACAATGCACGTTACTTTTTTTAAAAATATAGAGCGTGAATCGCGCTTTAAAATATATTTATATATATTATTATTATTATTTATTTATTTTTTAATCGATCTTTGGTAATTTAATAATCGACTCATAATCGTCAATATTATAATCGCGATTAATCAATCATCGATTTTTTTTTACCACCCCTAGTGTTTAGCACTGATATGAAAATGAAAATGTTCAAGGTTCACTGAAAGGAACACTATGCAGAGTCAGTCAGATGACCGTGATTGGCATCAATTAATGAAATTGGTGTAGGCTAATGTTAGCCAGCATACTACTGTCGACAGATATAAAATCGACAGTTTAAATCTCATCTCCTGTTCTCATTTGGGAAAAGACAGCCCATGTTGCCCGCGTCTCTCCAACCATTTTATCGTCCAGACTTTTTACTACTACCACCGTTTCTTACTGCAAAGTAATAATGTTCCAGCATAAAGCTGTCTCCATTGCTTTACATTTGAGATTAAATTCACTGCTGCATTATTATTTTAATCATTATTTTAAGTCTTTTAGTGTGTGCAGGTCTGAGATTGGAGACAAAAAGATCCGTGAAAGTACTTCCAGTGAAGCTGTAAGAAGAAGTGTGGTGAGCTCCACAAAGTTTGTTTGTGACTATCAATATAAAAGAGCATCAAAACCAGTTCAGCTTAAGTATGACAGGTGGAAGACTGCAAAAGATTCATAAGCCTGACAAGAAAATGAGCAAAACACAGGAAAACTCAGAGAGTGAGAGAGAATGATGACAATAAGGAAACTATGACCGGAGAAGCTAACATGACGTTAGCTAACCAGAGCACTCTGCTAGAGATCTGACTTTTCTCTCTAAAGAACTGAAGGACTTTAAACAAAATATGAGACGAGACCTTAGCTAATTTAAAAACCTCAAGAAAACTATGAAAGAAGACGTTACTGACTTAAAAGACAAAGTTTTACGACAACTACAGAATCAAAATGCAAGCATAGTGGAGGCACAAACCCAGATAGCATGCCTGGAATCAGCCTGCCTTGACAGCTGCAGAACACCAGTATGCAGGGCAAGATAGTTGATTTGGAGAGTCGTTCCAGGTGAAACAATCTACGTATTTATGGAGTAGAAGGTAATGAGGGGGGACCATTGCATTATGGCAGAGACTGAATATACGTCTCGTCTTGACCTCTGACAGTGTGGCCCAGAATGTGTATATTTTTATGCTAATGACTTACTGAATAACAAACAAATCGACAGGGGAAGTGGTTGATGTATGCACTGATTGCTGGACACTTCTAGTATAGTAGGAATACTTGTTTGATGATATTATCCCACTACTAGGGAGGGCCCCTACAACCATCAACCGCTGTACCCTCCTCTCACCAACAGGGAACATAATGGATGGTTACATCCTTCTCTTTAAAAGTCAAAAGTTAAAAGTCCTGTGTTCAACTGATCTTCAACATTTCATATGTTGTTTCTGTATTGGGTTTGGATTGCAACATGACAACATAATTGAAGGTGACTGAGAATAATAAGAAGATATTGTCATTGAATGTGAAAGTCTTAAATAACCCGGTGAAACGTCAGCTAACAATGACCAAAATAAGGAAAGACAAAGCAAAGCAAAGCTTATATATCTACAAGAAACACAAAATAAACCTATTTTTGCAACTTCTCTATTTATCTCAGGCTCTACCAGTCGAGGTACCTGAAAAACAATTCAGAACTAGTGATAAAGTTATTTCAAGATTTATATGGAATGGTAAGCGGCAAAGGGTCAAATTTGAAACAATACAGATCGGGAAAGATCAAGGGGGAATGTCATTGCCAAACCTTAGAAAACATTTTAATGGAGCACAAATTTGACCGATAATTTACTGGTGTGCGAATTACTATGAACTTGCACTCGGACTGGTTGCACAAAACACACCCATGACTAATTCCGAGTCTAATTACCACCTCTTTGCGCCATGAGCCTCACTTAGCATCCAGATTATCTGCTGTTTAATGAGCAAATCATTGTTAACCTCTTCGTTTTCCCAACGACCCGGCTGCTGGATGTTCAACACATTAAAACCAATTTTTGCATACATTTTCAGGAATGATAAACTCAGAACTACATTGAGGTGACTTTCCCTGTAGGCCTATGTAAATTCTATTTCTCTGTTTATCATATAACGTCAGAGCTTGTTCCAGCAGTCCACTACCAGGCCAGAATAAGGTCAATTCAAAGTTAACTTGTGTCCAGCCTGGCTATATGTGAAAAAACAACAGCAGAGAGAAACATTTTAGATTAGATAGATACTGGGAGTGTCAGGTGAATTGCTATGTGTGTCAGAGTGAGACTGGTCTGAGGAATTTCCAGTTTACCCTGCTGCCATCTGGCAAGCAATAGAGAACTATGCGGTGCCATACTACAGGATTACAGAGCAGCTTCTTTCCTCGGGCTGTGAGACTCACATCTGTTTACATTCTTTTCTTCTTCTGAGTAGTGCTTGGTGATCACACACATTTATAGTTGATGGACAGTGTTTCCTAATTGTTGTACTTTTGACGTGAAGATGCCGACCACATTATCATCCCCTCAGACACAGATTCAAAATGCCCAACATGTTCATTTATATTTGTATATTAATAACTATGTATATATTCTGCAGTCTATGTAGCATGAAGGATTATAAAAGCTGTCATTTCATTGTGCAACCCTGTGTTGTATAATGATGAATAAATTACCTTGTACCTTAAAGGAGAACTTCGGTCAATTTCAACATGCAGCTTTATTGCTCAAGCTATCCTTGACTTGCCAGTACCGAAAACGCGAACACTTTTGGTCCACCCCTTACAGGGCTCCTTGAACGGAGAGTTAGCATTGACAGCTAACAGCACGAGGTCACGTCTTTACACTGTGTTTTAAGCAT
>CAEMYA010000384.1:449101-466107 GCA_903131615.1 Diplodus sargus | reverse complement strand
CTCGCTCTGCACTGAGAGGCCGTCCAGACGGAAACGTTCCTTTGTGGATACACACATGTATTGCATCGTTTTGGCCGATCGTCCACATGGATCTTGAAAACGCACTTTTTTTAAACCGGGTCTCAGGGTGGAAACATCTGAAAACGCAGCCCACCGCTCGACCTCTTGCCTCTGACCTCTGAAACTCGTGACGTCTCATAACAACAACAACAACAACAACAATGGCGGACTACTGCTTGCGTTCGTGTTTCTTGCAACTTACTCGCCTTGTAGTTGAGTGTGAGTTGCAGCAGCAGTTTGACCTCATTATCGGTCCACACAAACCATTCTGGTTTCCTTGCACTAGCCATTTTCTTCTTGCAGAGAGGAGAGCAGAGCTCTTTCGTTCTCTAATGCAAGTAACTCCTCATCTGTATACTCCGGTTCGAACAAATATGGTCTACCGTCTAATTCAAAAGGTTTGTTGTCGATGTCTTCCACTTCGATATCAGACAAGCTCTCCATCGTGACTATTTCGGAAACAGCTTCGATCGCCACTGACAAGTCCCTCTCTGTACGAGCTACGATCATGCGCAGCCAAGCTAGCTCTCGCACATCTCTAGTGCAAAGCAAGTAGACTCATGACAGGCTATTGTAAGGCTCATGGCTCATGACAGGCTGTAACATGGACATGTACGTTATGAACAGAAAAACGAAAATGCTGGAATACGTTTCTGTCTGCAAAAGTTTCCGTCTGCCAGTGAGGGAGTCAGCGCACGCTCGACGGATTGACAAGTTTGGACTACGGGAAGACGAGATGTAAACAAACCGGTAAGTAGCTGCTTGCACAAACACACTGTTTTAACAACTTTTTTATTCATTTTGAGCCATACACGCTACAGTGCTGTGTTGTAAGGTGTCTGCTGATGTTGCATAGCTTTTGGGGTGATATTTGGAGCATGTTAAGATGCTTAAAACACAGTGTAAAGACGTGACCCCGTGCTGTTAGCTGTCAATGCTAACTCTCCGTTCAAGGAGCCCTGTAAGGGGTGGACCAAAAGTGTTCGCGTTTTCGGTACTGGCAAGTCAAGGGTAGCTTGAGCAATAAAGCTGCTGAAACTGACCGAAGTTCTCCTTTAATATTTCATTATCTACACAGGTATATAAGGGTGTGTTGTGTTTACCTAGTTTAATTACAGTGATCTTTCCAGGATATTGAGTGGCAAGTTCTCTCAGGGCCTAAAGGGAACAGAGAGAAGAGGGAGACATGGAGAATGACAGGAAGAAAGATGGTATGGTAAGAATAGACAGACAGACAGTGAACGTTTCAAAATACACTGCTCATTTCATGCTAAATTGTATCTTGTGCTGTACCACATTTCTACCAATGGACCCATCTACTGATCAACAGTTGGTGTGGATACCATTTCCCAAGCTTTCACTTGTTTAATTAGCCTGACATGTCTATGTCCTGGACTTATCTCTGTACTGCATACCGAAAAAACTGGTATGTCTGAATGACCTGGATAAGATACTGGACTGTTTCATTAAAATAGTTTTCATGGAAATGGGAGTCTATCTAATATCCCTTTGTTGGGGACATTCTTAGAAAATCACAATTAATGGTGCCCCTGGACCATTATTCTAATCACAACAAAGTCTGCTTTTTTGCACCAGCATATATGTATGAGAGTCTCATACAATTGGATGAGTATGAGACTCTCACCCAGGAGCAGTGTTGGGCAAGTTACTGAAAATTAGTAATTAGCTACTAGTTACTTCTTTTAAAAGTAATTGAATTACTTTACCAATTACTGCATATCAAAAGTAATTAGCTACTATGGAAAGTAACTTTTAAGTTACTTTTATGTCTGCTTTTTAAAAATAAATATGAACAGTACTGAACAGTCAAACACAATAAACATCATTTTTAGACCTATTTATTGTAATCAACAGGGCAACAGGCCTTCAATAAAGCAGTAGTACAAAAGTCCCTTTTGATCTCAGTCATTTAACATTGCTACTCTTTGATGTGTATAGGTTCTTTACACCTGCACATAATTGAAAACTCAGCACTACATTTTTGTCTTTTTTTGAGGAGCGAAAAGTTATGTCCATACTTCCAGGAGAGGAAGCTCATTCTATCCACACTGTCAGCCATGATGTGGTTTAATGCTGATTGATTGATTTGATTGGAGTATCATTGCGTCACCATAAGGTCCTGCCACGTCAGGTCAGAAGCAACTAAAGTAGGCCTGTCTGTTCTAAGAGTGGCATAGGTCCTTTCAGGAATAGGGCGGTGCGTGACGTGTGAGTGCGTGAAGTGTCAACTTACGTGCAGTTCAACAATGAGACTCTTTGTGAACACTGACCATAACCCACACTGCAACAATATTTAGTTTTGGGGAACATACATACAGTAATGTATGAAATATCTTGAATAATTTCAATATAAGGGAAGGTGCAGCCATAGAACTTCACCCATTTAAGTATTTTACACAGAGTAAGCATCATATAGCCTTCAATAACTGTTGGAAAAAATAGAACTTCCCTCCACACCTCCTCAACAATCACTTTGACCACACAGAGATAGATTATGATAATTCAATTCTTGGTCGTATTTAAAAGTCTTCCTCGTGTATGTGAGTCCAGGGTCCATATCTCTTAGACATAAATCAGCTCCCACACCTTTCTGTGAATAACAGTGATGTGTTTGTTAGCAATGTATCAGAGAATTTTGTCAAGTACTTCTGTGTGACTGTTTTACCTCAGCCCTGGTTCCCTCTGGTTCTCTGCAGCAGGCATAGATGTGAGCCCCCTCTGCTGTATTTTGAGCCAGCTGTTTGACCAGCTCCAGACCAATGCCTCTGTTAGTCCCAGTCACTAAAATGTTGCCTGCTAGCATCTCCAACATATTAGCCTATCAACTGTCAAAGCTCAGGAGTTGTCTGACTGTTGTCTCGTGACAGTGACTAGATATGTGTGAAAGCAGCAGTGTTGCTGTAATGCTAGTCCTGTGTGCGTCATGCCCTTGCTATATAGTAGGTGTGTACTTCACAAGAAGGCAGGAGTAAGAATCTCACTTTCCTGTGTGTCACCTGTTGCACTACCTATTTGGACAACCTTTACCTCACTTTTTATTATCTTCGTTTCAACCAGTCTGCACCAGCCCTCCAGAGGCACTGTTGGACTTACGTAATGACAGTGTATGCTTCCAGAACTGAAGTATATGTGTCTGTCAGTCAAGATATATTCAAACCAAAAGCCAACAAACCATAACATCCTTTTTTCATTAACTTATTTGTTCTTGTTTATTAAGGCAGTATTTCAAAACTGTGCACTGTAAAATGCTGTCTGATCTAAGAGTTGAAAATGAGTAAAACAAAGGGCAGTGATGATGTCAACACTTAGAATATGTGGAAAGTGTGAGTTTAACCACAGCTGCAGACTATGAAGTTACCTCACTGCCAGAAACTAAAGAGTTCCTCTCTTCCTGTCTTCAGGGACACTGTTTTAACTAAGGACAGCCAAACAGAGTGTTGCATAGAAATTAAGTATTATAATAGGCTGTAGTTAACATTTATGTAGAGCAATGTGGGTCCATTGGTAGAAATGTGGTACAGCACAAGATACAATTTAGCATGAAATGAGCAGTATATTTTGAAACGTTCACTGTCTGTCTGTCTATTCTTACGTTACCATCTGTCTTCCTGTCATTCTCCATGTCTCCCTCTTCTCTCTGTTCCCTTTAGGCCCTGAGAGAACTTGCCACTCAATATCCTGGAAAGACCACTGTAATTAAACTAGGTAAACACAACACACCCTTATATACCTGTGTAGATAATGAAATATTAAGGTACAAGGTAACACAGGGTTGCATAATGAAATGACAGCTTTTATACTCCTTCATGCTACATAGACTGCAGAACATATACATAGTTATTAATATACAAATGTAAATGAATTTGTTGGGCATTTTGAATCTATGTCTGAGGGGATGATAATGTGTTCGGCATCTTCACGTCAGAAGCTCAACAATTAGGAAACACTGTCCATCAACTATAAATGTGTGTGATCACCAAGCACTACTCAGAAGAAGAAAAGAATGTAAACAGATGTGAGTCTCACAGCCCGAGGAAAGAAGCTGCTCTGTAATCCTGTCGTATGGCACCGCATAGTTCTCTATTGCTTGCCAGATGGCAGCAGGGTAAACAAGAAATTCCTCAGACCAGTCTCACTCTGACACACATAGCAATTCACCTGACACTCCCAGTATCTATCTAATCTAAAATGTTTCTCTCTGCTGTTGTTTTTTCACATATAGCCAGGCTGGACACATGTTAACTTTGAATAGAATAGAATTTACGTAGGCCTACAGGGAAAGTCACCTCAATGTAGTTCTGAGTTTATCATTCCTGAAAATGTATGCAAAAATTGGTTTTTAGTGTCATGCAAATGTGTTGAACATCCAGCAGCCGGGTCGTTGGGAAAACGAAGAGGTAACAATGATTTGCTCATAAAACAGCAGATAATCTGGATGCTAAGTGAGGCTCATGGCGCAAAGAGGTGGTAATTAGACTTGGAATTAGTCATGGGTGTGTTTTGTGCAACCAGTCCGAGTGACCTCTCCTATTCCCTTTAAGAGGCAGGTGTGAGTCCCTCTGTGTTTGGATCTCAGTCCGTGAATCAGAAAAGTATGATCCTGATCAACAACTGATGGGATGATAGGGGAGAAATACGTCCTTAATGAGGAAAATATTCATGACATAACTTGCATCCATCCTCCAGCAGCAAAATAATATTGCTGTCTCTACATTAACATGCACGTGTGCACAAGGAACATCTGATAAAGTGGTTTAATTATTTAAAACGTAACGTTAAGTTGCTATATTAATATTTTTGATATTAACAATAGGTCAATAGGCTGTTTAATGTTTAAAGAATTGTCAGTAGTGATAAATCCACAGAGAGTGATCACCAACTCTACAGCTCCCCTCAGCTGTATGGAGCACTTTAGTGTGTATTAGCTTTCGGTTATGGTTTTCCATCCCACAACTTTACTGTTTTGGTGTAGTCTAGCCATGGTCAACCACCTTGTTTCCAGACTGTTCTAAGTGAAACATCTGATAAACCCACTGCACACTACCAGCTCAGCAGGACACAAAAACCACTAGAATTTTTTTGCTAATATTGCTCTGTGTCTGCTGGATCTGTAGATTGTGTTAATTAAGGCAACAGTACCCACAGCACCCCCTTAAAAACACAGTTATTGCAGCTTAAATTAAATATACAATGAACCTCAGGTGTGATTGAATAACCATGCTATGTGATTGGTTAGGTCACGTGTTCATGGATCTGAAATTTGACTAACTTTCTCATCAGAAATAAATGGATTAGATCACAGCTGGAACATCAAATTTCCTGACATAACTTTTCTGGTATCCACAGATGTTAAAAAAAACTTCTTGAATGTGTTTTCTCCTACCCAACGTAAACAAAAAGGGTAAAAGTGAATTTTCTACCCCTATTTTTATCTTAACATTTGCTGAAAATGTCATTAATAATTTCATTTTAAAGCCCAAAGCATAGTGCATATTGAATGTCACATTGCCAGCCTTATCAAAGCATTTATTCTCTGTAGTACCAGCCTGATATGTTCGAGAGTGGATGAGGATGTCATCCAAGCAGACAAAACTAGAGTGGTCCAGCATGTCCTGGGGAACAACGTTAATGAGCGCTTGAAAAATGCGGGGGCAATGGATAGACCATAGGACATTAATGTGTAAACCATTAATCTGTAAACAATAATGACATGTTTTGCCATATTGTTATTATTATTGCTGTTTTATGAGTTTCTGTAGTCTGTGTCACAACTGTCAGAAAAGTTGAGATCCATATACTCCATATGGCGGCACCATCCAGTTAAAATGAAAGTATTCTACATGTGTTGTGCATCAATCTATACAACTTCACTTACAATTAGGCCTGACATATTTGGTATCTTTGTAAAAAGGGATATCTACTAGTTTTTCATAATACCAAGTTCTGAGAGTGTGACAGTTTTGGCAGCAAAATGTGTGTGTTTGATGTGTGACACTGCAGCACAATCAGGGCTGTAGGTTGCTGGTTCGATTCCCCTGGTCTTCAGGTCAAAGTGGCCTTGGGCAAGATACCAAACCCCGAACTGCTCCCGATGTTCTGGTCGGCACCTTGCACGAAAGCCACCGCAATGAGTTTAGGAATGTATGTATAAATTAGTGTAAGTCGCTTCGGACAAAAGTGTCTGCTAAATGCCCTGAAGGTAAATCAGTGAGATTGAGGAAGTTAAGTTGTTGCATGTTCATTAAACTCATTAAGAGATGATGCACACTCTACTGACTGAGCTACTGGGCCCCCAAACAGATCACGTTTTTAAACGATAGCTGAGTGCAGCATTTGAACACCTTAGTGTCGACAGGTGCGTAGGAGAAGACTAAAGGCCATCAAAATCAGGAAAAAGAATCCTGCACACTGTCCACTTCACTTGTGATTAAGTTTATTGAGAACAATGTCTTGATACTTAGACCTTCAGATTATCTCCCTGATGAGATTTTTCCTAAAAGATAGCTGGGACATTAACTTCAGAGTCTTCAAAGTACAAACAAACCTTTTAAAAATCATTGATTTTCGTCTGAAAATAGAATCCTGTGTGTTCAAGGTTCAAACATTATCAGCTTAGTGTGGGGTGTGACTTGCAGGGACTGGCAAGATAATGTATCTTGATTCTTTAAATAGGCCAAAAGTTACTGATTATTGTGTAATTGTCAAGTTATCAAGTTTTTGCATTTTCATGCTCATTAGATTAGTTTTAAAATTGCGACAATACTTTTTGCAGAGTACCTGACCCCTCCCACTCTGTTCATGATTACTTGTGTTTTTGCCTGTTCCTGTATTGAGGTGGAGTGGCAGGGGTGTTGGAGAATGATCAACACCTGAAGAAACTTCCTCTGATTGCTGCACCTGCTGTAAGATGTGGTCTAATTTCATGATCTTGCCTCCTTTTCCCCTTTCCGTATTTTCTGTTTTTGTCCTTCAGTGCTTTAATTTTCTCTTCTAAAAGACTGCGGTATTGTATTATATTGTTATTTTCTTTCCTCTTTGAGCTATTGTATGTCTGTGATATGTTCAATAAAGAAGTTATTAAAAAAAAAGAAAAAAAAGATGTGGTCTAATTTGATTTGATAAAACATTATTAAAAATGTTTGCCTTTGTGTGGTCTCCCTTTTTGTTGTGACCTTTTGAGCTGGGTTGTAACAGTTCTTTGTCATTTGGTCCAGTCTGCACACCACGTCAGGGTCAGTGTTTAAAAAGTTTTATACAAGTTTATTACCCTGCTGGAAAAACCAACATAGACCAGCACCAAAACACAACATATGGTGGTCTTGCTGGGTATTTAATATTGCAATTACTGGTATATCTAAGTATTGGTTGTATTAATAATAGGGCTGTCAAACGATTAATTTTTTAAATCGCGATTAATCGCATTTTGTCCATAGTTAACTCGCGATTAATCGCAAATTATTCCCAATTTTTTTGGCACATTTTTTTCTGTTCTAAATATATCTTAATGTATTTTTTCATGCTCTTAATACTTTAAAGAAACTTCTCTCCTCCCAGAAGTTCACTTATGTATCTGTCACATAAGTGAAAAAGTACTTCAGTTATTGAATATTTCTCCCAATAGAAATTCTCCCAAATTATGCCAAAGCACATTTTTTCCAAACAAAAAATTGTATAATGACCAGCAGGAGACTACTGATGTGTGGAGTGATTTTGGTGACACTACACTGAATAATAGTGAAGTTATTGAATATTTTTTGTTGTATCTCTTTTCGGTGTTGCACTTTGTGGACGGTCCCTGCGCCCTCGTCTCACAGCCGGCTGACCATAGAGACCAGAGTTAATGTCCAGACGCTCGTTTTGACGAAAATACGGTTGTAGCTCGTTGTCTTCCTTATTACGATAGTACAGAGTCGTTGTCTGTGTTTTAACAATTTTTCACTTATGAGTTATTGATCCGAGAAGTTCGAAAAAATTTTTTATAACAAGCGTTAATTGCGCATAAAAAAAAATAACAGCGTTAAGAGGATGTTGCGTTGACGTGTTATTAACGCGTTAACTTTGACAGCCCTAATTAATAATGATATTAGTTTTGCTGGAGGTAGTATCAACATTTGTATTACTAATAGTAATTTAGAGATGATTGATGATCTAATAAAGAAGAGAGGAAAAAAAACAGAACAGTTTTAGGCCATTTTAGGGACATCACAGAAAATCTATCATGGTCATTTTACATCACCAACCTGGTTTTAAAAAAAGCACAGAAAAGCCTTCTCTTGCTAAGGTAACTTGTGCTTTTACAGAGGAGCAATAGAAAGCATCCTGACTGGCTACATCACAAATTGGCTTGGTTGTGTACAGACCATTGGGTGATTACAACAACCAAGAACATCACTGGTACTCATCTGGTATTAGTGACACTGGTGAAGTGTTCAATCAAATTCAAATATTTCACTAGTCTTTCTGAAAAGTGAAGCATGTTCCTTTTTTTGTACAAATCCACTACAGCAGCTGCTATAAGAAGTAGAAACATTGTAATATTTCCACTAAGTTAAAGCACGGAAAGAACCTCCAGGCGTGGGATTGCAGATTCTTACTTCATTGTAACGCAGTTTCCTCCATGTCCATAAAACTCAAACATTTACTTCTTAAGTAATTACATTTTTTAGTTGTTATTTCTTCTAAAAGCGTTACCAGCATTTGCTCATCTTTGTCTAGCTGTTGTTACAATCACCGTGCTGGACCCATTAACAGGCTCATGAAGGACTTGCCTCTCTTGTTAAGCCATGACATGAAAGCCGTGAAAGTCTGGACTTTGGGTAATGTTCCTTTCTCGGCTACTAAAAGCCAAAATGTGAATAGTATTCATTTAGAAAAAGTAGTTATTGAAACAAGCTAGACAACATTCTGTTGAGAAAGGCTCTGTTCCAAAACTATAATGTTAGTTAGTAGCGTCGTTAAAAATGTCAACGGGGCTTTGAATGACGGTTTCTTCCCTCTAGAACAGGACCTGGGAAGTTTCGGGATCACTTCAGCTCCCTTTGTGGCTCTACCTGTAGAATAAGGGTCAGTGCTTACATCACATAGAAATTATGCAAGAAAATCAAACGTTACCAATAGGCTTTAGGAGTCTCATCAATTTTCCTTTAATTCATATTTACGCTCTGTCCTAAATCAAAAGCAGCCCAAACAGAGGGCACCTGATTCATGCTAATGTTGAGGGCAGTTGCTTATACAAAAAAAGTATTCATACCACTGTGTAGGTAGACTACAACAACATGGCTGTGAGCAGCACAATCCAGAAAAGCACTCTTTGACATACCTTCCTCTTATTTAGAATACAGTAAATTTTAGCTGTAAAGTTCCTGTAAAAATATGATAAATAATAAATATCAGAAGCAAAATAAAGCTGTACACTTAATCCTACCTCACAAAATTAGTACAGCTTCATCACTTTTTTGAGGAACAGAAAGACGTTCTGTGTGTGATGTTGAAAAAAAAGGTTTCAAGTTATTTTTGTCCTGTCTGAACAACTTTGAACAAAATTTGGATTCAGCCTTCCCACTTTCAACAGTTACTGATTTTTTCGAATGCACACAGGAAATATAACGTGTTGCAACACGACTGATGAAATTCATGTCAAAGACTGGTGCTTCTGATCAGACAGTGCTGGGGTTCAATATCTAACTGACAAATCCAAAGCTGATCTTTGGCAGCCACTACATCCACTGAGTGACTTCCATCTTGTGGCAGAAACTGTGCACTACATTGCATCACATTAGAACAAAGGTTTAGTTTGGACTTACAACACCCCACACTTCTGCCATGTGATTAGAACTTATGATGGTTTCCAAAAACTAATAGGTATATTTATCAGTCAATGCCACACAACCATGTGTGCTTTTTAGATCCAAATTAAACCTCAGAAGGTAACAGATGATGTCACATGGATACCATTGTTTTTGGATACCATTTTCTGCAAGATGTCCATAATGTCTTATATACTATATCACACATCTTTACTCCTGGTTCATACCATTTTATTGTCTGTTATAGGACAACTGGCGAGTAAAAAATTATTACATGAGCCAGGGCCTGTATTAATCAAATCACTAAAAGTGAAAGATATTTAGAATCTTTCACCTTAATTCCTAAATTTGAATACATGCCATTTTTCATATTTCAAATGCTCTGAAATTAAAGGTCTCAAAAGGTCCTTTAAGGATAAGTAAGGGTCTTGTCTGCAAAATGTTTAATGCAGTAGGTAAGTACAATTCAGGAACACTTTATTTTTAAGTGACTATTTTCAACTCACGTACATTTGATCACTTGAGCTGGTGAGCTGCTTGCTTTAACACTTCATTGTCAGTATGAGTGACTTAACAAATCTGTCTAAAGCTCAATTTAACAAATAATGTTTTTACTCCCAAGCCAGCTCTTTGGAGTATTCTTAGTGTAATTCCTAAATGTTTGATGAATACAGGCCCAGGAATGAATTTATGCACCAATCCCCATCAGTCTCTGAGGCCAGACAGAATTTGTGAGGAGGCAAAGGTTCATACTGGCCTATTAGGTCTTCAAACAACACCTTGGTAGGTGTATACCACTGTTACCCACAGGTAAAAAGCCACACTAACACACATTAGTCTATCAACCGTTTCTTCAGTGGTTGCTGAATTCCAGTCTTAAATGTGACAATGTCCTGGATATGATTGTGTTTAGTCAGCATCTCCTTTTGGTCCCCGCAACAGTTCAAACTGGAATCATATTCACAGTTGTGATACACAGAGTTCAGTCACGTCTGAGCACTCTAAAACACACATTTCATTATGTAAAACAAAGCCATATGTCTTTGTATGCGTGTCAAAAATGACTTCATCCGTTCAACCTGCTTCTCTTCTTTCATCCAGTATCATGATTGGCAGTCCTCAATCAGATGTTTACGTCGCGGACATCTGTGGGTGTCGTTGAGAGGTCCTGCCCCTCACTGATGTTCTTAACTTCCATGGTAACTGAGTGTTGCTGTTGTTGTGCCTGTCTGAGACTGGTTTCCAGCAGCGACTCGATTTGTTCCTGACACGCCCTGAGACAGTCCTGAAGAGTAAGAGATTAGGTAAATTTGAAAATCAAAGACAGTCCCAGTTCTTGTGTGAATGTAACCTGTACTCAGCATGTCATGGACAGATGTACCCACCGGGTCACTCTTGATGGTCTGTGCCAGCTGCTCTGTCAGTTTCTGAGACATCATGGCATTGCCCACCATTCTCATCTGTAGGCCCTCCACTGCTGCCACCATGCTGCCTGCTGCTACCATGGACGGAGGGCTAGCTATGAACTTAACATCTGTGGAAGATCATGATGGAATTTAATGTTGATATGATGACTTCTCAGTGGCTGATGATGGTAAAAAGAACCAAATAAAAACGAACATTTAGAATTCAAACTTTCATTGTCAGAGATGTTTAACAGTCCTGTTTAAAAATACTGCAGGGGGCTATTTAAGTTGACATTGAGGCATGAACTACACAACCAGTCAAAAGTTTGAACACATCTTCTCATTCAATGTTTTTTCTTTATCTTATTATTTTCTATTGTAGATTATTACTGAAGACATCAAAACTAAGAAGGAACACATATGGGATTATGAAGTAAACAAGTGTTAAACAAAACCAGGATATGATTTATATTTTTCAAAGTAGCAACCTGTTGCATTGCTTTGTTCAGTATGAGCCTAGATTGTTTTTGAAGTTTACAACTGTGAAGAATTATCACAGCTATTATATTTTTCATTTCAACAAACAGTACAGATAAACAGCAGAAATAAGGTGTTCATCTTACAAGGAAACAAGGAATCGCTCTCGCTCTCTATCTGTCCGTGGGGGGCATTTCTGAAGAAACATTTATCAGATCTACTTCATACTCCGCACGTTTATTACTGAGGAACTACAGAAGTGCAGTCTCAAATTGTAGGTGTGCAATGCGTTCAACACCGACACATTCTGAATAAACGAAGAACCACTGCTCTGTGCTGCAAATGAAGAAACATTGGGTTCTCAACAGCAGTAATTTAACATGACTTCAGAAACAGCTGAGGGCAAAACAGAGTTTGCAATAAAAGCATAAACCCAGAGGTCTACCAACTGCTGTACAGAGCTGGGGCTCTGGAGAGGCAACGTATCACAATCATAAGTGGTTCAGATGATTAAATTACAAATTGTCTTGTTTTTTTATTTTACTTGCAGAACAAACACCAGAACCTGCAGCCTATTATAATGACTAACACGAACAGCCCAAACTCAGCTGGAGCACACAGTTTCCTCTTGGGGTGTCACAATCTCCACTGTACATCGGATATCAATTGAAATTATGTTACAATCTCGACCTTTGATATCAAAGGTGGAATTGAGGATTCAGCCACGCCCCCAGTGTCACATTTGGCAGGCTTGCCAAGAGGGTGAAAAAAAAAAAAAAAAAAAAGACAGCATGTCGTAGCACGGCGAGTGGATTCACATCGGCTCCAGTGTAGTAGGTTTGCAGGTTTTCCCATTCATTTCAATGAGGGTAGTCCATTCTGGCTGCAGCAGTGCATGCCAAAAAAGTTGGGACGGGGTCAACTTTAGAAAAAACGCAGCCCATTGTCACATTGCGGGGTCAAATCACATCAACTGGCGATCAGACTATGACAGAAACCGATGTGGAGTGTAAAGTAATGTGTCATGTGTATGAGTTTGACTATGTGCACTAGATTAAAACACATCTGTGGATGCCTACGGTCACTGTAGGACCGGCATGTTTAACCTACTGTGGTGCAGATACATGACCGAAGATCATAAGCAGAATAGAACGGGTCAGTACCAGGACGTGTTCTTTAGCATGGATAAATACTACAGAGGGAACACAATATAATCTTTCTGTAGTGTTGACTTTCAATTTGGGCTTGTGCCTCAGTTTAGGACACATAGTAATGTCAGTTGTAAACTTGAATGACATCTGCTGTGAAACGTGCACACCGCAGTTACAGAAAAAGAGCCAATAGATGGCAGGTACCCTCTGACTTTTTATTCAGTTTCCAATTGACCGGTGAAACTGCTTATTTTTACATTGATATTGTTAATAACTTGTTTTAAAATTTGACAACAAGGCTTTAGTTGCAAATGAATAATGGTGCTTATAACATATAGACCATCTTTTGAAATAAGAATTAAAACATTTTGTGAGTTATCACAAATCCAAGTGATTTGGATGAGCGGTCTTCAAGAAAGCTACAAGCAGCAAAACCAGAGACGTAGCAATCGGACAGGTACGAGCACTGCACTACGATTATAAAGTCATCTAGCAGGAATGTGGACTTGCATGTATTTGATTGGCCAACATACAGTGCCATGCTGGATTAAATCTCAACGCAGAATGTTAAGCCTGGTTCAACTTGTATGCCAGGGTGATGAATTAGTTCAAACACCATAGCTAAAAAAAAGGCTTGTCCGCCCAGTTCAAAAGGCTCTTTGTCCACATTCAGACAAACACACATTAAGAAACTAAGTGCGACCTTTAATAAATTTGCCCAGAGAGAGTGGGTATCTGGCTCAAATTTGATTTGATTTCAAAAGCCAAAGGAGAAGAGAGCTGCCAATACACAGTATTCCACAGGTGCATTTTTCAGGTTTTGTTATAAAAATGCTAAATTAATGGACATTCAGTTTATCTAATGGACATTCTATTTTCAATAGTCTTCGCCATTTCTTATTAATCCATTAAAATTAATGTAAATTGTAAATTAATGTAAAATTGGAATGACCCAATTATTCAGTGAACATAATTAGGGTTTGAGCAAACAGGCAAATTACCTTCACTGAGCCATGAAACAATAATAAAGATCTAGGATTTATTGTTTTACAGTATTTGCAAAAATAAAATGAACAGCGAGATGGAAGTTTGGCTGTTTTTTTGCAGTTTGTAGACAAAAATCATCTCTGTTCAAACAATAGTTTTAGCACCATATCAGAAATAATCACTGTCCTTACCAACGCACCTGAAAACACGTATCAATACAGTCATGTACATAACGTAGGCCCATGCATACCTGTCGCACACAGTGCCACAAAGGTCTGAGCATGCTTCCTCAGTATGGGTCTGTTCTCTCTCCTGATGGGCAGCTGAGACAGGAAGTGGTCAATGAAGTCTAGAGGGGTTACTGAAGCCAGGTCCCACTTCAGCTTGTTCAAAACCAGCAGTTCCATTTGCTGTGAGTGGATGAGAACAGAGTGTGGAACAGAAGGACAGGTTCAACGGTGATCCAAAGAGACAGATGCAGGGATTATCAAAGATGATGGGTGTTTTTGTCTACTTATGGGAGTGTCTGGCTTTGAGGTGATACTGGAGACAAGTAGTCTGGATGAAAAATGCCACAATTGACACTTAGTCGTGGTCTTAATGTAGGTAAATAGGACATTTTCGCCTTGCAGTCGGGCTTACAGGAAAAGGTCAGGAGGTTACCAAATCAACTAGACATCATCACAGAGGGACCATAAAGTCTATGGCAATCTGTCAACACGCTGCTTAGATACTCTGATCTGAACAACTGTGTCAGACAGACAGACAGGCTGGATACGCTACTTTGGCTAAGATGTTTCATATTTATGATCTTGTTTATATTGCCTCCACCGAGTGTTTTAATGCAGTGGTAACTGCTGAATGACATACCAGCAGCTGAGTTGGTCTGACAGAGTTGTCTGTGTAGATACAGAGTTTCTCAGCAGTGAGTGGGATTGTCTCCTTCAGTTTGGATGCAAGGAACATGCAGGCAGCTCCAAGTAACTGTAGGTGGTTCTTCTTTGTGGGTTCGACTGACAGGAAGCGGTCCATGTAGTTCATTGCCAGAGGGAAAACCTCCTCCTCACACTTCTGCTCCTCACACACCTGCACACACAAACCAGACAACAAGTGTGCCATTAAATACTGGTTCTTCATCAATGCCACTATGAGATTCACTGTTACCACTATCAGGTTTTAATTTGCACATTTGGTGCCTGTGCAATCCATGGCTCGTGTTATCTTACTCTGTAAAAATGTTGCTAATGAATGAGCTATACACATTTTAGATTTGGAGGCGGTGAGCACTGCCAGCAATTTCAGCAGACCCAGAGTTCAGGTGTAAAGAACTGACCAAGAAAGTTTGTAGAATCTGAAAATGCATTAGGTAGGCCTATGGTTTGCTACAGTTTTGATCACGACTCAAGTACTCAGAATGGTGTCAGCAGAAGCTGCAGTTAAGTCAACTGGTCAAAATATAGCAGAATTTGCTCATCTATTTCATGGCTATGAGATATGTAAGATAATAATTGAAAAATGTCAGTAAGGGACAATTTCACTGATTGACAGAAAATTATTATTAATGTAGAGTCAGTTAAAAACTAAAACCAAACATGAGTGGTTGCAGCTTCATTAGTGTGAGAATATGTTGCTTTTCTGGGTTTCATATAAACTGAAAACCTCTAAGAACAGGTGATGTGACAAACAATCTATCTAGATCGAGCTGTAGCTCTAGATGTAATTTTAGTAGATATAGACTAACCTGAAGGTGACATAAGATATATTTCTTTTTCAGTAATAAAAAGCAACATAAATAGTCGCCCTCAGATTTGTGGTTTTGTGATTACATCCAAGTTCCATTAGGTGTCTGCAGTAATGCATTCTAAAAAGTTGTAGAAATGTCGACGGTAGGTGTACAGAGAGGACATGGAGGCTTAACACAGCACAGCCCCAACACAAAGGCAGCGCGTGGTCTGCACACACTGGGAGCTCGCTACACTTTAACATTGTCTACAAGGATCATTATTACGTTGTTTTACTTTATCTACTCCATCTAGTTTTTTATACAACCCGTGAACTGAAACTTTTATCCTTAACACTTAAGTTCACGTGCATTTAAAACGCTTATTTTAAGAAAAAGGCGCGTCACGGATGAGTAAGTCATGGGTAGCTGACTTTTTTTAACGCCATAGACTGCATCGGATTACCGTTTTACACATAGCAGCGTCAATTTAGCCTGAACTGCAACACAAACCTACATTATCATGCCACTAGTGAAACAATGTGATTGCGGTTGATAGCAACTCCAGGACGATTCTCCATTGACGACATAATTCCAAACTTGACTGAAAGAAATAACACAACGTGCTGCTCGTTTATCGGCAATTGTAAATTATCTCAGCACTACGTGTTTTACGGACTACAACTTAATCTCGGCATGGATTTAGTTCACCTTTTAAAAAATAAATGCATGGACGCTCTTCCACAAAATCAACAATGGCGCTAGTGAGCATGCCCACTCTATTCCTGAAGTTGAGATTTGATAGCAGGTCACATTGGTGGTATCGTATGCTGGATTCACCATTGGCTCTGAATTCCTCACAAAAAGACAACACTGGACCAAGCACATGACTTAACACACGAGCACAGCTTTTAACACCAGCTCTATAAACGTGATTCTCCTCGTACAATATGTAATGTCGTGGCATTAACTCACCTCCAGCATCCAGGTAGCCACTATCCTCCTCATGTAGGGAGCTATCTCTCGCTGGACGCATTTGAAGTAGTTGGAAGCGGGTAGATACTTGTCCTCTGCACGCAGCAGAGCGTGCAGGACCCGGTCAGTCAACAGGTTGGAGTCCCGGTAGGCCCTCCGGATGGCAGGCCTGTTTCCCTCACAGCACATCAACTGAGGTTCCATTGACCCAAGTGAGCCTGTCCGCTTTGTGTCTGTTTCAGCTGCTTCCTTCGTGTCCCTGCAGTGACGAACCTTAAAACAAGCGTCTGCGCAGCTATCGATTAACAACTACAACAGATTACTAACCGCTCAACATTTTGTGGACAAAAGCGTCTCCCAGTTTTTTTTTTTTTTTTTTTTTTTTTTTTTTTTTTTTTTTTTT
>CAEMYA010000384.1:392938-449072 GCA_903131615.1 Diplodus sargus | reverse complement strand
CTTCTAGGAGAATACAGTTACGAAAAATATAGTAATTGAAAAGATTCCTTGTTTGTCTCCGTTGTGTCAATGGGTCAGTTTCTTCCTTTTTCGCCGGGTTGTGAGTTACTTTCTTTGTTACACAAGGCAGGACAACAGGCAAACCAGACCTCTGCTGGTCTCGCAACTCACATAGAGAGGCAAGTTAACAATCGACTCCCTGCTGCTGCGCCGCCTTTATCACCGGCCCGCGTCAAGTCACAGCGCAGAGGATGAAACCTCGTCCGGCCACAAGTTTCAAAATAAAACAGCACAAGATTTTTACTTTTCAGAAATCGACGAAGATTTATTTTTATTAATCTTAAGGGTCGCTTCACGCGCATTAGGCTACAAAAACACATGCCTGTATTGATCTAGCCATGGAGATGATTTTGGTGTGTGGTGCTGAGATCTTGAAATGTCCACCATTAAGATTTGTGACATCACCATAACCCTGAATGGAAGGGAATTTTATATCTGTTTTATTCTTTATTTCTATATATGTGTGTATGTATTTACATATATACACACACATCTGTGGTGGTGATCAGCTTCGCTGGCCTTCTGTTGTGTCATGCATTAATGTTGCTGGATGTTCTTTGGCCTGCAGTGCTTTCAAAATGTACCCACTGAACAAGTTTTGATAGTTCTAACAGTGTTCTCTTTACAAAATACCACTTGCATACTGTGACTCCAAGCGTATCAAAATCAAAATTATGTAACTTATCCTATAGCTCAGCTTATCTGTGGCTTTGACTCAATACATCTGAATGTTCTGAACATCTCACCTAAATAAGCATTAAATGTCTGAATCAACATATATTCACAGCTCTACAAAGATGATAACTAAGAACTTAACCGGATTGAGAATGAAACAGAGAAAGAGAAACAGAGCTAAAGAGTGTGTGAACCCAGTAATAATGCTTATAATGAAAGTGGTGGCAGCTATAGAGCACACAGAGACCTGACAGAATGGCTTCACAGAGACAGAAAGTGGGACTAATGGTTGAAAATAAGAGGCAGTTACTTGCAACTGGTACTGAGTCTTTTTAAATGAACCAGTCAGCCAACATATCTTTTTCTGCAAATCACCATTGTTATCAAAAGTACTTGATATACATACAAACAATGGCAAATAGTCAGATTTTCCACTATAACCTTCTAAAAACAAAGATCAAAACAGATATCACACCTACTCAGCGAAGTGTTATCCCATGGCTTTTCTTGTTTGCATTAATATATTGACTGTCACCAGTTTCAGAAACAACATATCCACAAAAGATGCCATATCCAATGCCCTCCACTCAGTCTTTACTCATGCATGTATGTGTATATATATATATATATATATGATGATGTAACCGTATGGCAAATATGTTTCTCTTGTGTTATGTTATTGTTATTGATGTTATTGTAGCCCACACATTGTTAATAAGACTAGCAAATCTTCTGCTCTTATTTTAAAGTGGAAAGTAACTTACTTCCTTCCTCTATTAGAACTTGATTCTCAACACATGCAAACTAGAGGCACGTTTCTCAATAGCTCTCTGTTATGTAGCCTACTTTATTTTAAAATGAACCCTTATTTGACATTGAGAAAAGAACATTTATTTATTATTGAAGTACTGATTTACAGTCCCTATTCAATGTAAAAACTGACAATATTGCTGGAATAATCATCATAAAGCAAGTCTGGTAGTATGAGGTTATTATCTTCACTTGAGGATTTTTTATTGAAAACCCCTGATTTAAACCATCAATATGTGTCTGGTAGATTTCATTGTTATCAAAGGAACTGCATTGAGCTGATGTAAGGCCTATTCAGAGTGATCAGAGTGATCTCAATTTGTATAAATTAACAATTAATCCTCATTGCAAAAAAAAATTTAAAAAAATAAATCACATAATTCCACAATGTTCTTTGCTCGGACTAATGCAATTCATTTTATACAGTATATTTTTCCAGGAGGAAATATTATCAGAAAACACTTCATAAATGTTGATTGATATGCTGATGATACACAGTTATTCCCATCCATTTAGCCACATGACAATCAGCTAGCTACACTTCAAAAGTTATTGTGCTGAGCGCTAAACATCTCAGATTATCTAATGATATAGCTCTTCCAGATAGCATTACTATGGCCTCCAGCAACACAGAGACATATCTGGGAGATATCTCTGATCAGGCTTTGTCACTCCCACATAAAACACATTTCATGGGTTGTCTTTTCCCCCTAATGGAACACAAAAATCAGAAACATCCTGTCAGAAAACGAAGCAGACACACTAGTCTATGTGTAACCCATGTTAATAGGCCTTAACCATGCAACTGTAGCGAAGGAAGAGTCAGGGGAAAAAATGACATGGTCAAATTGATATTTTCCATACAGGAGATAAGTTAGAGGTGTTGATTAAAAGGATCGAACTTGTTTTTCCAGCACACCCACAGATGCTTGACCGGATTGAGATCTGGGGAATTTGGAGGCCAAGTCAACACCTTGAACTCGCTGTTGTGTTCCTCAAACCATTCCTAGAACATTTTTGCAGTGTGGTAAGGCACTTTATCCTGCTGAAAGAGGCCACAGCCATCAGGGAATACCATTTCCATGAAGGGTTGTACTTGGTCTGCAACAATGCTCAGGTAGGTGGTACACGTCAAAGCAACATCCACATGAATGGCAGGACCCAAGGTTTCCCAGCAGAACATTGCCCGGTTTGCCCATTTTTCCCCAGGTGAGGAATGCACACACTCCCGGCCTTTCAGATGATGTAAAATAAAACGTGATTCATCAGAAGAGGGCAACTTCTTCCATTGCTCCATGGTCCAGTTCTGATGCCCATATGCCCATTGTAGCCACTTTCTGCGGTGGACACCAATATTATCTGCAAACTGTACATAATTACAAAAGTATGTATGTAGAGTATGACAAACCATATCCTGTAAATAATGGGTACACGAGGCAAGTAAAAAGTCAAATTTCATGAACAACTCAATGCAAAGATTGGTTTTGCTTTAAATCTGAATGTAACTCAAGAGTGAATAGAAAAATGTTGTCTCTCTTTGTGTGTTAATACTGCCATACACTGGCAACCTTTTGATCAGAATGATCTCTAACTAATGCATGCTGGGATATGCTCCAGTGAAATATAAGTCCACTGGGTAAACATTAATATTTAAAATTCACAGACCTTAGCTCTGCAGCAAGCAGTTCACTCCTTAAATTCTACTTTAACATTGCACTTAAAGAGTTACTGCACACATAAATGTCTTTTTGAGCTGTAAACTGAGGTATATTCATTGCTTGTGTTAAAGCTGACATTTCTTAACAAATAAAAATATATATATATGCAGGGAGGGAGGCAGCTAGCAGAATTTGGATGTGCAGTTACACTTGGTATCTCTCAATCCCTCTCTCACAAAGATATCTCCTGTTTGTAAATCTCAAATTAGTCAAAGATGTGGATGGTCTTGACAGAGAGAGACAGATACAGAACTCTATGTCGCCATGTCTCTCCTTGTCTGTAGCAACCTTTAACCTCAGTTTCTGAGGGTGGCCAGGTCCAGGGTCATATTCTGGACACTGCATACAATAGCAGTCTTTAGATTCTATTGATCCATTGTGATTGATCCCTCTTACAAAAGGGACCGATCTGTGGTGATCAGCTTCGCTGGCCTTCTGTTGTGTCATGCATTAATGTTGCTGGATGTTCTTTGGCCTGCAGTGCTTTCAAAATGTACCCACTGAACAAGTTTTGATAGTTCTAACAGTGTTCTCTTTACAAAATACCACTTGCATACTGTGACTCCAAGCGTATCAAAATCAAAATTATGTAACTTATCATATAGCTCAGCTTATCTGCGGCTTTGACTCAATAAATCTGAATGTTCTGAACATCTCACCTAAATAAGCAATAAACGTCTGAATCAACATACATTCACAGCTCTACAAAGATGATAACTAAGAACTTAACCGGATTGAGAATGACACAGTGAAAGAGAAACAGAGCTAAAGAGTGTGTGAACCCAGTAATAATGCTAATGATGAAAGTGGTGGCAGCTATAGAGCACACAGAGACCTGACAGAATGGCTTCACAGAGACAGAAAGTGGGACTAATGGTTGAAAGTACGAGGCAGTTACTTGCAACTGGTACTGAGTCTTTTTAAATGAACCAGTCAGCCAACATATCTTTTTCTTTAAATCACCATTGTTATCAAAAGTACTTGATATACATACAAACAATGGCAAATAGTCAGATTTTCCACTATAGCCTTCTAAAAACAAAGATCAAAACAAATATCACACCTACTCAGCGAAGTGTTATCCCATGGCTTTTCTTCTAATTGTTTGCATTAATATATTGACTGTCACTAGTTTCAGAAACAACATATCCACAAAAGATGCTATATCAAATGCCTTCCACTCAGTCCTTACTCATGTATATATATATATGTATATATATATATATATATATATATATATATATAGTGTGTGTGTGTGTGTGTGTGTGTGTGTGTGTGTGCGTGCATTTGCATGTGTATGACAGTGTATGCCAACGGAGAGACGCTCTCACTGGCTCTCAAGTGCATCAGCGCCTTTAAGTCCTTGAATGGCCTGGTATCACGGCTATCAAGTCTGGACACCAGAACAGAACAGAGAACAGCCCAGGGATTCTTCCAAAAGAATCTGCCCTTCATCTCTCCACCAGCCCCCATCTTCCTCTCCTAACTAGGGGGATGGTACTGTGCTGCTTTTCCATTAGGGGTTTAAAGCTATACTACGTACTCCATGACGTAAGGGAACAACTGATTGCGCTAACATTTTAAAAGGGTGCTATCACTGTAATTATATTGTCTATTGTCCTTGTCCCATCCACTGTATATACACTTGTGAGCCAAATGCAAATGTGTGTGCACATTTTCTATGAGAGTTGAAACATCCGTAAGAATCTAGAACAAGACCAGGTGTTGAATCAGTTATGTAGGACACGGGTTATCTAGGAGTGCCAATTCTTCAATGATTTTATGCAAAATGATTGTCAGCCAGTACCATTTTTAATTGCACAAAACTACACTGCATTTAAGAGTACACCCCGAGACTCGTTTAATAATATCATCTGTTAAAATGTTTAGCAGTTAAGCAGTTAACAAGTACAAAACTAATTCACCATTTTAACTTGGAACACATTTTAAGGCTCCATTGAACTGTAGATTCTGATACGTTAACATATTTTTTGTTGGCAAGATTCTTCTTGAAATTTTGCATGTTGACACCCAACTGTCACTGGTTGAAAATGTGATATTTCACTCACACAGTGCACAGAGAACAGAGCTCAGTCTCACCTGACTGAAAAACTGTATTACCCACAATTTTGAATTGTTGCTTATAGAAAATGAACTGTTCTCTTTTTGCTATAAAGAACTTAGCCAGCGTCACCACCAAATTTTTCATTGGTCAGTTCATTTTCATTGCTACCACACATAACTGAAAAACAAAGGAGACATGTTAACATGTTAGCAGCTGCAGCAACTACCTTACCAAAGAAATGCTAACAATATTGCAGACAACAGATTTTTTTTTTTCTTTTTTTCATATTCAAGTTGAGATGTTTTGGATAGAAAACTATGTAAAATATTGAATATTAAGGCATCGCTTTAGTCTGCCTCTGACCCTGAACCTAAATCAGTATAGTCACTGTTTTAAATGATGGTATGTGAATGTAGCCTAGAAGAAATAGTTGAAAGAAGAGAAAGAGATGGTTTCCCCATAAAAGCTTTCTAAACCGAGGGTACAAACACAATAGACCACAATGAAAAGATGGATAGAGTAATTGTCCTGTTAAGTGATCCGAAAAGACAGGGTAGGGAGGGGGTGGAGTGGATGGTGGTGGTGTGTGTGTGTGTGTGTGTGTGTGTGTGTGTGTGTGTGTGTGTGTGTGTGTGTGTGTGTGTGTGTGTGTGTGCATGCTAGAGAGAGACAGAGACAGAGCACACTGAGAGGCCAAGGGTGCTAACAAGAGGAAAGCCCCAAGACAATACACTCCTCAGTGGGTGCCCCACACTCTGTCTCTACCCCCAAAAAGACATACAGAGGTAGTCTGGATACCAGAGTGGACTGGTTGGAGACCAGAGGAGTCCTATTGTCCATACCAGTGAAGTAGTGACTTTCTTCTGATCCGCTGCAGTCGGTGTGGCCGACTATAGATATATTGTGATTCTGTTTCACTCAAAAGCCTATATGTGCGCATATACGATATCAACTGTACTCTGTTTTCTGTGGGATGAAATTTTGTGAAGTCATCTACAATCAATGGCCATTTTATTAGATACACCAGTAAAATCTAATGCCATCCAGTTTTGACTGATAATGCCAGAGTAATAACTATATATTTAGTATTGAAGATGCTGGTTGCTGTGGTGTTTTGAACTGGGCTGTTTTATATAAAGAAAGGTGTTTTTCCCATCCCACTTAACATGAGGGGAAAGGATATTGTAAACAATATACTGCAGTCCAGTACAATGACAGTAACTAACATATAGTTGAATTAACACCTCTCAGAAAGTGTTTTGAAAAAACCTACCGTTTTACACATGGCAACATTTTGTACTGTATTGCACTTGATTTCTTAGGTGTACCTAAGGTGGCCAAGGAGTCTGTTGTCTTTCTGTGGGATGTAGCTACAACTACAGGCAAAAGTGTTTATATCTGTTCTGAATGGCTACACATGTATAGTCTGCCATCACAAAGAGGGGTGAAATGTTATGAATTGTACAAATGGGAATAATGGTAGAACATCTTTTCTCCCTCCTTGAAGATAGTTATGCAATCTGTTCACATGAAAAGTGAATAAATAAGAAATTGTGTAAAGAAGAAAAAAGAAAGCTTGTGATAAAATGATTAGTGTTGCCTAATGTTTTGCAATGTTGGGATAAGTTGTTACAAAGTACGTTCTGCAATTCAAGTAATCCGTAATTTGGTTCTTTTATCATAAAAGTAATCCATAACTTGGAAAAATTGCTGTCTTTCCTTTCCTTTTGTTTCCGCAAAAATAAAATACCAACCCTGAAGCATTTGCACTGCTGCAGTTTATCTCCTGCTCTGTAGCAGGTGGCTGCATGCCAGTGGAAGTCAAACCTACAACTGTGTCAGTGTAGTGAGAAAGCTGCAGAGTTAAAGATTGTGGGCCGTAAAAAAGGCTGCAAAATTACAGTAGAGTCAATACATTCAAAGGTACATGAACAGTTGGCTACACGACATCTGGACAATATAACTGGCAAAAGAGGTTTTACCGTAATGTTTGGTAACGCTTAAGTACTCTAACATGTTATTTTTCTCAGTAGATAACACAATAACGGAAGACATTACTTTTTAATAGTATTTGTAATGTTTAATGATGATGTTCAATGCAGGACCTTTATTTTGCAATACAGGAACCGGAAATGTATTGTGTACCAGCAGGAAATAGACAAAGCAAGCTAAACGTGAAGCTCCCGCTATAAACATACTACAATGGATTTTCAACATACCTCACACCAAAAGCTAACCCTATACTCACCAGGTACAAATTCCTTGAGAAAATGCAGGAGAATGGTGAATCATTCAAGCACTTTGTAAGAGAACTCAAACTGCTTGTTGTGGCTATACAAATAGCAAAGAAATGGCCAGGGACTGTAAAGTGTCTGCTAGCAAGAGTACGAGAAAATTTGCTAAGTTATATACTGGAGCTAACGCCCGCTCCTACAAGCTAGCGCAGGTGCAGCTAAAGGCTATGGCCACCCACAGCTACATGCATGGAAACCAGGCACTGCTAAACATGTTAGCAGACCAAACAACAGCCAGAATACATCAAACAACGCCTGCAATGCATCCGTTTGGCTAAACAAAGAGAGTGCCCAGCAAAGGGGAAAACGTGCTTAATGTGTTGAAAATTTAACTACGTCACTAGAGCATGTAAATCTAAATGCTCTACTCCAAACAGAACAGGACATAAAAATGTACAAACTGTTGAAAAAGAGGATGTGGATTTAAAATCAGATCTGTTTATGGACACTGTCACAGCAGAAGAAGAGGATGAGGATGATGACATAAAACTGGGACCACAGAATGCAAAATTAACATTTAAATTACATGCTGGAGCACAAAGTAGGATGATACCTGCTAAAGCCTTTGATGAGCTCAGGCCCAGCACAACACTGCTGAAAGTCAAACGCAAGCTGCTTGGTTAGTAGTAAATACAAAGACAAGTCCATAACAGAGAAGTTTTGCACTGTAGACTGCAATGGGCCAACTCTCCTAGGCTACAAAGCGTGTAAAGCCCTGGGCCTAATCAAGGTGGTGTATGCAGTCACCAACGCCAGCAAGAAAGAGTGCGACTCCTAGTCAGCTGACGTACTGAGCGAGTACTCGGATGTTTTCAAAGGCATCAGTGAAATCCAGGGTGAGTCCAGATTCAGGTAAGTCCCTAGCATAGCACCAGTAGTTTGTCCATAAAGGACGGTGCCATTTGCCCTAAGAGACCATCTAAAAGCAGACTTAGACAACATGGAAAGAGACAAAATAATATGTGAAGTGACTGAGCCTACCTAGTGGGTCAATGCCCTAGTAACATGTGAAAAGCCCAAAACACACAAACTCTGTGTATATCTGGACCCACAGTCCTTAAAGCGAAACTCTCGCCAAAAAGCAACAATATGCAAAAAACAATATAGTACCATATCTCTCTATAAAAGCAAGGAATCTCTGTCTGTCTGTCTGTCTGTCTGTCTGTGTGTGCCTCAAATATCTCTGCGGATCAGGATCAGAATGACCTGAGAGTTTCAACATGGCTGCCGTTTGGTTCAGTGGTGTGCGACTTCGCATTTGTTTGGACTGCAACGATACCGTGAATAGATTATTTCATAAATGCTTTACACATTCTGGAGCATAGTCCACCGGAGCTACCACAGTGACATGCGCATTAGAGCCAGTCACTGCAGAGCTCAAGCCTGCGACACACATTAAGAAACAAGCGGATGTATACCTGCGGTGGCGCGCGCTGGACCGGGATTTTGCCGGCGGTTCGGTCCCGTTCTGTTCTGTGCATCTAAACTGATTGTTGTGGATTAATGTTACTAAACAAGACCGGACCGGTCTGTTCGGGTCTGAGGAGATGCGGAGACGCGCAGACAACAAAGTGGAATCGTAATCTGTGGATGTTCGTGTGTACCTAGCTGCTAGCCGCTAGCCGCTAGCTAACCTACACGGCCCAACTCCCGAGCTGACGGACCGGACGCACCGACCTGTCCAAAACCGGACTTGGGGTAAATAATGTCCGCCACGCTTTTTGGCGAACATTGCCGTCACGTTTGCTTTGTGTCTGGTGCAGAAGAAACGGTAAAAACGGGCTTTTGTCACGAAAGTGTTCAAGCAGCAAGTTTGGTTGTAGAGGAACAGGAGGTGTACAGACAGCGATATTGAGAATTGAGTGTGTAGTGGAGTCGTTTTTTTGTTTAATGAGTCAAAACAATGAGAAGAAGCTGAATGTGGAGCAGGCAGTGCAGCTCTTCATTCAGCTGGAAGGAGCTCAGGCAGACCTGAACATTGCCTGCATTTAAATGTAAATAGTTACACAACTTTGTAAATTTTTATAATGTATGCACTTATTCAGCAAACAACAATTTATATTTGCATTATAAGTAATAAAAAATGGTTTGTTAAACATATTTGTGGTTTTCACAGTAAAAAAATCTAACATTTTCTACTCAGATTTTATGTTTTTTTGTGATTTTAGGTCCATTGTGTTAGTACAATATGTCAATATGAAAAAATTACTGTACAGTCACACATGTGAGGTTGTGCTGAAAATAATCACACCAAGTAAATAGTTTTAAGGTGAAATATAATGGCAAAATCAAAAATAGTCACAAACGGCCAATTATTCCCTGGAATATCAGATTTCACAACAAACCTAAATATCCCTGACTTTCCACCTTCAAACAGCCTCATTTGGCCATCAATGAAAAAGCTTCTTAACCTCCCACTTTTCTATAGGAACACATATTTCCTACGGGCACTGCACTAGTACAATAAAATGCTCAAGCAGTTACAAAATAAGATAAAATATTGAGGTAAATAAAATAAAATGCTGATCTAAGTGGAACTTAAGCAAGAGAATAAGGTGCAGTTTTATGTACAGACATAATAATTTAAAGCGTAATAAGTTATGTGTGTGTTTTTGCGTGAGCGGAGTAAAGTCTGATGGCACCAGGTAGGAATGATTTCCTGTGCCATTCTTTAAGGCTGCAGGGTTGGATGAGTCTGTTGCTGAAGCTGCTTTTAAGCTTGTCAGTAGTTCAGTGTAAGTAGCTAGAGATCTCATGAAGGACCTCATTAGGGAACTAAGCTTCTAGATTGAATTTCTGAGCAGTTGGATTCGAACCTATCTAGCATTCCCAGACCTCCTGGACTGAACCCTTAGATCTGCTACACTGCTATTGTGCAATCTTCTGTTACATCTGACATGTAGTCTCGACAGAACAGACCTTCAGGATTAATGCATCTATCATTGACAGGTAGGAGGTACACAGACAGTCTGTGAAGTGGTGGTTTGGCTTTTGTTTTGTTCTGCTTCTTTTAAGGTACTGCATATGTGCACCTCACTACACCACCAACACAACCTTGCACTCAATTGCACATTCTACACACACCAGTCCACAGCACTGGCTAGCTCCAGTCCTTTTAAGGAGGAGGAGACGACTACTAACCTTTCCTCTAGCCACCTTTCTGTCCACCTTTCTTTCCTTTCTCTTTGTTTCTTTATATTTCATTTTAATGAAAATTGTTGGTTTAAAAGCAGCAAAGGAATGAACAAAGGCCCACGGCTGCTTATGACTGTGTATACTGTTTGGAACTAGCCTGCAAACAAAAGCTACCGAATGCTAGCTAAATTTAGATTACCACTTACCTTACCAGCAATACCAATATCTGTCCATCAGAAATTACCTTGGTATGTAACTGGTCTCCATGACTCTCAGAGGCTGCATACAACCCCACTCAGGAGGTGTTCATTGGCAGGTTGCTAGTTAGCAGTTGCTTTTACAAAATTAATGCTATATCTGACGTAAAAAAATAAATAAAATCCGGCTTGGGTCCACATTCAAAATTCAACCAATAGTGTCACTGCAGCAAAGTGATGTCAGACGGTCTGACTCTGTACCACCACATAATGGTGATAAAAAATAATGAGAATAAATATACATATATACATATATACATATATATATATATATATATATATATATATATATATATATCCGATCCCTGATCAGGATGTTATGTCCGATTACGATTAAGTCTGAAACCACGTGATCGACCACGATTTCCGATCATGTGATTGGATCAGTACATCCTTAAATATATGTATCAAATATAGAAAAATCCTCCTGATGGAACATTATCATACCCTTCTTCCTCTTCCTGTTCTTTCAGGAGTTGGTGGAGGTTAGGGGCTTCATAACCACTTATTTTTACTAGTGGCCAAGTTTTTCATAATAGCAGGCAATTTGTCGACTAGTCGTTATGTAAGAAAGATGCAGAGACAGGTGTACTAGTACACAATGAAAATTGTAGTTTGAGTTTTGAGTTCAAGCATTCCACTGGGACATCTCTCCCCTTTTACACTACATCTACATTTTTTTAGGTGGTGCAATAAATAGAAATTGGACTCACCAAAATGATAAAAACACTGTGGTGGTAACTTGAAGAAGAACAAAACAACTGTGTTGGTCAATAACACATTCATTGATCATTGTCCTGCTCCCTTACAACATAACCCCATACAGGGTATAAGGCTTTGTAGCTGCACATCAACGGCATCTGCTGGCGTAGCCTGCATTTGTCAACTGCCTACAGCACCGACAAGCAGTAGTCGACTAGTTGAGTAATTGGTGAAACCCGTAGTGGAGACCAAATCTGAGCTGAAAGGAGTGTCTATTGGATGTAAATTCATCAGTTTGACAGAAGAATGGCTCAAAATGAAGACCTGTGTTGCTGTTTCTTCTTGAGGGGTTAACTGTTTGCCAAAATGTACACCATATCAATGTTACCAGATAATGATAATATCAGTGTTGTGTGTATAGATTGTTCTGCTGTCCCCAGTTGGACAAGAAATCAGTTTATGCAGCTTTAAATGTTTTTTTGACAATTTCTCTTCGATTACTGCCATTTCCACTGCTGCTACTTATAATTATATTGCTATACAGTTGTCAGAAGTTTACATACATAGGGTGGCATGCTCTCTGCAAATGACACATGACCCTTTTCCCCCTTAAAAAAGAAAGCAATAAAGAGATTAGCTCTGTGGTAGAACCCCTGAATTTGCACATTCAAGCAGACATCATGGAAATTAGAGGAAATGGCGCTCCACCAAACTGGAAGGAGCTCGATTAGTTTAGCACGAAAGCTTTAAAACTTAGAAGAATGCTCTCTGTAACTCCGTAATGCTACAGCAGCCTGTTATTCAGCATTGATGAAGAAAATAGGAACAAAAACATGTTTCTTTTCAGCACTGTAGCCAGGCTGATGGAGAGTCATAGCTCTACTTATCTCTGTATCCCTACAACACTCAGTAATTACCAGTAATTACTTCATGGGCTTCTTTAATTATAACATTTTACTTGTTAGAAATAGAATTCATCACCTTTTGACCAGAGATGGTACCAATTTACCTTCTAACACAGAACTCCCAGACACAGCTGCAAAACCAGATATATACAGTTGTGGTGAAAAGTTTACATCCACTTGTAAAGAACATGTATATCATGGCAGTCTTCAGTTCCAATGATTTCTAAAACTCTAGAGATGTGAGATGTAATGAGTGGAACACATATAACTTTGTCACAAAAAACATTTGTGAAGTTTGGTTCAATAATTAATTTATTAGAATTGATTATTTATTACACCAAGTCTGGTGGCTCAAAAATATACATACAGTAATTTGAACAATCAGTTTGGTGATACAGAAAGTTGTGTGAATCTGACCTTTAGTCTCTCTCTCTCTGTCTAATACTTGATAGCGATGAGGAGCTGTGAGAGACACATGGCTTAAAACCCCCTTCCATCAGCCCTCCACTGCACTCTCTTACTCTTTTCCTTCCTCTTTCTGTTTCACCCCCGTCCAATGACCCACCCCCATGACCCATTACTTCAATTTTCCCTCTCACCTCTTTCTCCTCTGCATTAACCTCCCAGCAACCCCCCTTTTCATCATTGTCTCATTCTCTCCTTTTCTCTTCCCACTTTACAGCATGTGGAGAAGTTTGGCTGCACTGTGTTTTTCAAATAATGAGAATTTGATTCTTGTATGAATAGTCTGAAATAGTGCTTAGACAAACATAGGACATAGCTAGCCAAACCAGCGATTTGGTGACTAACAGTGGATAGTATAGATCAGGGGTACTCAAATATAAATCTTAAAGGGTCACAAAGATTTTTCTCAATGACTCAAAGGTTCATGTGTTGAGGTCGGTCAGGCCACACACAATAATACTGTAATATTCAAAACAAAATGTCCTTTTCATTCAAAACAACAACAAAAATACAAACTAAAATAAAATGTCATTTTTATTTTGACATAAATTAAAATACATAGTTGAATATTTCCTCTTTTTGTTTGCCTTCAAACATTGTGTCCATCATATCAGTATGTAGTATACCCGCATTATTTTATCATTTCTGCATCTGAGAATGGCTTCTTGTGCTTACCCAAAATCCACACCACTCTAAGTGAGCACTCTGTTGCTTTTTGTTGTTGTGTCATAGATGTGACAAGAATCCTGCTTGCAGCTTGATATGACGATTTCAGTGCATTTATTTTTGTTGTTCTTACCTTTGAATTTTGAGAAAATGTCTCCTCAAAATTCCTATGCTTCGTCTCATCGTGCCATTTCAAATTGCAAATCTTCATCACAGCTATAGTCTCCTGGCATATTAAGCACATGGGTCTTGTGCTGGTTGGAGGGAGAATGAATGCATATTTTTCAGTCCATTCTTCTTGAATTGCCGATTTTCACTGGCCACTATTCTTTTAGCAGTGAACTTGGAACACGCCATTTTCGTGCAATCAAGGCTCCTACAGCCGGCAAGATGTCAATATGTGAACCAGAGTCCTGCAAGGGTTCGGGTACTCGCATAATTTAGATGAAACAGGTGAAAAATAATGTTCTGTGTCGGACACGGGTGCGGATCGGGTCAGACGCCTGACAGCGCAGGTCGGGTTTTGCGATTGCTATTTTCAAGGTGTCACATGCAAAAAAAAAATAAATATCATTTTTAACAATACATCTACAAAAATATTCCCGCATTTCAAAATGGTAAGCATTTATATTTCATATGAGCTCATTCGTGTGTGCTTGCGCCCTCCCAGAACTCCCATTCCCCACGCTGGTTTGCTTTCATTTTTAAAAATTGCATCCGTCTAATTTTCCTTCGGGAGCGGGTCGGGCGTCGGTATCAATTTATAGCGGGTCGGCTCGGGTGACTCAGCTGTCTGTGTATTGTTGGCATGGAGACAAGTCCCGATATACACGTGCTGACCCAACCAGAACACATGGTGAAGGAATAACAGTTTGGGGGCCACAAATAGGAGGCCGGTGGGCCGGATGTGGCCCCGGAGGCTGCCTATTGAGGACCACTGGTATAGATCAAATAGAACATTAGAAAAGTCTGCTTTGGAGTTGCTGAGACATTGAAAACAATTAGTTTGCTCTACTGTTGAAAGACTGGCTTCTGTGTCCACATTACCGTTACTTTATAAATTACACTGACTGATGTAAATCCAGTAGTTTCTATGCTATTTCAACATTTGAAGCTCTGTTGGGGGGAGAGGTGAAAAAGTTTGCCATAAAACATTTGCATAACCAACCGCTTGGTCTTCATCTTTATGTTTTCTCTCTCAGAGCCAAAACATATTGTCTTGAAAGCACAACTTTGCCTGTAGTGGCTTGTTTGTTTTTGAGCGTCAGTGTTATATTTTCTGGTCTGCTGCAGCTGCAGTTTTTGCCAATCATTCCCCCTTGCTGCCAAAGAGGGCAGTTTTGAACTGACTCTGTAACGAACTCCAGCTTCAGGAACCTTTAAACACGGTTTCTGTTTGACAAGAGAAAACATTTCATGGATGAGGATAAATTGGTTGGTTTGCGAGATGACTGGTTAACTTGCCCCTCCAATATAGAGCAGTGCTCTTCACTAGTCAAGAAGTAGTACTGAGGATGGTTTCCCATACAGCCATACACATAGGACAAATTAATAATTTGAAACAATTTCTTTTAAAATATATCTACAATGCCAACTGTTTTTCAGAAATTCTATCCAATTTCAGTGTTTTCACTGAGTTTGTATAGACAGACTGAGGTTTAAACTCTAAAAGGTATATCTGAGGTATATCTGATATTGCCCTGTTGGTTTTGTTCCTATCATTTAAACAAGAAACCCACAAGCCCCCATGTCTTGTGCAAACTGTCTTGACTGTACTCAGGAGACTGGGGATTGTATCCCATTTGATGGGATACCATGATTGTCCTGGGGCAATTATTATGATGGTTCAGAAACAACACATACATGGATAGAGATTATGCTTTAGCAGTGTTTTCTTTTGTGGTCCTTTTTAGTCTCTGTCATAGGAAACAGGGCATTTAATGACTTCATACCAAGGACCATAGGACCAAATACAAAAAAGGAATGGGCATATGAGAATTTTTTACACTAGACATAACCATATGCAACTGGAAAGTTTAGTGTTTGTTTTATGTATGAACAGTTTTTTGACTGCATTAGTCAAGTGGATTAGGTGTGATGGGGTGAATCACACTGAAATTACAGTAAGATGTGATGAATTTTTTGTCAAGTTTTGACTGACTGTGAAAGAGTCACATACTTTATACCTCTGTCAGCATCAACTCTGAACAAACAAATCCAATCCAAAAAATAGTTCACAGATAACTGTCAGGTGTTGGCAAGGGGAAAGGTTGAGCAAGTCTAGCGGAGAGTGTGGAGTATCACTGCATACAATGCCAATGGAAAGATGGAGTGGAGATAAACAGGCGGTAAAGAGTTAGCCAAAGTTTTTTTGTTTGTTTTGTCGTTTGCATAACAAACATTACTATAACATTATTGCACAAAACATAGTGTGATGATACCCATCTACTGTTTTTGTTACTTTCAAGAGTTATATTATATATATATCAGGAATTCTGAATTTCAGAAAGACTATATTTCCTTATAGCCAACCTGTACATTTGAAATCATTGTGAAAGTGCAGGTTTGTATTTTCAGTTTTCATCCCAAATAGATATGAGTTCTGCAGTGACTATTGACACATTCCAGATGACAGATGTTCTAAAATGTAAAAGTGGTTTCAGAAATGATGACACTGGCACATGTTTCAGTGCATTAAGATTACCAGTTTATCAAAAAAAGAGATTACGGTTAGTTATGTCATTACATACATGATTATGCAACAGTCCATATGCAAATACTCCTTATCCATAATCCTTAAATGAACTACAGGATATCCTTATAGGATTAGCACTGAATGACATATGGTTCATATCCTTCGCACGCGCGCACATGCACGCACGCACGCACGCACGCACATACACACACACACACACACTCCATAACTGGCGTTAAGCACGCCCCCATTTTCCTAAGACCAATTCAATAAGCAGATGAGTGGTTCCTCTTGGCCCACTTACAGAACAATAGACAGACTAAAGGTCACATAAGACTGTGGGAAGAGAGGAGAGGACAGAGAGAGGCTGAAGGATGGAGGGATGGATGAAGGGGGTTGGGAGGTAGAAGGCGAGCAGAGAGGGGTTGTGAACTTAAGGAGCACAGGCAAGGGTGGTATAAATGATGTTGCTGATATCAGTCATTATTATCTTTATTAACTAGAGTCCTGGAGTTTTAGGGACTGATATAGGTATTGGGAAGTAAAATAATTTCAATATCAATTTTACCAGCAGATAATCTCATATATACAGGAAATATACATAAACACACATTTTTGCAACATGCAAAACGTAGTGAAGGTAGGATGTTTTACAGTTTAACTCAGTTTTTCTCCAACATTTTACACTATGTACCGCCTTAGAAATGTTTAGGCTCTTCAAGTACCACCATTATAACTGAGTTTGAGTCACTTCATCTTACTGCTTTAAGTAGCCACCAGCACTCATGCCTAGTTAAAATTGTCTTTTTGCTGACATGATGCATCACAATCCATTGAGATGGTTTCATTTCCACAAGCTTTGCTGTACATTCATACTCCTCCGAGGTGAACTAATCAAAACAATTAACTCTGTGTGTTGTGTGCGTTCACCCTTGTCCTAATCAATTAGTCCACAAAATCCCAATGTGTACAGTTGTGGTCTGAAATGTATACACATTTGTAAAATATGTACAGGTGCTTCACCATAATTTAATTTAAAAAAAGATTCATTACACATGTAGTGAAATATTGCAAGCCTGTTTAAAAAAAATATCCAGTATTTCAAAATATTAGAATATTACATAAGACCAATCAGAAAAAGATATGATATGATACATGAAATGATACAGAAATGTCAACTTTCTGGTCTGGTGTCTGACAATACCCCATAGATGTCTGTGGGGTTCAGGTTAACCCTTTATAGGGCACTCATTGAAATCTTTGGAAATTCTAAATTTTAACCATAGAAAGTTAATGGAGGATGTTACAGGACATTTTTGCAAAAAATAATATTATCAATATTTTTCACCTTTGCTCTGCAAATCAAGGTCAATGAAGTGACCATATATGAGCACTTGCCTGTCTTTGGTAAAAAAAAATTACCAAAAGTGAATTTTAAAACAAATATGAGAAAAACACACACAAACTTCAAGGAACATTATTTAGAGACATCTGCCTTGATGTACTGATGCTGGCTTGACTGTCATACAAGAAAAACACATACAAACAAATACACATACACGTAACATTCAGTTAGGAACCCTTTTTTGAGCCGATAACAAGCCCACTTGTTACACCAGTTACAGTCAAAATATTGCCAAATAAGAAGTAAATAAATAATATGTGAAACAAAATTTATAATTGATCAGAAAAAATATAATAAATCATAAATACAAAAGTAAAGCTGCAAGCAGCGATGAACGGGCCCTCGCAGTCCATACATGTCGGGTACGAGTACCCGGCCCCATTGCCCGATTGTTTTGTACGATCTGTCAACTGTCTGTGTTTCAGACAGTGCAGGAAGGGGTTATATGTCATTTCCAGTGTCCAACATGTGGCGCTGTGACTATGACTGTATATTGGCCTATGTGTTCAGGGCTGGACTCCTACCAAACATGTGAAATTTGGTCCAGATAGGAATGAGGAAGTTGTTCCTTTTTGATTTGGTGGGCTGCTCCTGCCGGTGTTAAATAATGTGCGCTGAAGTCAGAAGAACTCCCTGCAATCTACATAAATACAAAATGGACTACAGATGAAAAATTCCTCAAACAAATTTGGGGTCAGTTATGTTTTGATTATTGAATCGCAGTCCACAGGCGTTGGGCAGCAGCACTGTCGGAGGGTGCACAGACCTTCTAGTTGCATGTCATGTTGTAGTGTATGGTATGGAGAAAAAACCTATAAATGTCATGTAAATAGGATGATGTTTGTCTGAATTCCTGTGTCCAGTAGGTGGCACTATCAATATGACACAGTATTGATGCATGGAGGTATTCAGGGCGACATCATATGTGTGATGAATTTGGTGTACATGGGAAATTGTATGTTGAAGTTAGAAGGACTTCATGCTTTATGGCGAAACATGAAAATGGATCGGACCATGACACCCAGCATGTTTGACATGGGAGAAAGCTTTTGATAACTTTTGATGTTCAAGGTTTGAGGATGATACTGAGTGAATTGGAGGTCTGTGGTGTTCAATATGCAGTACATATGCATACCAAATGTCATTCATGTATGTGCATGTAGGAGGCGGGGCTTGGATTTTTAATATTCCAGGGGGCGCTATAGAGTCCCCTGGTAACACCCTTCGTCAGCTATCGTCAGGAGGGCATTGGCCATAATTTTACCAAGTTTCGTGTTAATACGACCTACCGATGTGGAGATATAAAATCCTTCAATTTAAATGGACCACCTACTGGTAATCGGCCGACATTTTGCACAGAGCCTCAGGGGCTCATGGGGAAGTAGCAATCTGAATTTCTTGTCATTCGGACATACCAGTGTGGAGATATGCAAGACTTCCTGTTTTGAGCAAATTGTACAGGAAGTTTTTATTTAATAATTTGAGTATTGTTTGAATTATCAAAATTCTTTTAATAACTTTGAACTTTCGGTGAAATCACCTGGGAGGAGCTCGCAAAAGTAGATTTGCGACATTTGGCGAATTTGCGTTTTAAAAAAAGGTAGGCAGAAATGGGCGTGGCCTATATCGCAAGATTCAGCAGAATTTACTGAACCCGTCCATACAAGGTTTTTGAATGTGCCATAAAGCATATGGGAGTTATAAACCAAAACGCACGTTCCTTAATTATGGCGCCACCAAGTGGTTGAAATTCCCAATGACAATAGATTATAAACATTTTCGGCAGGTGTGAGCTAAATTCGAAGTTGACGAGAGACAATAACTCGTAACTCCCGAGTCAGTTAAAAGATTCTTGAGTTTTGAACGATTCGTAAATGAATCGCACATCACTAATCCATAAGGCATATGTCTAAAAATGGACACTTGTACCACTCATGCTAGTTTTAGGTGAACAGGGCATATGATCAAATATGGTGCCTTTGGTTTTCAGCCAATCATTAAGCTAATTTTTAGAAATGCTATGCAAACAACAACAATCTCTATCTTTAACACAACCATTCAACAAAATAATTTGTGAATTACATCAATTTACCATGTTTAGTTATGATGTTATTGCCGTAGCTGTTCAAAAAAGCAATATTTATGATTTCTGCAAGATAGCTGTGTTTGAGGTTCTCCAGGCCTCTGCTGATTGGTCAGATGCCATGAAATCACTATCTGTCGGATAGCTTGATCACCCCTGATTGGCTGAGAGAAAACCACATGACTCTACAATTCCAGATGGAGGCAGGGGGGGTGCATTTTGAATGTGTATGGAAGTGACTAAATATGGTTACTTGCCCCATAATGAGTTGGCTGGCTAATCAACTACAGTAATACCATGGTCAGCAAACCAGTTACTAGTCCTGCTCGAAAAAGAAATGCTGATTTCCTTTTCCGGCAGGATTTGGCACCTGCCCAGTGCCAAAACTACTATTAACTGGTTTGGTGACCATGGTATTGCTGTGCTTGATTGGCCAGCCAACTGGCCTGACCTGATCATCATCAGTATAAAAACAAAAATGAAATATTTCACTTTATGTGTATGAATCTACAACATGTGAAAGTACTTTTTGGATTAAATTGTATATCATGGCAGTCTTGGGTTCCAATGACTTCCACAACTGTCATTTTTCTGCGATGTAATGAGAGAAATGCATACTACTTTTTCACAAAAAAACATTAATGGAGTTTGGTTCAATAATGACTTTATTATAGGTCCTCTGACAATGTGACCAAATCTGCTGCATCAAAAATACACATACAGTAGTTGTGATATTTAGGTATTTAGGTCTCTCTGCCATTTTTACCTCAATTAGGTACTTTTGATAGCCATCCACAAGCTTCTGGTAGTCCCCCAACTAATTTTTTAACCACTATCCTCTGCTAAGCAGTATTACCAGGTTGGAAACCAGGAGTTACTGGCTGTTGCACTGGAGGAGTGGTGTTAACTGGTGGGGGCAGCAAGCAACAATTCATTGTCTGGACTATTCACAATACATCTGATCCGCTGAGAGACTCAACTCCCAGCAAGGCATGGTGGGCTTTATTTTTTCACTTTTATCACTTCAGTTTCACTCTGTCCTATCATCCTGGCTTCATGAATGTTAAGCCTTACGCCCCCTCTCGCTAGTTTGACCCAGAATCTGACAGCAAGGAACCCATTAGCATCATGCCTTCCTCCTGTCTTGTTTAGGCTGTTACATGGGGAATTGAGGAGCAGGTTAGACATATTAATCTGGATGTCCTTGTCCCTGAGGGTGTCCCTTAAACAGGCTGTTTGTTCCTCCCACACCTCTTGCCTCGCGTGCTGTCCAAGGGTTTATGGGACTATCTACGTCATCAAGCAGCGTTACTGTGCTGTTCAGTTATATTTGGTCTAAGGCAGGGGTTCTCAACCTTTTGCAAGCTGGGCCCCCCCAAAGCTGGTTCATTGCAGTTGGGCCCCCCCTGGATACCCATTGCTCGAGGCTGTAACCCAGCCAATCTCTGCTACCAAACATTCTCCACCGGTACTGAACTTGAAGTACAAGGGGGGCAATGGAATTGCCAGTCTGCAGTCAAGAAGGCATTTTCACACTCCCCGAGACAAACAGGTCGAGGAGGAGGAACTGAGCTCTTCATCTCACCCACATTGTCCTACCAGGTCCTTCTCATAGACCAGCTACCCAGATGCATTTGAAATCCCCACCGTGTCTGTCACCCTTCCTATCAAGCTCAACATCGTGCTGCTCTATCACCTTGACTTCTTTGATGAGATGGACACCCTTCTGAACTGCTCCCCTGACGATGGCACTCATTGTCCTGGGTGACTTCAACTTTCACCTAGAGAAGATGCGCTCATCTGTATTCATCGACTTCTTCTCCACATTTGACCTCACACTGTCCCCCTCTTCACCTACCCACCGGGCTGGGAACCAACTTGACCTTGTCTTCATAAGGTCCTATAGTACCTTGGCACTCACTGTGTCCGACCTTCATGCTGTCACTTTCTCTCTCCCCTTGAAGTCCACCACCTCCCCCGCGCTGCACCTCGCAGGGTCACCACCCGTCACAATCTGAAATCCCTCTCTCCCTCCACTCTCTCCTCAATTGTTCTTTCTTCACTACCATCCACAGATCAATTCTCTCTAATGTCCACTGAAGAAGCCTCCTCCACTCTGTTATCCTCCCTCTCCTCCTCTTTAGACTCTCTCTGTCCCCTCACCTCCCGACCGGCAGGATCACCCCCCCGGCTGTTCGAATCTCTGTAAACCAATAGATTGGTGCTACGAGCAGCAGAGAGAAAATGGAGAGAATCACGTTATCCTGGTGACCTTGCCCACTGCCACCAGCTCCTCTCTGACTTTGCCTCAACTGTATCAGCAGCCAAATCTGCCTTCTACCTGTCAAAGATCAACCCCTGTGCCTCCAACCCCCGGAGACTATTATCCTTGTTTTCTTCTCTCCTCACCCCTCCTACCCCTATCCCTTCTCCCTCCCTCACTGCTGACGACTCTGCAACGTATTTTACCTAGAAAGTAATAGACTTCAGCTCCTCATTTACTCCTATGCCCATCCAGAAAGCACCTCCCCCATCCCTCACCTCTGATGGCCTTACCTGCTCCAGCCCTCTCTCCTCTGAAGATGTTCTCACACTGGTGACGTCGAACAGTGCCACCACCTGTTCCCTTGACCCAGTTCCCTACTCCCTTCTCCAAGACATCTCACATGACATCTTGCCATTCCTCACCACCCTGATCAACTCCTCACTCACCTCAGGCATTATTCCAGCTCCTTTTAAGACAGCCACAGTAAAGCCACTCCTAAAGAAACCCACCCTAATCTCAGCTGACATCCCAAACTTACAGACCTGTATCTCTTGTCTCACTCCTCTCCAAGGGCGGACTGGCCATCTGGACGTTCTGGAGAATACCAGAACGGCCGGTGCAGCAGGACGGCTGCCGGCCTCTGCGCAGCTGTCACAGTTTTTTTTTTCTCTTGCTTATAATCGACTGTTGTTCCATGTCCAGACCGATAGGTGGCAGCCAGAGACAGACTGGCCATCGGGCAATGTGGGCAAATGCCACTGCGGCCGCCTGGTTATGTGGCCCAAAGCTCATTTCGACCAGCCGTTTCAAGAATCAATAAAGTTCCTTTGCCAATGGCAATCCAAGTTTCTCTTGATTCTTTTCATAACAAAATGAGTAAGCTAAGCTGTATTTATAGGCCACATACGTGTGTCTATATCACAGTCATGGTTACCTTCTACAGTCGCAAACTTTTATATCACTCTGCATTCTTTTGTAGCGAAATGTCTTATTCAGATATTCAAAAACGTGCATGGTTTGAAATAAAACAAATCTACCTGCATTTTTTTTATTTGAATAGTTATTTGCAAAAGTTAAAATGAAGTAATGCCTTCTGGGAATTTCAAGACTGAATCGAGTAGACCGTCTGAGTGTGGTTGTTGGAAGTTGGAGGTTGGAAGTTGACTGAGTTTAAGCTAGCAAAAAAATGAATCGAGGCATCAAGCGACACAAGGGGAGAGCGGAGAAAAAGAAAGAAATCTCAGAGGGCACTGTTGGCTGACGGTGAAAAATGCTGCAAACCGACTGATTTGTTTTTAAAATCAAGTGCAGCTTCAGCTAACACTAGCGCTAATACTGCTAGCACCAGAACAGCAGGGAGAAAGACAGGACAGGGAGGAATATGAGCAAGAGGATGATGAAGAAGTAGATACGGATGACAGCGTGACGGTAAGACACGTTTTGTTATGGAGCGGCTGGCTCTGATGATTTATTCATGTGTTTTATGTATCGTTGTGTAGTTGTTAATAGCCTGGGAATTTACTTTTACTATCACCGGGGCTATCAAAAGTGCCTGTTCTTTATGTGCGTCAAAATTTGCGCGTGCCCCCTTCGTGGGCCGCTGTTGGGTGAAAATGCCAGGGCCTTTTTTTGTTCCCAGTCCGTCACTGGACGTGGTCCTGGAGTAAGAGTTTGGCTCAGGGACTCCCAGAGGCAGTGTGGCTGGTAGTAGAGGTGCATAGGCAGGAGGCTGGTGGGTGAGAGGCTGGAGAGCGTGGCATCACCAACACTGGAGAGGAATGAGAAGGAACTGGGCTATATCTTGGTCGAAAGACAAAAATAGCAGCTAGTCTAGGCTCTAGGCTCAAAGGTTTACTACCACGGTGTGGTGTCAGAAACAATGTGGCAGTGAATTCAGAGATGACCAAGGTATTAAAGTGAAACTCTCACAAAAATGCAACCTAGGCTTTTTTTTGTGAATGTATATGAGTCAAACCTTTGCGTAAAAGCATAATTACGACGAAAGAGGCACTTTTAAGATTTACTGTATTTTCGTTTTCAGGTCAAACTAAATTGGAGTGCTTGGGTCAAATTAGCCATGGCATCAAAATTGCCAGTTTTAAAACAGGCTCGACACAACATGAAACTTTGCTCGTAGTATCACCAGGGTCTCTACACATGAACACGAGCATTGAAAACATTGCTTATTTACACAGAGTTTATTGAAAGAGAGTTTTTGGCCAACTCACATTAGCAGATGTTTCCTCCGCTTGCCACCGTCCTGCCAGTGCCACTAAAATCAAAAGCTGGAAAAATCACGTGAGATATCGCGTGGATAGTTGTTGCTGGAAGACAGTAGCGGTCGACCTTAACTGTCCTCCAAGTTATTCTCCTTCACATTCGGAGATCCATACTTCTCGGCTGCCATGACAACGGCTAGCGGAACAAGCTACTGCTAACGTGAGTTGTTCAAAAGCTTTATTTTTAGAAAACTGTTCTCAATGCTCGTGTTCATGTATAGAGACTCTGGTGATAGTACGAGCAAAGTTTCATGTTATGTCGAGCCTTCTTAGTGTTTTAAAAATAGTGATTTTGATGCTAGCGCTAATTTGCCCCAAGCACTCCCAATGAAAATGAGTTTGACCCAAAAATGAAAATATGATAAATCTTAAAAGTGCCTCTTTCGTTGTGATTATGCTTTTACACGAAGGTTTGACTCATATACATTCACAAAAAATGCCTACGTTGCATTTTGGTGAGAGTTTCACTTTAAACCAGGAGTGATGAGGAGATTTGCTAAAGGTGTGTGTCAAGCTCCAGCCCTCCAGCAAAGACATGCCTCAGCTAAGATGAACCTCTGAAAGCAGAAATACACACCAAAGACAAAAAAAGGTCCACACTAAACCCAAATCATGACACAAGATGCCAACACAAACACCACATCTCTATTTATTCATTTACCAACTTCATCCTTCATCCCAATTATTTCTACCATTTTTTTTGCCTCTATCTATTATGACTACAGTCACATAACTATTACTACTTCCCTTTAATAACCACTCACCACACATCTTCTCTAAGTGCATCTACAGTTCATCTCCATATCCCCAAATCCTTTATGTTGTGTTTAGTCCCAATCTGTATATCTTATTAGTCCCTCTGTGTGTATGTCATTTATTTTGTTGTTGCAAATAAAAGAAAAAGAGAAATCAATCAGGCAACATGGCCTGTATATATTCACACATGAGTGGTCAGAGAGATCACAGTACAAGCCTGACTTTACATTGTGACAAAATTATCTTGCGTCTTAAGTGTAGAAAATATATGTCCATACATGCTGATCACCCTGTGTGGGGTGAACGTGTATAAAGCCACACCAGCTACAATGAGTGTAAATGTGTATGTGTATTTATTCACGTTTTATGTGTATGTCTGTGTATTTCCATGTCAGTCACATTCCTTTGCCAATTAAAATGCTTATGTCTGTACTGTAAAGTGGTGCAATAACATAAAGAGACCCACAACTGATTACTAACAGATGTGGTGGCACCGACTCCCATAAAAACTTCACAACTTGCAGATCAATCAATTTATAGTAAAGTTTGCATACTAAAGAATAGGATGCTTAGTTTTGGAAATATTGAAGTCATGTGAACATGATGTAGTATGTAATTTTAGCTTTTTATTTCAGACTATTTTATTGATACTTCAAAAATTTAAAAAGTGGCGTTTATCTGTAAACATTATCTTGCTGAACAAAACAAGAAAGTATCAAACTTTCGTTTGCCACGGAGCTCATTTTCTGCAATAAAAAAAAACTCCCGTGGGATATTTGTCGAGAAGATGATTAAGCTGCTCTGTAGTCTGTTTTAACTGTAACTTTTGGTAATGGCTCACTTCACTTTGAACCTGAGAAGTAATGCATTAAAAGTAGGTATGTAAGGTAAGTTGGTGAAATAAGTAGCAGGTACTATCAACAATTATTATTATGACAAACCTGGCCAATGTACAGTATCTGACTTAATCCTGCAACATACTGGTCATTGGAATTATCTAGCTCCTCTTACCTTTGTGTTTACCATCTGTTAAAGAGAGAGAAAGTGCGACAGCTTTGTGTACAAGTGGACAAATACCGTCAGAAAATGGACATGTTCAAGGAAACAAGTGAATAAATGAGTGGAAACTCTTGTTTTGGTGACCTGAAGTCAACTAAGTCACCTGCACATCTGGCTGAAGGGCTACTGCTGTGAAAGGGGCATCCCCTAAGTGGACAACTTCACCACCTTCCACAATAGAACTGATCTTTTCAGATATGAATGTCACCATCCAAATCACACAGGATGTTGTCTTTTTTCCATGAACTTACGCTACGCTCCAATAAAGCATTCAGTGCATGAAGGTATGACAGCCAGAATGGTTCTTTTCCTTCACAATCAGTATCTGTTTCTGTATCTAATATTCCTGTTTTCATGACAAACATCATATGTCTGACTCCTGTACAACTTATAGACCTAAAAATTAGGGGTGGAACGGTTCATCAAAAAAATCCGTCCCATTCGGTGCGCTTGTCACGGTTCAGGACGTGTGTGTACCGTTCGGTTCATAGGAATGCGCAACTTCTTTTTCTCATTTACCAACGAGGCGACGCGTGTACACTCCAGAGCAGCAGGTGGCGGTACTGAGCTGGATGCCAACCGGCAGTAAACAAGAAGAAGAAGCGAAACGGTGTAGCAGATATACAGTAATAGAGTATCTTTGGGTCAGCTGTGGAGATGTTTGTGGGCATGGCGAATGGAAAAGAGTCAGAGCTAGAAGATGCGTAGCCTGACAGTGACGAGTCAGACAGGGCAAAATGCCTAACGAAAGGAGTGGTGTTTCATAGCCTAAGATATGCAGCCTTTTGCTGTGGTGAAGGGTGCGGGATTTTTTTTTTTCACAATATAAAATAAAATCCCCTCCCGCAAACACTTCAGCAACACGGTAATTCCCGCTATTTATGAAGAGACCGGGCGAGGAATTGTTATAGTTGTCTGACAGCCTATTTAGCATTTACTAGTGATGGATGGACCTCCAGGGCTACTGAAAGTTTTTCTGACTGTGACTGCCCATTAAATTACAATAGTGACAGTGAATAACTATTTGTTTTTAGCATTTGTTAAAAATAACTTTCTCTGCCAAATAAATGAAAAGCATGTTGGAACTAGCAATGTCTCCTCTCTTGCAGTCCCAGAATCTACCTACTTTTAACCTAAGACTGTCACAATGATGCATCAAATGTCAGACTGCCTCACTCTTTCAGTTTTAACCTGACTATACAAGACATAATTGATTTTCCTAACGATCAGCATATACCGAACCGAACCGAAAACCGTTACCACAAAACCGTGATATCAACCGAACCATGGATTTTGTGAACCATTCCATCCCTACTAAAAATGTAATGATTGTACAACCTATCATCTATTGCTCTAAGATGCATTCTGCCAATAAGCCCTATGGTGACTCTGAGCAAAATACAGTGTTGTGCCTGAATGCGTTCAGTGAAAAATGGTTCATGAACTCGTTCATATTTTGTGCAAACGTGAACTGAACGTACTGCATTCTGCCCGATGAACGTTATTGTGAACGCCTTCATTCTGGCGTTTGTGAACGGTGCTCTCGCAAAGTTGTACTTCGTTCAAGAGAGTGTCAGATTTCCATAGAGCCTTCCAGGCGAAAACCGGCTAAAACACACCAGAAACTGGCCTTAATATGTAGTGGAAAATCACCCAATCTGGCAACACCAGCCACCATAGAGTCACACTGCCGCCTGCATCATCAAAATGCGAAGCATGGAGGCAAAAACACATGAAGGCAGCACTACCTCAGACTCTGCCTTAGAGGTGGGTAAAAATATCTATTCATCAATGCATTCCAATATATTTTTTCCCAATTCACTATCGATTCAAAAAATGCTCTGAATCGATTCAGGCAAGCAGTGGCCCCCGACCACCCGCTGTCAGTCGCCGGACACCTCTCGGTCCCCGCCTCCAGCAGCTGGAAGCGAGATATGTGACAATTTGGATCTGGCACAGCCAACAAGGCATAATTTGAAGGATCCCTCAAAGTCAACATTGATAGATCTGATTCGGTGGATTGGGATGGACAAAATTACAGCCTCTTGAGTTCTCTTGAGAATATCAGAATTTTATCTCAAAAACTGAATTTTTGAGAACATTTTGAATTCTGCTCTCATGGGAGCAACTGGAGTCAATATAAGAGTGGCATTTTTAAGTTAAAAACAAATCACCAACATTTCCATGCTGTCAAGATGCAATTTATGTATTATCAGATTTTTGAGATTTTTGTTCAGGTAACAGAATTTCTGACATTTTGACCATTTTTGAAATCTGCCTTGACAACAGCTGCTCGGACAGTGACTCCCTGAGTCGACAAATGAAGCTACACAGCAGGTCTCACTTCTAGCCAATTAGCTCAGTGAGTTAGGAGCTGGTTCTTGGTGTCAGGGGTTGTGAGTTTGAGACCCAGCAAGGATGGTGATGATGACAGATCAAAATGTCAGATGTCCTCAACATGAAACACAAGACATTTGTCCTGATGGTGGCATCGCAGCAAGCCTCAAAATCAGTGTTTTTCAACCCTATTCCTCGGGGAACACTGCCCTGCATGTTTTAGACGTTTCCTGCTCCAACACACCTGATTCAAATGAATGCCTCCTCGTCAGGCTTCTGCAGAGCTTGATGATTGGCCGATAATTTCAATCAGGTGTGTTGGAGCAGGAAACCTCTAAAACATGCAGGACAGTGTTCCCCGAGGAACAGGGTTGAAAAACACTGCTCTAAATTAAATAAAAACAAATTGCTTGGACCGGACCATGGGTGAAAGCTAACCAAATTTTGCATAAAGGCCCAATCTCATGCCAGATTACCTCAGCTGTAAAGCCAATAGTCCTGATAGTGGCGCTACAGCAAGCATTTAAAGTTCAAAACATTGAAAGTTCATAACAAATCAACCCGCTAGAACTTCACACCTTCATCAAACTGTAGCCAGAATACTAAAGAAACGTTTGTACATTTAAACCTACTAAAAATTATGAAGTCCATCACTCTGTTTTTTTTTAACCGTAAAACATATTTCCTCCCACAATTTTTGCCTACAGTGCATTAAAATGTTTGACTGTGAACACTACTGTAAACATATACCTGCAAATTGATTAATACATCTTCAATGTTCATGAATGAGTGATGGTAGATGATGTTTGACAAATATCAGAATTTAACCTAAAAAACTGAATTTTTGAGAACATTTTGAATTCTGCTCTCATGTGAATAATGCAGTCAATGCAAGCAGCATTTTAAACATCAGTTATTCACTTATGGACTAAATCAATCATTTTTAAAAACAAATTACCAACATCTCCATGCTGCAATATGTGTATTTTCAGATTTTTGTCTTGATAACTTAATTTTTTTTACAGTGGTTTCAAATCTGCCTGCACAACAGTGAATGGCTTACTCAATTTGTGAAGCCACTGTTGTATTGCCACTTGCCAATTAGCTCAGAGCAATAGATGACAGTCTTTGGTTCCAGAAGTTGAGTTCAAGCCTCAGGTGGTCCAAAATGAGCATTGATATCAACTGTCTTGTCTTCCTATTATCCTGTTTGTTACTCAGAATTGCCTAAATTTGCCAAAAATAGCCCGGACCCGACCTATCGCTGCACAGCAGCTATAATACTAAGGTTAAGTTTGAGGTGACACGCAGCTGTCCAAGCGGAGATGTTTGTCCGACATTCCGAGATGGGTGATGGAGGAGGATGGGGGAAAGAGAGGAACAGTTGGGTGTCATCTGCATAACAGTGGTAAGAGAATCCATGTGATGTGATTGAAGAGCCTAGTGATCTAGTGCAGTGGTTCCCAACCTTTTTTCCTTGAAGCCCCCCTTGCCTGTGTCAAGACAAGCCAGGCCCCCCAACCCCAACCCGCATACACTAAAAGAATAAAGTGATTAATCACAAACTTTTATTTGCAAAAATACAACAACAGTTATATTCTCCTTGTTTTACAATGTATATAGATACATTTCTTCCTTTTTGTGTCATCAGGTGTATCACACACAAACACACACGCAACAACCAGATTAGGCCATAAGGGAACAGAATAGGCCTACCTCATAGGGGTGTTAATAAATAGCTTATAGAATTTAAATGTGGACCAAAAAATATGTTTCAATTTGGATTATGGAGATTTTTCATTGGGTGTGTTATTGGGATTTTATGGAGTCCAGGGTGTAATTGGCCGTGTTTGACTATTTTTGATTTTACCATTATAATTCACCTTAAAAACTATTTATCTTGCCTTGTTTGGTGTCATTATTTCATTTTGATACAATGGACCTAAAATCACAAAAAAAACATAAAATCATAAAACATTAAATCAAGTAGAAAAAAGCCACAAATATTAACAAACCATTTTTATTTTATTGGTAATTTAAGTATAAATTGTTGTTTGCTAAATGTGTGCATATGTTTCCGAAATTTACAAAGTTATATGTAACTATTTACATTTAAATGCAGGTAATGCCTCAGGCTCAGGTCTGCCTCAGCTCTCCTGTCTGCTTCACATTCAGCTGTCTCCTCGTTGTTTTGACTCATTTAACAAACAAAAAAATGACTCCACTACTAAACACACTACACCAAACACGACATAACACACTGACTATACACTCCAAACACACTAAATGTCACAAATCTCTCAACTCTCAAAACTCGCTATCACCGTCACTGTAGGTCCCTCCAACACCTTCCCCCTGTTCTTCAGGGGGATCAAATCATGTGGTTTGCCATATAATTTTCTGATTGGCTTGTGTGGTGCCTTTTTCCACCAATAGGAACTTGTTTTTGACTATGTGCGTCAGAATCTAGATCAGGGGAACTATGTTGGCATGCTTCTCCTTGACCTACAAAAAGCGTTCGATACTGTGAACCATGAGATTTTAATTTCTAAATTACAGTGCATGGGTTTTAGCAATTTAGCTCTCAAGTGGTTCTCGTGCCACAAGGCTCGATCCTGGGGCCCCTGTTATTTTTACTGTAGCATTAATGACATGTCAGCTGTGGTTCATTGCAAATTGTTGTTGTATGCTGATGACTCTGCTTTACTTGTCCCAGGGTGTAATGTTAGAGACATTGAAAATACTCTTGGTGTTGAGCTTGAATCTGTCAACCAGTGGCTCATAGACAATACGCTCTCTATGCACCTGGGCAAGACCAAATCAATCTTGTTTGGTACTAAAAGGAAGTTGGCAAAATCAAATGTGTTAAAAGTGATGTGTAATGGGTTTGAAATTGTGTCTAGATCAAATGTCACATATCTGGGTCTTACTTTGGATCAATCACTTATGGGTGAATCCATTGCAGCCGAAATTTTGGACAAATGTGCCTGTAAATTGAAGTTTTTATATCGTAAGACAAGGTTTTTAGATTTTACTGTAAAGGAATTAGTGGTTATGACATTGATTCAATGTCACATTGATTCAATGTCACATTGATTTTGCTTGCTCTGCATGGTTTTCTGGGTTCACTATGAAACTTAAAAACAAATTCAAAGTGCTACAAAACAATGTTATAAAGTATTTGTTAAATGCACCCCCTCGTACACATATTGGTAGGGAGGAGTTTAATAAAGCTGGCCTACTACCTGTTCGTCTTAGAGTTGAGCAACTTAAGTTGAACCATATGTTTAACATTGTTAATGGTAAGGCCCCCAAATACTTAAATGCCAACATAATCATGGTCCACACACAGCATAGGCATAACACCAGGGCTAGCATTCGTTCCTGCGTAGTACCTAAAGTGAATAATGCAGATAAACATTCTTTCTTTTACACTGGTATCATGGCATGGAATGGCTTGCCTACTGCTACTCAACTCGTATCATCTAGCGGAATTTTTAAAAGACAGGTTACGCAGATTTTATGGAACAAAGGGATAGTAACTGATATTTTAGATGTTTTACTTTTCTTATTTCTTTGTGTTCTGTGTTGTGTCTACCTCTTGTTTAGTTGTTTTATGTGTAACACCAAGGACCATGCTGGAAATAAGTGTTATCAATCAGTCAATCAGTCAATCTATCTATCTATCTATCTATCTATCTATCTAAATAAATAAATAAATAAATAAATAAATAAATAAAGGTTGAATGAATAGATTTTGTTGACTCTCTTGCATGTGACTTTAGTGATGACCGGATTTTCAAGTACTTACATGTATATGGCTTTCAAATGGATTGTGCAAATTGTGAGCATTTTATCTCCTCACTCGAAGGAAGGAAAGTGTTGGAGTGGCACACTGGAGCACTCCGGCAGCACTAAACCTATGCTCACCGGGGACTCTGGTTCCCTCTATTCTTTTTCCCCTCTCCTCTATGTAACATTATGTTCATTTAATAAAGTACATTCCCTGTCCAGCTGCAGTCAGCAGTCAACATTACAGTACATAAATGCTCTACAACAGGGGTCATCTCCCAAAGATTTCTGCGATAAAAGTAAACTCTAAGCTCTCATTCCTGTCTGATCCTGCCAGGTCAGAGCCAAATCCGATGTGACTGGGTATTTATTCCTCCATAAGGTCTGGCTCTATACCCAACTGCTAAACTTAACCCTTAGTTGAGGGATTTTATGTTATGTTGTTTTGTGTTATTTTATGTTTTATATACACACAGACAACTCTACTTGGTTGTGTATAAGATAGAGTTGTGTAGAGATATGCACACATTGTCTCTGTATCACCTTGATCAAGGCCTTGTGAGTGGTGCACACTCTTATAATCCACCTTCCTGATTCACATAGGGGAAAAACATGAAAACACTAAAACAATAGATTGGTAAAGGGCTGTTGTGTAAATACAAACGGATGTTTTTATAGCCTACAAATCTTACTTGTCTGTCAACTGCCCTAACCAGGACTAAATAGTAGGCTATACAATGAGCATGAAGTGATACTCTTTATGTAGACTACCACTCTAATTGGACAGTCTTTCTGATCAAATATGTATGTTTTTCTAAATATTTTTACAAACCTGACCACAGACAACAAGAATAAATGCCATATCTGGAATACAGTTATAGCATACATATAGCACACAATATTTCTTTTTCCAAATTTGAGACAGTCAGGTTGCTCATCCAATCATCGTTCTTGAGATCAAATCCATTAACTGCCACCTCCACCCTAATCCACTTCTTGCTTTTTGACATTATTAACGTTTTTCATCTTCTTAACATTTTTCATAAAAATTTTCTTGATTGATTGATTTGACTTGATTTTGAAAAAAAATTGTATGAGTATATGTCATGGATTTCAATTTCTGGGCAGTTGGACATGCATTGTCTATAAGATTGTACAGCTCATTGTTGATTCTGACAGTCTATACTTTTTCAAGAACTTTGTCACAGGCAAAAAGCATATTGAAAACCAGCTTTAAAATACAGAGCCATACAGAGAAGTGCCGAGGAGTGTAACAAAAAAAACAAAAAACCCTGATACCTGATATTCTTTTAAAATGTTGGACTGCCCCCTTCAGAACCGCAGAAGATACTTTACACCCACCAGTTGAGTAGTATTTCTATTGATGCAGTACTGAACTGAACCACATGTGAAAACTGGCTGACTTGCATCTACTGTCAGCAAAAGTTATAAACTAGATCTGTCTTTTAGGGGAGTCAGCTGTACAGTCTGTTTTCTGGAGCAGTAGCTAATGAATGTGGTGTTTTCTTCAGCCAAACTGTTCCCTTGTGTGTGCCCCACTCTCAGCTCTTTGTTGTGTTAACATAGACGTGTGGGCTTGTGGAGCAGCTGAACAGTGAGAGGACAGAAAAGAAAAAGCCTATCAAGCCTCCTGCTCTCACCACAATCAGAAACAATGATGCCCGCTGATGCCAGCTGCCTTCCTGGCAACCAGCCTGGCTTGTGGCATGTAATTTAGAGGAAAGGAAGTTGTGTAGTTGACCACTGAACCAAAGCTGCCTTGCTGAACAGAAGGCTCACTGTCTGTGTAATGTGTGTGTGTGTGTGTGTGTGTGTGTGTGTGTGTGTGTCTGTGTAATGTGTGTGTGTGTGTGTGTGTGTGTGTGTGTGTGTGTGCGTGTGTGTGTGTGTGTGTGTGTAATACATGTCTGACAGATGATATTTAACCTTAATCATTTGAAACAGACTGGAAGATGTCAAAATGGGATCTTTGACTGTAAAAATGATCTTGAAATAAAACATATAGAGTTATATGGTACGCTGGAAATTAAAATGCCAGTGCTGAAATAACAAGACTCAGGGTGATGGCATTGAAAGCATGCCATAAAGTAACAAAAGGGTGCCAAAGGGTTGAACTGTTATCTTTTTAAAAATAAATAGAATTGTATTTATATAGTTGTATTAGAAGTAGGGCTGTCAGTTTAACGCGTTAATTAGATTAATTAATTACACTGCAAATTAACGCGTTATAAAAAATAACGCAATTAATTCTGAGATTCTGAGTGGCAATTCAAGCATTTTAAATTTGGCCCATTGAATGACCCGTAGGCTACTTGGCAGTGGCACCTTACTGTAGCACTACCACCGAGAAACTTGTCCGGACGTGTTCGTCACTTCCCACCTGCGTAGGGCTGTAACGTTACACGTATGGAAGCTGAAATGGCGACACTCACGAACCTGTCTCGCGCTGTGAGAAGGCAGAATCGCGACACAACTTCCAGTCCAGATCAGCCCTATGAGCTGTAACCACATTAACACCGCAGTGGTCATTCACCAATTCTCCGCTGTGTTCATTCACACAGAGCGAAACATCACTGTAAAGACGGAGGCTGGCGCTGCGGCTCCTAAAGAGATGTGACGGTACACGTCATGATGATGATGTCATGATGATGACGTCATGATGATGACGTGTGTGTTTTTTCAAGGGGTTTCCCCGGTGTCTCCCCTGTCAGTCAAAACCGACGGAGACTGTCTTCCGGGGTAAAGTTCACTGAAGACTCGATCCGGAGGGCTGACCGTGGCGGAGATTTTTTTTCATCAGAAACACTCGGTGAGGTAAAGTTTGCTAGGGCCTTTGAACGGCAAGTTCTTCTCTTCTTAGTGTATTCAATTGATTAGTCATGCAATACAATTTTGTAATGTCCTAGAATTCGAATTCTTTATTTGGGTACCTTTAGCAGATATGAGATTAAAATGCGATTAATTAGATTTATTAATTCCAAATCCTGTAATTAATTAGATTGATTTTTTTAATCGCCTGACAGCCCTAATTAGAAGTAAGGATTTAGGTTAGTCTCATTTCCAGGGCATCAAATAGTGATGTGTTGTCATATACCTCTGCACTTTATAAGAAACCCGTAACCACAGAACATAGTCCCAACATCTATTTGAGATGCACCAGGCTTTAAATTAACTCCAATGTAAACCAGTCCATGGAAATATGAGACAATGAAGCAACTGCTCCACATTATATAGTATACAGAGTACCAGAAAAGGTTGGGGGTCAGGATTAAGTGGTGGGTGACGCACCGGGCCCTACAAGACTGGGGTTGGCTTTCCGTGTAAAACCAAAAGTCAACAATCTTTTCCTATACCCAAGCAAGCAGTTTTTCTGCTCAAACCTAACCAAACTGCAATTTGACATCAACCACCGGTTAGAAAGGCTTTGTTGTGGGAAATCTTTGATTGTCATACCCTTGGTTCTGCTAGGTCATTGCTCTCCTCTGTTTTACTTTCTCCTTATATCCGAATTTCTGTAAAATGTGATGCCTTTTCACTCCGCTTTTTTTCTTTTAACTGTTTATTTTTCATTTTCACACAATAGAACATTCCCTGACATAGGGAACTTTTTTTAAATGATAAAAATAAAAAAGATTTAAATTAACATTATACATATTACACATACATAAACAACCACATGAATAATAAGTAAATAATAAATACAAAGAGACAGACATTCAGGACAGGACCAGTTATAGAGAGACATTTTCCGTTCTGTTACAACAACCTATACCACTTAATAAAACACCCCTATATATTGTAACAGTTTCACCTTTGGGTAATTATATCCATCTTCATTTAAATGAATGCAGCGCTCCTGCTCGAATCAAAGACATTAATAAAGATGCTGGTTAATGAAGGTACAGGAGACAATCGGCCAGATAGTCTCATTGTGACTGTCTATTGAACTTAACCTGTTGTCGAGTGGAAAGGAGGCAGACTCCGGAGATAAATGTTCTACGAGGATTACAGCTAAAGTTAGCATAGCTCATGCTCGCTTGACTCACGGCCTTCATGAAAGAGAGCTAACGCAGCACTCCCATAAGTGAAGCCGATGTTTGCTTGCTTTGGGAACACACCTGGTGGAGAGACCGTGTGTGACTGTCTATCTCAGACATCATTGGACTTTGAGTGACTGAGAGGCACCCATCTGCAGTCAAGATGGCCGACAAGGGCGCTGCCATATATCCAATCCATACAGGAAGTCCCAATCGAAAGTTGGTCAATAACCAAAATAAAACCAAAATAAAAGCCACCATTTATCCAATCCATACCGGAAGTCTCAAGCAGAAGTTAGTTAATCACCGAGATAAAAGCTATTTGGACATGACATTTAGATTCAGCATTTTGCATTTAAATTTAACATTTAGATTTAGATTTAGATGTTACATTTAACATTTAGATTTAATATTTAATATTTAGATTTGATATTTAACATTTAGATTAAGATTTAACATTTAGATTTAAAATTGAAATATTTTTACAAGAGAAGTTAATATCACAAAGTTCACAAATGTTGCTGTAAATCTGGTCAAAAGTAACATCAGAAAATTCACGTCTTTTAATTGTGGTTTGTTGCTAAACGCGGCGAAAAGTTGCTGTTTATTTTAACATGCACAACTTTAAAATTGGTGCCCCATATTGAACGTGAACAGGTAAACACGGAATGGGATTATGTAATAATAACACACTGTGGTACTAAAGCAAGCACACACTGGCATAACGCTACCACTACCAAGAGCAGCAATAATAGTTTAACTTACAGTTACAGTAGCTATAAGGCCGATGTTAACATTGGTTATCTAAACTTAGCCACATAGCAGTAAGAGTGTTAGCTAACGTCAAAGTTGGTTATGTAAACGTAGTTAAGATATGTTAACTTTGACCTTTGTTGAACTTTATTTTAGATCCAATAGTGTGGGTCAAGGAACCGTAAACCTGTGAAGCTGTACATTACATCTTTGTTTTTATGGGACAGTATTGACAGAGTTCAAGTGAGACCTTGTAACTGTCACAAACTGCCTGTATTCTCTCCATATTTTCCCAGGTTACAACCAAGACTTTTAATCTGCCCACTCTTGCGAGTTGATTGATGAAATATGAAAATGGAACTGTGTGATGACTGAAGAGCTGTGAAGACTTGATAATATTAGGAAAACAGAGTGGCCTACGTTTAACGGCCACAAACTGTAAATATTTTTTTTTCTCCAAAACATAAATGCAAAATTTACAATGTTAGCTGTTATATATAACAGCATATGTCTGTTATTAACACAAGGTTAGTAAACTTTACAGTGACAAAATGTTTTTACAGAACATAGATGCAAAAATTACAGTATTGACTGTAATGTAAATTCCTGCATTATCATATCCCATGAGTGGAGCAATCCATTTTTTCCAGAAAAAAGATGTAAAAATTATATATAGTTACGGTATTTCACTGTTCTAAAAAATGTATTCAACCTTTTTAGAGTTTACAGTTTTTTACTGTAGTTATTTTTCAGATTTTTACAACAAAATCTACTGACATTTTTTACAGTGTAGTTCAGCTGCTTCCTTGTCTGTCCATTTAACCATTTTGAGGGGGTTCAAAAACTCATAGATTTTCTCCTTGACCTTTATGTAATAATAATTTGTGTTAAGTGAAAAGTGAAACTCAACATTTTAACTTTGGACAGAGCCAGGCTGGCTGTTTCCTCCAGCTTTTCAGCATTAATCAGTGTTTCCAAAAATGTTGAGCCATTCCTTCAACAATAAGTACACTGAACAATGCATCAATAACACAAAAAAGTGTCTGTGATAATAAAAACATTAAACTGGATATTAAAGAACAGATACAAGTTGGAAACGTGTAACGTGATTTTTTTGAAAAACAGGAAAGTGTTCATCAGTGATGCACATCAACTGGGTGTGCACCTAGTGCTGCCGACAGCAGGTGCAGCCTTTGTCTGTGTACCACAGATCCCATACAGTAGACTCCATGGTCTCATCAACCTCACTCTGAGGGTGTTTGTTCATGGCTGTATCTGAATATAACTCTGTGGCCGTCTGTTCAATTATGTTCTGTAATCATGTACTGCTCATCTGATTTGAGCCATGTACTGAACACTATAGGGTCATGTCCATACAGTCACTGGGCTATAAACAATACAGATCTGAGAGACAGAGTCTGCATTCACTGGATGTCAATTAGCCCAACACTACTACATTCTCTACATGATGTTACCTTTAATTCATCCAAGACAGGTTGTTCCATAGCGGTAATATGGTGTGCGGTACAACACATACAGAGAGGTAAATTTTTTCTGAGTTTGTCACAGAAGTGTGAGATCCTGATGCACAGGTCAACTATAGTAATAAAACAGTTTATGACTGTACCAGTGAAGGAGCTCTTAAGCCCTATTTGGACTATATCAACTGACCTAATTAACTAGATAATTTGTCAGAATTATGTTCTTTTTGTCTCCTATGAGCCAAAGTGGCTCAGGCTACCTGGGTGTCTAGGCTAATCAGCTTCACGTTAGGCTTAAGCAAAGCAGTCAGGCAGTTGCCTGTGTTTACTTTGCTTTTGATTATCATAAACCAGTTGAATGTTGCTCATCGATGTGATCTCTGACTCACACACACGGTGTCAGAAGAAGACTTTTTGCCTCTGAGTCTTTTCCCTTTTTTGTCAGACACTTGTTGGTGGCTGGCTCACACGTGGGTTGGACATAATGGCAGAAGGATTTTGCAGACCCGACCCTGTTGTTTTTGACGACAACATTGCGAGTACTGGCAGATTTTCAATAAGATAAGTATACGATTTATGTATTTTTGTGGCTACATTAAACAGCAAACCACTGAAGACAAGAGCTTATATTCCCCTCAACTATGCTGGACCAGGCGCCATCGACCAAGACCACTCCTTTATTTATGCAGCTGAAGTATGCAAACCAGGAGTGGACAGAGTGGTACTCACCCTGGCAGAGTCCAGAGAGGACCTTGACTGCCTGCAAAGAAAATTAAGTTATGTTAAAATCTCTGTTAAAAGACAGTAAATTAACACTTGCCAAAGCCATTTTGATCTGCTGCAGTCATTAAATGATGGAGGAGAGTAGCAAGACATTAGCCAACCAAGCCACCAGTGTCGATGCAGTGAAGTCTGTGTATAACAGAATGCTACAATTGTAAAAAATTAAACCACTACAAAAAGCACTGTAAATCTAAACTATAGAGCCAAAGCAAAGCCTTGTGCCACACAGATATACTTTCAGACAGACTATGCATGAAGTGGCTGCATCAGCCTGCATCATGTGAAAATGGCATATTCTATGCAGATGGAGACAGTGAGGAGGATGAAAGATTTGTCAGAATGCACACAAATGGCAACCACACTAAAATGAAAGTTGACACAGGGGCCAAATGCAATGGGAAGGGAACTTACAAACATGTTGCTAATGGTGGGCAATGTGTAAAGCAGAAGAAAGCAGCAAAACTTGTTGCTTAAGGAGGCTCTAGACTTACAACCACTGGCAGAGTTACACTGCCTTGCTTCTTAAAAAGAGCAGTGCCACTCATTTACCTTCTTCATAGTGGACAAAGATGTACAGCCACTGCTAGGATTTTGTGCATGTGTGAAAATGGGAGTCATGAAAATGAGTGCTAATGTTAAACAAGTCACTGTGGAGAGCAACACAGACTTTAACACACACATCCTCATACAGTACAAAGATCTGTTCAGCGATGAGTTGGTGAACCCCCAGTCACATACTCCATGACAGTGGATCCTAGTGTTCAGCCTGTAATCTGGCCAGATCATCACATCCCAGTTGCAATGGAAGGCAGGGTCAAAGCTGAACTGAACCACATGCAAAACCTAGGCATTACAACACCAGTCCCTGAGCCCACAGACAGCCTCTTCTATGTGAGCTGCACATAAGAAGGATAAAGCAGAAATCAGACTGTGTATCAATCCAAAAGACCTCAACACAGCACTAAAAAGGCCCCACCACCCCATTCGCAGCATTGAAGAGGTTGCAGCTCAGATGTCAGGAGCAACAGTATTCTGTGTTTTGGATGCCAAAATCTCATTCTGGCAGATACATCTCGACAAGAAATCCTCAATGTTTACCACATTCAGTACATCATTCAGGCTCTACAGATTTCTGAGGATGCCTTTCAGCATAAATTCAGCAAGTGAGGTGTTTCAGCACACAGTGGAGCAACTTTATTCAAATTACCCATGCTCAGTCATCATCGACGATATCATCGTTGGAGGGGGTGGAGTAGCTGAGCATGATGCCATCTTAAGGTGAACCAAAGAGTGAGGAGGTTAACCTCAGATTGAATCTAGAAAAAATGCAAGATTCGCCTGAACCACACAGGCTAAGTGGGCCACAACTTCACCAGCGAAGGCCTGAAAGCTAACCCAAGGAATGCTGCAATGACATGCCAGTCCCCACAGACGTCACTTTACTACAGCATTTCCTTGGCATTATCGACAACCTGTACAAATATATATCACACTTCCATGACATCGGTATACCACTGAGAAAACAGACCCATTAAGGACACTGCATGTGTTGGTTTCAGCAGCATCAGGAGGCATTAGAACAGTTACCAGTTATCATGCTATGGACTTGGAACGACATGTTTACAATGTGGCAGGCCAATAGCCTTTGCCTCACACATCTTCACAGACACAGAAATGGGCTATACTCTGTTAGATCCCAATCTTTACCCCTGTCCAGGAGGTACTTGACCAGCTCCCCTTTATAAAGGGTATAACGTAGTAGTAGGAATTTAAATAGGAATTTTCAGATGGTAATAAGGAGACTCGCCTAGCTTGTAACTGTCTGAATCCAAACGTCTACCCTGCTTCCTCTGGTTTGGCACCAGACATGAATAGCCCTTGAGTCAGATACAGCCACCAGCCACGCCCGTTAATGGCAGCTCTCCTCTGAATGATCTGTGCTCTTGGTATGGTGCTAGGTTGGATTTTAAGGGCTTTTGGTAAAGCTTAAGGGACTGTTTCAATTTGGTTGGCTAGAGTAACCTTTAAGAACCCTTAAGATATAATGCCCACTTAAAACCTGACTTTTACTTCAATCAAAGAAATATAAAATCAATGTCCACTACTTTTACTATTTAACTATATTATGTTGGTTATACTGCATAGACTTTAGCAAGGGCAAAGCATACAGCTCAATACTCATTTCAATTACAATCAATCATTATCCAAAAATATTTCTAAAATCTAAACCTAGTAAGTAATAAATCAAATTAAGAGCTGTGGTTGGTTAAATTACTTGATTTGATCTGAGACGAAGAGGGTTTGGTCCATCCACGGCTTGCCTCTCCCTTCCAGCTGAAAGCTCACAATCTTCAGGTAAATCACCACCCCAGCCGGAGGTCTCCATACTCCCTCGAAGTTGAAACTCCCTCCCAGCAAAAGTATTCCAATGCCAAATTATAATTCACAGCTTGTTGGTAAAAATGGTTAATCCGTTGCTCTTATTCCCTTGGTTTGTTGCTGCTGGAGATTTCTTGTAATCCTTTTTGCGATGTTCCGGCTGCCGTTCACGTAATCCATTTCAGGTGTTGTCTCAAGGCTGGAGCGAGTGGAAGAATGGACTTCTTTCCGTGCTCCTCTGGTCTTATACCCTCTTACTTTCGATACTAGCTTGGTCTTGTGCCCTTAGTTGGACAATTTTTCAGCATCCCGCCATCCACTGGCTAATAATCCCCTCGATCAATATTTCGTAATATTTTATTAAGAAATGTCCAGGGCCAAGGCGTGGCCCTTCCTCTTGTCTTTATGCTTCTTTTCTCCTCACAGTCCCCTTTACCCTTCTTTGCTTTACTTTAATGATTCAACATTACCTTCATTACATTGCTAACCTCTAATACGTTGATTTCAAACATAATCACACATTACTAGGGCTGTCAGTTTAATGCGTTATTAGATTAATTAATTACACTGCAAATTAACGCGTTATAAAATTAACGCAATTAATTCTGAGATTCGGAGTGGCAATTCAATGCGCGAGCATTTTAAATTTGGCCCATTGAATGACCCGTAGGCTACTTGGCAGTGGCATGTCACTGTAGCACTAGCACCGAGGAACTGTAAAGACGAACCGCCGCGTAAGTCACACAGAAAGCCGGCGCTGCGGCTCCTAAAGAGACGTGACGGAACATGTCATAATGATGACGTGTGTGTTTTCAAGGGGTTTCCCCGGTGTCTCCCCTCCCTGTCAGTCAAAACCGACGGAGACTGTCTTCCGGGGTGAAGTTCACTGAAGACTCGGTCCCGAGGGCTGACCATCGCAGAGATTTTTTTTCATCAGAAACACTCCGTGAGGTAAAGTTTTTTTGCCGGTGACAGACGCATGGCAGAAATGTGACGAGGAGTCTGTAGGACGGGTGGGAGGAAGGACGCTTCTCCACGTACAGCTGTGGTATTTTTAACTTGTTGCCAAAGACAGTCACAGTTACTACGTTACCTTAGTTTGGTTCTGTAACGTTGTTTTGTGGGACATTTCTCTGTATTAAGTTGAGTGAGGGATCTGTGCAGTTAACAGACCATCAGATAGACACGCCCTCCACAATACTGCACCTCTGATACTATCAGACAAGTATCATATACATAAGTTATTGAAATGTTACATAAATAAAATGTTTAATTTAGAAAGAAAAAAAATCGAGGTTTGTATCCAACCGTGGGTCAAAAGTCGTGATACAAACCGAATTGTGAGTTTGATGTATCGTTACAGCCCTAGTCGCTAGTCAAAGCAGGGTGACAACAGACATGGACGCGACTCAGGGGAGCGAGGTGAGCACATCGTTGCTAGGGCCTTTGAACGGCAAGTTCTTCTCTCCTTAGTGTATTCAATTGATTAGTCACGCAATACAATTTTGTAATGTCCTAGAAATTCGAATTCTTTATTTGGGTACCTTTAGCAGACATGAGATTAAATTGCGATTAATTAGATTAATTAATTACAAATCCTGTAATTAATTAGATTAATTTTTGAATTGCCTGACAGCCCTACACATTACACTTTCTACTTTGCATAGCTAATACTTAATTCTATTTCTGATCATCAGAGACAGAGTGACAAACTGCAGTGCAGTTCCTTATTTTACCAAAGCAAACTGCGATGTTACCATTCCCTTTTTAACTTCCTCTTCCAACGTCTCACTCTAATGATTTAAATAATGATTATAATACCTTTTCTTTTAAATGAATTTATGGCAAACATAATGCAGCAGGCCAAGCTTTAACATGTTGCATAATCATTTCAGGACTATGTATGATGTCTGGCATCTGGCAGGAGTGTATGTTGTGAGTGTGTGTGTGTGTGTGTGTGTGTGTGTATGCAGCTGTTTGTGAGTGTGTGAGTGAGTGAGTGAGTGAGTGAGTGTGTGTGTGTGTGCATACTGATATCTCTTAGACAGGAGTAGATGGATCTCAACTTTTCTGACAACTCAGATAGAGAGACATATGCTAGCTGTCATGTTTGACTACACAAAATTCAAAGATTACATTCATGGAAAACCCACAGTTGTGGAAACTGACCACCAACATCAGGTGACCATCCCATTTACACTATTCCTGCCTGACTCCTAAGATAGTTGCTTTGGGTACAGAGCTACAACATCAGCTTGGTGTCCAAAAGGACAAATGAATGTGGGTACATGCATTTGCCCTTTTTGTACAAAGGGCAAAGACTGATACTCTTCCAGAGCTCCTAACACTTAAGCCTCTCCCAGCCCTGTGGAGAACAACAAGTTACTGCAGTGAGTTACATCTCCACAGCCCACCTTGAAAAACTCAGACAGCATACGGCAGAGGATGAGGTGCTACAGACCCATAAACAATAGCCAGCTTCACCTTACTCTCAAGCTCTTCGTCCCTGACAGGGACGATCTCATAGTACAGGAGGGAGTCATCACGAAAGGCAACAAGGTGGTAATTTCCAAACGCAGAACTAGAGGCAGCATCCTCTGGCCAATGATGGCCAAAGACATCACAGAGGAGTTGCTCCCATGATCAGTGTGCAACAGCACCAGACACCATCAGCAGAAAGAACCTCTTCATCTCCATCAGGTTCCAAAGCTCCCATAGTCCACAGTGGCCACGGACATATTTGAACGGCATGGCAAGCACTAACAAGTCCTTGTGGATTCATATTCAGGATGGTTCGAAATTGACCTTCTTCCCAACTTGACATCATCAGCTGTGAGCTCTAAACTGAGGAGACATTTTCGGTGCATGGCGCATCACACAGCCTATTCCCCGACAATGTCAGAGAATACATCGATCAGCATTTCAAAGACTTTGCCAAACAATGGGATTCTGTCCATACAACCACCAGCCCAGAGTTTCCCCAGTCAAATGGATTTGAGGAGAGGGCTGTACAAACTGCCAAACAGCTGATGGAGAAGTCCCTCAGAGAGGGGCCTGAAGTCTTCTTTGATTGCATATAGTCACAACACACATAAACTCTTGAGTCAAGACCCACAGCACCCTCTCCCACTGAGAACAGCACCACAGAGTACATAGCAAAGACCATGCCATATTTTAGCGTAAAGCTAGTTTACTTAAATTGATAGAATGTCTAGGACAGATTTGAAAGGGGGCTGGAGAAGAAGGATGTCAAGATCGGTGGCGAGGGAAAAAGGGGTCAAGGTCAGAGGATGAGGAAAGGGGGTTTAAGTCATGTTGCTGGACAATCTAAAAACCAGGAAGGTTGAAACTCTGAGTGAGGGCACGTCTTGATGGGCACACGTCTCGGTTGGTGTGGCATCATCATTGCTCAAAAAGGTTTACTAGGCTATGTGGAAATGGTCTCATTGAATATCGCTGAGGTGGCTTTGGATGTAGCTGTTGTAGGCTTGGGAAGACCAGCAAGCAAGAACTTTGATGGTGTGCTTTGAAATTCCTTGTATGGAACCAGTAGTAACAGTGCCTGTATGGGAAAAGTAACTATAGTAAAGGAGAAATCCCTGACTTTGATCAAATCTGGCAGAGATGGTGGTGGAACCAGAAGCATGTGGCGAATCTGAAGATGTCGGAAAGGGTCGCATGTTGAGATTGGATGTGGTAGAGGTGAATTCTGGGCATCGAATGAACCCAAAAAATGTGAGGAGGAACACTGATTCAAGGGTCAAGTTGATGGATGGGGTAAGTATCCTGAACGGAGTGTTTAGATGCAATGGTTGATGAGATCTGTGGTTAAGGGTAAGTGTTTTGGCACGCAAGCTGGAGTTCTGCATTTTGATCAGCATGGTGACATGGAGATGAGAAACAAAGGAGCTGGGATCACCGGAGAGCAGTTTGGTGAAGAAGTTGATGCTGCTGAGGTACATTTGGATGCTGGAAATTCTGATTCTGAGGACTATATGGGCATAGGTGATGAAGCTGGTTAATGTTACAATGTTGTTGGAGGGGAAAGGGAGGTTGTGAGAGTTGTGGAATGACTTGAAGCTGCACCATCAGCACTAGTATGATGAAAGGGTTTTAGGAGACTGTTCAAGATGGCTTGCTGAGATGCGACAATAAGGTGGAGGAGCTGGTGGTTTAGATGTAGATGGTGGCTGATAACTGAGGGACCGGTGTTGGTTGCGGATCTGAGTCTGCTGCCAAGGATTTGAATATCTGAAATGAGACCTGGGAGAGAGAGAGTTAGTGATGTGGTTTTGGTGACCGCAAATGTGAGCTGAGTGTATTATGAAGTGGCGGCCTTTGTTGAAGATGTCGACGGCAGTGAATGGATGAGCATTACTTTTTGTGAAAAAGTGTGGCGATTACGACTGGATATAGTTCACAGAGGGCAGTGGAAGGAAAGAGTGAGGACAGTTTTGGGGGCCAAACACAGTCGAATGGATGAATCCTCTTCTGCTGTAGTAGCCTCTAAAACCTACTGAGGGTGTGGCGATTGTGTACAGCTGGGTGTCCTCTGGCTGGGTGATTTGGTTATCGTAGAAGAAGGAAATGCTGTTCCATGAGGTGAGAAAGTCACACCACATTCTCAGCTCCATTTTAGAGGAGTTGGCCAATATTATGTAGTTGTGGAGGAATGGAATAGTGGAAGACAGGGATAGTAATTGGGTGATGAAGGATTGCCCTGAGGGATAATGTGAATTAAAAGATTAATTTAAGAGTGGAAAGATCCAGCAAAGGGCATCAGACAGGGAATCAAATATTTTCCGGCTACTTTGCATCCAAAAGTGCAGATTACAATGTAGAAGCTGCCTTTCCAGGATACCGAGAAGAAGCCCCTGGAATCTGGATGTATGGGCAGAACCTTGAAAGCCCTGGTGATATCTGCTTTAGCCAACCAAGCGCCATGGCTGGCGAGACAGAGGAGGTTGATCGCATGGGTGGTGCTGGTGTAATGGATAAATCTGGGCTGGGGATAAGACTGTTGATGCTTGGTGTGGTTGTGCCGTGGGGGGAAGAGTGGTCTATGATGAGCCTATGTTATCCAGAGTACTTAATTGTGGTGATGACAATGGGGCTGATAAATGGACTGGTCATGTAACCATCCCCGACTTCTTTGTGAAGTAACGTGTCCACTGTGTCGGGATCTGTCAGTGTGGACTGTAGATGATGGCAGATGAATGATGAATTGGGGATGACCTTGATGCCTGGGACAAGACCGAAAGTGAAACCATGAATGAGGAAGTGGACAAAGGGACAGTTGGGGTGGTGTTTCAAAGTGGACTTTAGGGCAGTGATGTCAATGGGTGTTTTGAGGTATCGGCTTAGTCTGGGTGCATGTTTGGTGGGGTTATGGTGATAGAACATGCATGGGCGCAAGGTCAGTCTAAGTACCTGATAAGATCTGCTGCCTGAGGAGAGTTGGAATGGACGAGGGTCGTGCGGTTGAGGGGTAGTGGAAGTAGAGGCAAAGCGCTGGCATGTTGGCTGCCTGGCTGGCCGTGTTTGTATGAAGATGATCATGGATGGAGGAGATTCAGAGATGATGGATCGACCATCAATAGGATTGTGATCGATAAAGTAGACGGTAAAGCTTTTAGTTAACTCGAGAAAAAAGTCAGTCTAAGTGCAAACAAATGTCAGAACAGGAGAGAAATGGTTAGGTGCACCTATATCTGCACGTTGTTTATTGAGACACAGGTGGTTTAATAAGTTGGGCCCAGGTTGCAAATTAGCGATGGAGAGTGGTCTAGTTCCTGAACTTTAGTTATACTAACTTCATCTATTAAGAAAACTGTTAAAAACTTTTTTTTTAAAAAGAGGGAAAAAAAGTGCTTACTGACATGCATAAATAGAGGTAATACAGTTATTTTGATATTTGCACTAATCTCTCTTTAAATTATCTTACTAATGCACATGATATTGCTAATGGTAGTAATATCTGTTGAAATTACAAATGCTTGTGCATTTTAATTTGGTGTTGAACATACGTGAGTTAAACCAAGGATGTTTTTTCATTGAGCTGTGTACTAAAAAATTATACGACAGCATGGGGAATGTTTTCTTAATATATTCATTTATCTAATACTGTTTTATTTTATGTAGAAGTTACAAGCTAAAGGGAAGGGATGGAGATCCTATGTGTTCCATGAGCCACCGTACCTGTAGCTACCTTGGCAGTCAGGGTAGTCAGTTCGGCTCACACAGTGCACACAGGCTGTTGCCTGTATTTACTCGGTTTGCTTCTCACTCAGTTAAACATCACTCATCAGTGTGATCTCTGACTCAAACACACACAGACTTATTTCTACAGATGAGAGATGAAAAAATACTGTTTTACTGTTTTAAGTCCAAGTAACTTGACGCGACTTTTTTGATTGTACCTCAATGTTTTATTTATTTGAACTTACATCAACTCATTGTGTGTATCTCTGTTTTTTACAGTGACACATTTCTCAAATTTTCACAAGCTAAGTAAAAGATGGAAAAGTTCAGTGCACACAAAAGCTTAATTATGAATTTGTTAAAATCCATGGACTTGCGGTTTGACGATGTAGAGGACGGACGTGTGGGGTATACCTCTGTACAATTTCGGGAAAATGTGTTAATTACGTCATTCTTTCAAGTATATTTTTGGTGTAACTATCCATTTTAATTAACGCCGCGCTGAACCTACGCAAGAATGAGTAAACAAACTCGGAAAAAGTCAGGCACAACAACAGACTCTCCCCTTCTCTGGTCAGGAAGCTAGCAACATGGCATCAAGGGCCTTTACTCCTCACTTTGGAAACGCTCATCATCGAACTGGAAAAATCTAGGAAAAGCACCACTGCGGAGCTCACCGCCTCATTGAACGCAGCCCTCGCCCTGATTAATTCGCCTCTTGAATCCACTGCCACCACCGTGGCTAAACACACTTTTTGGAGATGGAAGCGGCCCTCTTAACCCATTCGGATAACATCACTAGCCTGGAGCAAGACGTAGTGGAGCAACGCTCCAAGCTAACCTCGATGACGGAAGAGAATGGTGCTCTACAGGCCACCGTGGAGGACTTGGTGTCTCACTCAAAACGTCAGAATCTAAGAGTGATTGGGCTTCCTGAAGACATTGAAGGTAACAGCCCGAGACAATTCATGACAGATTTATTCAAGGAAGCGTCTGCAGAGGCTCTATCGGACTCCACACCTGAACTAAACCTTCCCCCTCGTAGTCTCAGACCCAAACCTCGTCAAGGATCCCGCCCTGTGATAGTGCGCTTTCACCGCTACATCGATAAAGAGAAAATGTTACTATGGGCAAAAGATCACCGCAATATGACATATCGGGGTCATAACCTCAAGTTTTATGAGGACTTCAGCGCTGCAGTTGCGAAGAGGCGAGCTGCTTTCAACCAGGTGAAATCCTTGCTTTTTAAGAAAGGGATTCGGCATGATCTACCCTGCCCGGCTGTGCGTCATGGTGTGACCCACATCTTCGACTCCCCAGAGCAGGCAGAGCTGTTTTACGAGGAACGCATACGAGACTCATGAAAGAGGAAGTGAGCGGAATGATCACCGACACATGTGATTTAACAATTCTTTTGGGACCATTATCTTTATGTTTCTATTTTATTGCTGGACATTCTCGAGGTAAGGCGTAAGTACACTGTTGAAGAGGACCACAGACTATGAACAGTACCACATATTACTCCATCCCAACTCCAGTTAAGTGTGGACTGCGTCCAAGTATCTTGGCCAGCTGCAATTTGTTTTGCTTTACTCCATGTGTGGCCTTTTTGTTTTGTTTATATATAAAATGTGGTATTTATTCAAAGAAACACATTCTTAATTTAATGACGTGGGTATTATAAAACACTGTACCCTTCACTTTACATACGACTTGAAATCACCAATTTATGGCTTGAAACTACTTTATTTTAATGTATTTTTCTTTATTCTGTCTATTTTATTTTATTTTATTTTCTCATATACTTAGTTATTTAAAGAGGGATTTTCTCCTATCTTTGCCGACACATTTTGGCTGGAGGATTACATGTTCAGCCTTGTACAAATACTGGTCCTTCCCTTTTCCCGCCTTCCAGTGTTACTCCAGAGTGTATTCATAAATAACTGTTACAAACTCCTATATGATGTGTATTTTGGTTAATCAGGAGGCAGGACCTACTGCATGGTAAACCAGTTGTGTATACTTAAGTCCTGCAGCTCGTCTGGTTCTGTTATGACGAGCTTAGGAAGCAACTTGTTGGATGGTTTACAGTCTAAACATTGGCCATTGTGTTTTTTGAGGAATATGTGTTTTTTCTTTATCTATTGGGAGGTTTTTTTTGTTTCTTTCTTAAAGCCAATTTCATTTGGATGCTACCGTAATGCTCATCTAGTTCATAACCAGGATGCCATTCTTATTACTATCTATGTATCTCATCATTTACAAGTGATTAATGGTTAACCCAGGTATCTCTCAGAGAGGACTGAGCGGGTCTAGTATTTGGCTTGTGAACTGGAATGTTCGTGGACTTGGGGGGCCCAATAAAGCGATCCAAAGTGTTTTCACACCTCAAGGGTCTTAATACTGACATTGCTTTCCTTCAGGAGACCCATTTGCCTATAAATGATCATTGCAGAATGTGTAAACCATGGATTGGGCAAATATTCCATTCAGCTTTCAATAGTAGATCCAGGTGCGCTGCTATTCTTACCAACAAACGTATCCACTTCTCGCCTTATCAGATTCCATCTGATCCCCATGGGCGTTATGTTATAGTAAGTGGCACATTATTTCGATCCTCAGTTGTATTGGTTAATGTTTATGCCCCTAATTGGGACAATCCAAATTTTATGACTTCCCTTTTTCACAAATTCCCAACTTGGATACTCATCCTCTCATTCTAGGGGGAGACCTGAACTTAGTAATAGACCCGAAACTTGACCGATCCCATACGAAAGTACTTATACCCTCTACCATGTCGAAGGTAGTGTCCGACCGATAGGGATTTTTTGGCCCGATAACGATAGCCGATATTAGAGGGGGTGCAATCACCGATAGCAGATATGCAAACAGGCCTTGGATTGTGCATAGATTTTGCACCAATATGATTATGCAATAGTACAGTCACAGTGACAGTAGTACAGACAGATGCTTCCTTAAACCAATGTCTTTATTCAAGACTTTTAACATTTAACATACTTTGCTCCTTTTTTCAGCCATCTGTGTAATAAAGGAAAGAAAACATTTATATTATTTAACCTATGCATTTTTAAATTTGTAAATAGAGAACCATTGATTTTACTGTGTTAATTCATATTTGCATGCATAACAGACAACACAGCGATCTCAGCTGCCTACAGCTGCTGCTGTTATTGATTTTAACAAAGACAAAAACAGCGATGATTGCTGAAAGGCAAAGCCTGTGTGGCGCTGGCAGCGGCCACAAATAAGAGACACCAGCGTTGATGAGGAAGTGATGCGGCACACTCGTAGCCTTGATGTTAAATATGCTTGACGTTACTTAATTTATTGTGTTATCGATCAGACATGGCCAACGTTTCGACCTGGAGATCTTCATCAGGGCAAAAGAACAAAACAAAGTGACGGAGTTTAAATAGATGCGGGTGGCGAGTTAATGCGGTGGTTGTGTCCACACACCCGGGTTGGTTTAGGTGACTAAAAGGGGACATTTCGGCGCAGGAGGGAGCGTGGATGCGATCTCCTTCAACCACGCACAGAAAAAGGGAATGATAGGAAAGGTTTTTCTAATTTACTTAGAGAAACAATGCCCAGGTCAGCAATGCATGCCAAAAAACATGTCGTTCATTCGTCCCCTCCATAAACCAACCCAGCTGTGGACACACACAATCAAACCAAGCCAAAATGACGACGATAAAATAAAAGTGATCCTGCGTCGTGTCGGGGAGACTAGTGCTATCTTGGTTCAATCCTTTTAGCATTGTATTTGTATTAAACTGTAGCCTTCGGTGCTTTTGTGCAAACTTTTAATAACGTATTCAATCAATCAAAAGTTACTGTAGCAAGCGGGTAGTGGGGAGCGTTCCGCGTTGTCTCACAAACATGGGGAAATGAACACAGGACAATCCAGTCCACAATTATACAGCTATTGTGGCTTGTGGAAAAGGGGGAAAAGTCCGCTGGTCGTCCGCTGGTTGATCGGCTGACTGGTCAGGTGGTCGGGAGGTTTCGTGGTGTAGAGTGGGGACTTAACTGAAATGTGAGCTGAGCCAAAGTTTCTGGCTGAGCTCAGCATGCCCCACTGGACAAAATAAATCCGCACACCAGCACGTGCTTTTGTCATTGTCACACGGTGGCCGATAATCGGTCGGTCCCTAGTCGAAGGCATTATCATCTATTATGAGTCAATTGGGCTCCATAGATGCTTGGCGCCTGCTCCACCCATTCTCAAAAGAATTTTCTTATTTCCCTAAAGTACACCAAGTAGGGCTGTAACAACACACGTATCAAAACCGAAATCGCAACACTCAGATCCACGAATTTGTCTCGCGGTGTGAAAAGGTAGAATCGTAACACAAGTTCCTGTCCAGATCCAGCCCTATGAGTAACAATAAGTAGCCCCTTTCACACAGAGACACTGCATTAACACCACAGGTGGTTCACCAATTCTCTGCCGATGGTTGTTCACTCAGAGCGAAGCACCGCTGGAGTGAAGACGAACCAGGGGAAGACACATAAAAGCCGAAGCCACGGTTCGCAAATTCTCTGCCGATGGTGATTCACACAGAGCAAAAGGTCTCCGCCCTACCGCCGTGAATTCACACAGAAATCCGGCGCTGCAGCTCCCAAAGAGGCATGACGGTAACGTGTATCCCCCTGTCAATCTCGTGGGACGGAGGCTGATTTCAGAAAGTTCACTGAAGTCTTGGTCCGGAGGGCTGACGGTCACGGAGATTCTTTTTCATCACAAACACTTGGTGAGTTAAAGTTTTTTGCCGGTGACAGACGCTGTTTTTTGGGCAGAAATGCCGCGAGGAGTCGGTAGGACAGGTGGGAGGACGGATGCTTCTCCACTACATCTGTGGTATCTTTTTCCTCATATAAGTTGCCAAAGACAGTTGCACTTACTACGTTACTTGTGTTTGGTTCTGTAACGTTACTTTGTGCGACATTTCTTTTTTTTTTTTTTTTNNTTATTTGACACATACATACATATATACGAACAGACATTTAACAACCACCTAGGAGATGTATATTATATATAAATACACTTTCTTGAAGTTCTTGAAACTGAAAGTCTTTTCCTTTTTTCTTCATGTTGAATATATCCTCGTAAATATCAGTCCGTATTCTTGTACTAGTACGTTATACTTCCCATAGTTCATTTCTCATCTCCATTCTGCCTTGCTTGGCATTTTACCTTAGTACAAGTACGTCACAAGTTAAAAAAAACAACAAAAAAAACAGTGCAGAGAACATGTACTTTGCAAGTAAGAAAAACAAGCGTACCGAGCTTGTGTGCCTCACAATTTAGAAAAACAACAGTACAGTACCGAGTACATGTACCTCACCAGTTAGAAAAACAATAGTACAGAGCATGTGTACTTTACAAGATAAAACAACACCTGTGCACAGTACAAGTACCTTTCATGTGAGAAAAACAACAGTACAAAGTATGAATACTTTACAAGTGAGAAAAACAACGCTCCAATGCAAGAAGAAGAAAAAATAAATAAATTAAAAAAATAAAATAAATAATAAATAAATACAAATGGAGGTGATTAGAGGCTTGTTTTAATAATGCTCATTTTTCATCAAACATGACTGTTTTCAACTGCAATTTCGCTGTGATTTTCTCCATGACAAATACATTTTTTACCTTGTCTCTCCAAAGTGTTATGCTTTTGGGGGCAGTGGTTTCAACCAAGAAGCTGTTATGGTCTTTTTTGCTACCAGCAGCAGGACTCTTAGCAAATATTTAGATCTCTTGTCTGTCATAGTATCAGGAATTATACCCAAAATATACAATGATGGTTCCATGGGGAAATCAATACCCATAATCTGTTTAATCTCCCTCTGAATATTCTTCCAGAAGTCATGTATTTTGGGGCAATCCCAAAATATATGGGTGTAATCCCCCACAGCTCCACACTCCCTCCAGCACTGATCAGTTGTATTGCTATATTTTGATGTAATAAACGGAGTGTTAAAGTAGCGCATTTTCACTTTCCAGTCGAATTCTCTCCATGTTGGGCTGTTAGTTAATTTGTGTCATTCTATAAATGTTTCCACCCACTCTTTTTCTGATATTATGATGTTGGCTTCCAGCTCCCATTTTTCTTTTATATCAAAGTTGTTATCATTCGATTTGTGTTGTAGTGCTTTATACATTTTTGATATAACCCCTTTTTTTGATTTGTCCTCTGAAAAATGACCACAACACTTCTTCTAATTTAGATGGTATCTTGCAAATTTTCTCCCATTCCTGGTGTTTCTGTAGATACTCTCTTAGTTGCAAGAATTTGTAAAAATCATTAGCTGGTAATTTAAATTCTTTTTGTAGTTGTGTGAATGATTTCAAAGTTTGTCCCTAAAACATTTGATCAATATATATCAGCCCCTTGTCTGCCATTTGTTAAATCCTGAATCCATGGTAGATGGTATAAAATCTGGGTTCTTTGCTATCTTAGTAGCTCTGCTTACCGAATTCGACAATTTCAGCTTCTTTCGTACTGCTACCCAAATTTTCATTGTTCCCCCGATCCACTCGTTACCCAACCTGAGTTTCCTCTGAGCCTTTTCGTTCTGAAATGGGAGAGATTCTAAAGATACATGTTGACATGCATTTTGTTCCATCTCCACCCACACTGAATCTTTCTCTTTAGTGATCCACATAATTAAGGCTCTGAGTTGTGCTGCCCAATTGTAGTTTCTTAAGTTAGGTAAATTTAACCCTCCCTTCTCTTTTTTGCTAAGAAGCGTCTTGTATTTAATTCTTGCTTTCTTATTCTGCCAAACAAATTTGGATATGATTTTGTCCAATTTTTTTAGAAAAGTTCCTGAAATCCCAATAGGCAATGATTGGAATAAAAACAACACTCTCGGTAATATATTCATCCGCACTGTTTCCACTCTTCCTACCAGAGTCAAGGGCAAAACCTCCCATCTAGCCAAATCATCCTTTATCGCCGTTATCAGTTTCCCATAATTAGCCTCAAATAGCTGTGTTGTATCAGGAGTGATGATTATTCCCAGGTATCTAAACCCTTTTTCGGTCCATTTAAAATGGACCTTTTCTTTAAGTTCCACTGGAAACTTTCCTGAGCATCATAGCGATTGATTTGGCTTCATTCGTCAAGTACCCTGATATTTCACCGTATTCTTTCAGATTGTCTAGAAGGGCTGGTATAGACGTGGAGGGCTCACTTACATATGTTAATAAATCGTCCGCAAATAGCGATGTTTTGTGTTCTATACCCCCTTCATCTTTTATTCCTTTAATGTTGTTATTTTGTCTTATTGATTCCAGCGGTTCAATACTTGCTGCAAACAGCAGTGGACTTAAGCAATCTCCTTGCCTGACTCCTCTTTTGAGGTAGAAAAAGTCTGAGCAACAGCCATTGACTCTGATCCGGGATTTGGGATTTTTATAAAAAAATTTAACCCAGTCTATAAACTTTGAATGAAACCCAAAAACCTCCAATGTTTGATACAAGAAGTTCCACTTCACGCGGTCAAACGCCTTTTGTGCATCTAGGCTAAGCAACATGGTCGGTTGGGGGTTGTTTTTCGAACATGATAAAAGGTTTAATGTTCTCCTGATATTATTAGCTGTAAGAAATTACATAGTCTTACTGTTTGTGATCCAATGTGCTTAAGGACAGGAAGAGTGGAAAATGACATTTTGCTTAAAGTCTGTGTAAAGCAAAATCAGCCATTTTCTTCTAAACACATTAAACAGGTCATAAATGTGTTTACTTAAAACATGTAAAAGCCATTCGACCATTTAGAATTTCATTTTGGAGCTTGGCTCACAAACTGTTTTTCAACATTTCTGTGTTCAGGATTTAATGGGCGGGTCAGAAATCATGGGGGGGCTTATGCAAATAATGGCCACGTTACGTAACGCAGGGTTCTCCCACTCGCTCTCCAGTCTTGGATAGCATTGCTTACAATAGTTTGCAGCTACCTAACCAGCCAACCAGTCAGCTAAACAGTCACATTTCCTCCTCATCGCTCCTGCATCTTTCCTGGATG